>OX243816.1:24130198-24730198 GCA_945859605.1 Lumbricus rubellus
TTGCTCATAATTTCAGTGCTAATAATCCTGGTCTAAGACTTCAAAGTGCCCCCCACCCCCATCAGGGCTTAAAGAGTGGCAGGACGGTCATGGACGGCGTCCTGGCACTTATTTTCAAATCTCTATACCGTCCTGCCACTTATTTGGCCAGCACACCTGAAAATGTATGGGGCGTCCTGGCACTTCTTTTGGAAAGGTAAGGGTCGTCCAGGCACTTCTTTTTTTACACTTTTAGCACTGCGTGTAGATTTTTAAAATTTTTTACACTGCAATGGTAGCAGTTTGGGCTGTCATTTTAACGAAATTGCTCATCATTTCATAGTAATAGTCATAGTTTAAGACTTCAAAACGTTCACCTAATTTTTAAAATCTTTGAAATTTCCACACTGTAATGGAAACATTTTAGGCCATGATCTCAAGGAAATTTCTCATAATTTATTTGCATAAAGACATGGCTTAAAGCCCAAGCGCAGTCCCTCAGATTCTCTTGGTAGAATGCTATGATTGGGTGGCTAATAGAACGAATGACCGTCTGGCAGCGTCTTCTTCAAGTTTGGCCGACAGGGCTGACCGTTGCTACATGTATGTCCCCAGGGGTTGATTTAGGTCGACTGTACACCAATTTCGCAGACTTGCTGCATGGAGTCAGCTATACACCGCCAGGCTAATCTGCCTGGCCGTGTATAATGTATACCCAAGACCTCCTTTCCACTGACTTGGTGGCAGAATCTTGACCAGTGTATACCAAAGGCTTATATTCGCATTATATGTGCACTTGTACGTGTGCTTATATAATATATATATATATATATGTGTGTGTGTGTCTGTCTATCACCCATTGCCATTGATTCGCCCGGAATCGTTCCCGAGGGGATTAATCTAGGTCAACTGTACATTGTTTTAGTATAAGTTGTATATTGTGTTATTAGCTTAGTTATTCTGCAATGTCTAAGGATTTCATCATCAGCTTGGCACCGCTAGTTCCCACCAAACAAACCATTTCAGTGTTCATTGCGAATCTCAGACTCTGGCAACGAGTAGCTTCTAACACCAAAGAAAGAATGCTTGAATGAATAATGTGAATGAGCATTTCCAGAGTGCATTAGCATAAGGGCATTGTGATATCACATGGCAGATGCATTCTGTATGGCTATACTGTTGGCTTACAAGACTGACCATTTGAGATAGGCCTACCTCAATATATATATATATATATACAGACCAGTTCATTGTAAGGCAAATCAATGGCAATGGGCGACATTATGTGTGTATATATATATATATATATATATATATATATATTTATTTATATATATATTTATGTGTGTGTATATATACATACATAGCGCCTCTGAGAAGTTTTTTTTGAATGAGTGCTATATAAATGTTCGAATGAATGAATGAATGTATATATATATATATATATAATTATGCGCGTGTATGTGTGTATACTGTATAGCCTAGATATATGTGAATATTAGTGGTATACACGGGTCAAGATTCTGCCACCAAGTCAGTGGAAAGGAGGTCTTGGGTATACACTATACACGGCCAGGCTAATCTGCATATGACTCCATGCAGCAAGTCTGCGAAATTGGTGTACAGTCGACCTAAATCAACCCCTGGGGACATACATGTAGCAACGGTCAGCCCTGTCGGCCAAACTTGAAGAAGACGCTGCCAGACGGTCATTGGTTCTTTTAGCCACCCAATCATAGCATTCTACCAAGAGAATCTGAGGGACCGCGCTTGGGCTTTAAGACAAATTTTGTGATAGATGGAGAGGAATTGGAAGTGGTTTCAAGCTTTACGTTTTTAGGATCTGTAATAGAAAAAGAAGGCAAGTGCAATACGGAAAAAAATGTAGGGTGGCAATAGGGAAAACTGCAATGAATGGATTGGAAAAAATATGGAAGGATAGGCATGTGAGTATAGACACGAAAAAAAGACTGGTGAGGGTTTTGATAATACCGACAGTATTATATGGTAGTGAGACAAAGACAATGACCAAGAAAATGTGAAAAAAGATTAACGCTTGTGAGATGTGGATTTGGAGGAAGATGCAGAGAATATGTTGGAAGGGAAAAAGGACAAATGAGTGGGAACGCACAGAGATTGGTATCGAAAACGATGAGTTGTTACAACAAGCAGTGCTATGAAGAAAGTTGGGTTCCTTTGGTCATGCTATGCATTCAAATGGACTGGAAAAAGATATGATGCTGGCATGCGGTGAGGGAAGGAGAAAGCAAGGGCGGCCGAGGAAAATGTGGTTGGATGAGATTCAAGAAACAACAGGAATGAATTTGGAAGAACTAAGAGAAGCGACATCAGAAAGAAAGCAATGGAGAAAACTGGTCATGACGGTCACTAGAGCTCAAGGAACTGAAGGCACAAGGTGACCGTTTCGTACGTAGGCCTATCTGGACAAGGCAAGTTTAGGCAAAAGAACCAAAATTCACTGGGAAACGCCAGGTACCCAACAGAGGGGTGGCGTGTTGGAGTTGGGTTGAGGGAATTTTCCGGCAACGCCGAGCACCCCAGGGCCGGGTTGGGGCCGTGATGGAAGAGGGTAGGGTGACAAGGGCGAAGTGGGATGGGGTGAGGCGGCTTTTGGGGGGGGGTGAAAAATCGAAATTTCCAGGGAACACCGGTCGGGTATTTCAGCTAGCTGTAATTATAATTACTGTAATAACTTCTATCATGCCATTTTTTAGGATGGAGTGGTGACATTTTACATTCAAACCTGCCTAGGGGCAGAGAACCTGAAGAAGATCATGCCATTGTCTAATGTGCAATGGTTCACCAAAACCAAGTCATGCTCAGTAGGGGCGGATCCAGGGGGGGCCAATCCGGCCATGGCCCCCCCATTTAGAAATGCCCATGTATCGTGGCCCCCCCCCCATTTGGTTTCAGTGGCTGCTGAAATGGTATGATGTTCCCGAAAATTTGGCCGGATGACTAAAAAAAAGTCATTAACTTTTTTGCGGATGAAATGGTATGATTTTTCCGAAAATTTGGCCGGATGACTATAAAAAAAAGTCATCAACTTTTTTGGCGGATGCGATTTTTTTTGTCCCAGACCCAAGGTGTCAAGAATTTTTTGGGCCCCCCCCTGTCCAAAGTTTCTGTATCTGCCCTTGATGCTCAGGTCAATATCCAAATCAATCTGCTAACACACTAAAACAGACAGAGAAAGACAGACAGACAAACAGAGATGGATAGAGACACACAGAGATAGACAAAAACACAGACAGAGAGATTGAGAGAAAGACAGAGAGAGAGGCAGAGAGAGAACTGTCTCTCTGACAGACAGAGACAAAGGCAAACAGACAGAAAGAGAGATAGAGATAATTATATCTTTTATGCACGCATGCTCAGCTATAGCCACCTAAATTTAGGGAAAAGCCAGCGTCATGCATCGTTGAGTGCAAGTTATGCCTAGCCTAACTATTCCACTTGCCCTGTTTCCATGCATACCGCGGAAAGCCAAGGGCTATGTCAGGAATAGTTATGTCTAGAGTACGCTTTACACATGGATTAGCCATGCCTGGTTTCAGCATGCGGGCCCTGTTGTTTGATAAATTACTGTCAGATGTTGATCTGCAAGGAGTCTTCTAAAAAAAGTTTGATTTAATTATAAAAATTTGTTAAACATCAGCTTTACTGAGCCTGCACATGCAAGAAGTGTTGACGCTAACAACTAGACAGGTAATAAAATTCATTGTTACTTACCTATAGATGACAGGACGACATCGGCTACACTTTCCTTCCAACCTCGACCTTCTAATGTAAACTTTTCACCAATTAATGGTGGAACCTGCATTCTGCGCTCAGAATCCCCAAAAAGTGGAACCTGCAGAAGGCATCAGAACAGAAAGTGACTCATCCATGATCCATGTAAATTTCTTAGCACTGCAAGTACAATGCAGTAAACAAAGAAGCATGTAGAATTGTAGATAAATGAAAAAATTCAAAAGGCATCAATACACAAATTCAATATAGAAATTCAACATAACTATAGAAAATATAACACAGAGGCTGAATAGATGCGCAGATAACTGCTGCTGACTGAGAATGGCAGTATGTTGCACAAATGAAGTGTGAAGACTGGATAGAGCATGTCATATGATAGCAAGCCATATCACCAGTGAAGGAATATTCTGAGTTGTGGAAGAGTTAGATCGCTGACATCATAGCAAGGTTTTAACATATCGTGCTCCTAGAATACAGTTTGATGTCCACTTTTCGCAAAACCAAGAAAAACGATTCTAAGATTTGTCGTCAAAATTATTTTTCACCATTTTCACTTATGGTGATTAAATTAAAATTTTGGACAACATTGTTTCCACAAATATGATTTTATGCATTTCTATCATAATGTAAACTGAGCATGAGTTGTCTAGGAAGCGCCATGTAGCTTGGACGGTCGGCAGCTGTTTTCACCAGCTCCATCTCACCAGGAGCGCTGTATCAAGTCCTTGCCTTTTGAGGCCACAAGAGCAGCCGTCGCTGCCTTCGTCATCACTCAAGTTGACCACAGTAACAGCCTGCCGGCTGATGCACCTGGGTGTGTCTTGGACAGCCTTCAGTTGGTGCTTAATGATGTGGCAAGGATAAATTGTAATAGGAGGAAATACGATCGCGTTACACCACTCCTGCATGATGTCCTGCATTAACGGCCTGTACTGTTCCATGTTGAGTTCAAGCTCAGCTTTCTGCTACTTAAATCGCTTCCAGGGCTGAAAGTGGTTTAGAAAAGTTGCCGGGTCTGACTTTTACGAACGAGCACGCCTTAGGCGTGAAAGGGGCCGTCCATAAAGTACGTCACGCTATTTTTGACCATTTTTGACCCCCCTCCCCTGTCACAAACTGTCACAAATCTCGGACCCCCCCCTTAAAGTACGTCACACTTTCGAATTTAAAAAAAATTAACACCGCATAGGGCCTAAAACAAGGCTTCGCAACAGCATTACTAGCGCTCCTAGCGAGAGGTATCCTGAACAACACATTCAGGGATACACATTTCATGCTATTTCGACATAAATCTAATTAAAATGTTTCACAAAATTTGTGAAAATTATTTTAAAAGCTATTAAATTCTACTAAAAAATATAAAAAAGAATTAGAAATAAAATTTAAAGAAAAATAAATGTGTGACGTCACACATGGCCTGAACCCCCTCCCCTGTCACAAACTGTCACACTTTCTTACACCCCTCCCCGCCCTGGAGCGTGACATACTTTATGGACGGCCCCAAACTCCGGTGCAGTGTCCGTGCTGTAGTCGGTCGGGAGCGCCTCTGAGTAGTGAGCTTCAACAGGCGCTATAACAAGTGCACATGTATACAAAAAAACAAAAAAACATACAAACAAAAGAGGACTTGCTTTGCTCCTCTTCAATCTAATTTAATTTAATTCATCCATTGCATGTCTAAACTCCATTTTAATAAACCAGTAACAGCACCAAGAGATTGCAGCATGTTAAACATTCTAGACCGTCTGCTACTCTTACTTTTTATCTGTTTTAATAACTTCTTCAACGATACTGTCATGTAAAAGAAAACTGGTATTATTCCTTTTATAAACACTCATATGCATCACCTCCCTTCACAAATTCACATTAACATTTCACAGTCTTCAGTTTGTCACACTATGGTTGACAGTAAAATGCATAACATTTTCAGTCAACTAGAGTGAACAATCTGCAGTGTATAATGTTTGTTTCTTTCATTGATGTAAAGCAGCGCCGTACAACTTTACCAACACCGTGGGTCACCAGATAACTTATTCTTGAAGTCGAGGGCCATACCGATAAACTCAAAGCACAAATTAAAATTAATTGAAAGTTATCAAAGTTCTGTATGAAAAGTTACTATGGAACAATCATAATGAATGAAATCTTGGAAACTGGATTTTTCACATTGTCATAAAAAATTATAATAAGCTAAGCTATTAAGTTTTGGCTGTGCAAGTAGGTCTGTGGTTTTGTGTTTTCTTAATTTCTAAAGATCTGCAAAAATTTCAGTAGCTTAGGTGAGCCACTTAAAATCAGCCCGTGGGCCGCAGGCTGGACCTCACTGATGTAAACCATTTGTACAGTGCCTCTACAATAAGATAACTACTCAGAGGTGCTCCTCTGGTAGACTCAAGGCTGACCTTTTTTCTAACTCTTTTAACCAGTTCCAAAAGTGCTTGAAAACTTCTCTTTACCAGTGAAGATGCTGACCCATAACCTAAGTCGTTGATAGCAAGTCAACAAATCTAAGCAACTTAGTCGTCAGTTGATAAGTATGTGACTTAGTCAATTGAGTTGTAAAGTAAGTTGTCAAATTGTTAAGTCAGTCTGTAATTCCTTAGTGACTGACTCTGGGGGTATTATAGATAGCACTTTATGAATAGGTCACATTTAGTAAAAGTAATAAATTTGTCTAAATTGATAAATACCCCTAAAGCTGGAGTTCCGATATTGGTAGCATAGAAGTCATCAGCCTGGTCCTTGTTCATCACATGGATTGGGACCCGGTCGGATGCAAAAACTGTGAAGTAGATGGAAACATCACCCTGTCACAATAAGCAAACCAGAAAACTGAAAGAAAGGCAAGTCTATATCCATTGTACACCGTGAGGCATAAAAAACAAAGCCACTGAAAAAATTGCTATAATTTTAACAATATTCAAACAATATCAATGAAATTCAGGAAATCTATAGCCAAATAGCAGACAATGTAAAAAGATTTTTAGTTTGTAGTCAAACTATCTGCCTTTAGCTTCTACGCATGCGCGAAGTCGCTTGTGCCATTCACGCACCGCCAAGTCTATAATTCGCTGGTCAAGATCGTTCGAAGCTTGCATTAATCGCTTACGAAGATCTTCAACATTACGGACCTTTGTTTTGTACACCATTTCCTGCATGCATTCTCTTATTTTATGACCAGGCCCGGCCCTAGGATTTGCGGGGCCCAAGGCAGCAGCGGGTTCCAGGGCATTAATTGTTACTAGGCCTACTCTAATTATATAAAGCCTAGTTACCCTAGTAAATATTTTATGTAATGCAAAATATGGGGCCCGCATATGGGGCAAGAGGTGCCTTTCCCCTGGAGAATTGTCTCCGATCTTTTAGCAACTACTTTTTTGGGTAAAAATTTCTTTGCGCCAAAGAATAATTATGTTAATGATTCACAACTTGAAACGAAGAAATATACATTATTTTGGCCCTTCTGTGACTAATATCAAATATGTTCTTAATTTAAGGTTTTTGCATTTTTCAAGCTCTGCTAAAAATTTCACAGCGACCTTTGTGTTTTTTCCTCTTCTGCAAAAATGTAGGCCTACGCTAGCGCCCATATGCAAAATTTAGCCTAAGTAGCCTAAACAGATTAATGAACGCAAAAAGCAAATCAGGATCTTAACCCTTAAACCGCCGCATACTTTGTGGGTTTAACGACCCTGGACGCCGAATACTTTTTTGGTGCAATATAATTCGAAACGTCACAACGCATTGAGAAATAGTGAGGCATATAGGTACATAGGTATAAATAGGTATAACTATAGGTATATAGGTATATATAGCACCAGATATAGTTGTATATATGGGTATATGTAGGTATATATATGGGTATATAATAGGTATATACAGGCATATATACATAGGTATTTATCCGTATATGTCTAATTGTCTATGTAGGCCTACCTATATACATAGGTATATAGATCCATAGGTTGTATATAGGTATATTAGGTATATATAGGCGTATAGGTATATATAGGTATGTGAGTATATATAACTATATAGGTATATATAGACTGTCTGAGGATGGGTGACGCGGACAGCACAGGACAGGGTCGACTGGAGGCTATCTATTAGGCCTATAGAGGAGCGGCTGATGCGGCGCAAGCTTCGCCAGGGCCATAAGCCAATTCAAATATATAGATAAATTGGTATAGGTATAGTGGTATATGTATGAATATTTATAAGCATTATAGGTATTTATAGGTATATAGGTGATATACAGGTATAAAGGTACACTGTATATTATATAGGCATATAAGCATATAAAAGTAGGCCTATATAGGTGTATATATATAGGTATATATAGGTGTATATATAGGTATACATATGTATATATAGGTATATATTGGTATATATAGGTATTTATAGGCATATATATATATAGGTATTATAGGTAAAAAGGTTTTATATACATGTAGGTATATAAGCAATGAGCATATATAAGTATATGTGTATATATAGGAATATAGGTATACAGAGACATATATATAGGTATATATAGGTATATGTAGGCTAGGTATAAAGGTATACATGTGTATAAAGGTATATATATAGGTTTATATTGATACATATAGGTATATAGGTATATTGGCTATATATTCGGTACCGGCGTTCAACACATATGTGAAACCGCATATCTGCGGTTCCGGCGTTCTGACAAATTTCCACGGGAACCGCACACTTGCGGTTCCGGCGGTTTAAGGGTTAAGTTAACACTAGTCTTGCAGTTTACTAAGAAGACAATTAGCCTACGTTTCATTTAATTATTTGAATATCTGACATCTAATTAAATACCGGTAGATTAAATGAATTTATTACAAATATTGTAGCGCCCATCTGAAGAATAGCCTAACACAAGTCAACTAATGGATAATGAGTTAATGACTCATTTTGTAACAATGATATTTGGGGTTTCCTGGATCAAATAAAATCACCATTGTAGCCTACATTCGTACATAGGAAGGCCTACTAGCCTACCTAATTAAGTGGTGTCGCGTTCATTCAAACGGGCAGCGGTGGTGCACATGAAGTCTTAGGCTATAGGCCTACCCGATCAATTAATTTAAAACTGAGCAAGGTCGAGGTATAGCTGGCTAGGCGGTTCTATAATAATTATAATCCGATTACAGTCATAGCCAATTAAGTTTATATTTAAACAGTAAATTCGGTGTAGTAGGCCTATAGTTCTTTCCAAAATAATTATTCTAGTCTACTATCACTGTAACGCGGTAAATTGACTGCTAGCAGTGTTATGCGGTGTAACCATAGCCAATCTCAAGTATATCTTCAACAAAGAAAAACTATTGCCAGCAGCGCGGGGCCCTGGAAGCGCGGGGCCCAAGGCGGCTGCCTCGCTCGCCTTGCCCAAAGGCCGGGCCTGTTTATGACCGATGAGATTCAGATCTGGGCTGTTAGGGGGCCATAGCGTAGGAATTATAAAGTCAGGAGCTTCATTCGTCAGAAGTGCATGCACCGTTCCTCAAGCTCCGTGCGCTAGAGCATCGCCTTGCTGGAAAATGTAAAATTCAGAGTTCTCGAATTTCATGTAGAAGACATTCCATCAGTAAAACATCTCTGTAGTAATGGCCGTTGATTTTTACCCCCGTTCAACAAAGTGAATTGACATGCGCCTCAGAGAAACACCAACATCAGGGATTTGCTAAACGTCGGATGTGTGCGTAAAAGGCGGTCGTCTGCAATACCTCTCTTTCCTACACTATGGCCCCTAAACAGCCATGGTGGTGCTCTGGCGCACGGGATTCACCCGTCGATTATAAAATATGGAGATGCATGCAGGAAATGAAGTACAAAACAAAGATCCGTGATATTGAAGATCTTCGTAAGCGAATAATGCAAACTTAGAACGATCTTGACCAGCGAATTGACTTGGTGGTGCGTGAATGGCACAAGCGACTTCGCGCATGCGTAGAAGCTAAAGGCGGTTAGTTTGACTACAAACTGAAAATCTTTTTACATTAACTGCTATTTGGCTATAGATTTCCTGAATTTCATTGATATTGTTTGAATATTGTTAAAATTATAACAATTTTTCTAGTGGTTTTGTTTTTTTATGCCTCACGGTGTACGTGTAATTCATTTCAACATTAACAGCTAAGAAATGGATTCTGCCATAGTTGTAAAAAAAGTTTCTTCCCGTTTTTTATTCTCTCTCAAAAAACGTGGTTTTTAACCCAAAAACGTGGTTTTTGTCGTTTTTATTTTTCCCATCGTTTTTATCGGTTTTTTTTAAAAATTTATTTATTCATTTACTTTCTGTTATTATTTTACTTAATTTTAATTTTTTCTGATATTCCTTATGTTTTCCACCAACTCTCAAGGATTCAGCTAACTAAAGTCATTATTTCATTGTTTAACATCATCATTTAAGAGATAGCCTGCGTGTAGTAGGTTCCTAATCAAGGTTTTCAAGGTTAAAATGCGGTTTTAGATGTAGCAAAGTCAAATTATTTTCCGTTTCCGTTTTTTATCGGTTTTTTTCGGTTTTTTTTTTTACATCTATGGATTCTGCAAAAATGTGCTTCAACATGATACTATAATTTTATTTTGTCAAGACAAACACCTGAGGAAATGTTTCTGACATTAGTAAACTGTAACTCACAATATTGGCAGAAGTAAATGGTAACAGGAATAACTGTTGTGGTAAGGCCTATGCATACATCTGCCAAATTGAAGAATATTGTACATATTTTACCTCTCTCACCTATTCCGGCTTCGAGCGCAATATCTAGGAAGCGACAAGCGACGAGTTTTGAACCCTAGTGTAACATATTCAACTATTGCCATTTAGAGGTTCAAAATCACAACACTACACAGTACACATGCATGCACACTATCAATCCGAACAAATACTCGCAATAAATTACGTCTGATGATGATTATTATATGAGTTCTCTGCGCAAAGGCAGATGTGTGTCATCCACTCATCCATTGGATTTTCTGCCACTTGAACGATGAGACGTGAGTTGGCTGCTTCCTGTTTCCTTCTCTACTGTTGACAAATTATGGGTTAGCAACTTGGCCAAGGTTACTGCACACTAGCTTGGGCTAGATTCGAACCTGTGATGCTCCAGTTACAAGGCACAGAATATACCGCAACACCGCAGCATTCCACGACACTATGTTTCATAAATAAAAATTAGTAAGAGAAAGAATTACCTGACTATAGTCAATCCTTCCAAGACCAGAAACAAACATGGTCTGACATGGTTTAACTACAAATGTCCTTGGTTTCAAAAGCTTCATGGGCAAAACAACTGATAATTCTTCTGGGTTCAGTAGGTTTATTACCTAAGAATAAGAAAACAATAATGGCTTAATGTACCAGGTGACAGTAAGTAACAGCGAAACTGCAAAAGGCGGCATAAAGGACGAGGTGGCGGCAAAAATTTAAAATAAAAAAAAGGTTAGAAAGTATGAGCATCTTTTAGATCTAAACGCAACTGCATCGGAAAGATTGTCAACTAAAGCTTCCATTTTTTGGATTAATTTCAGTTCAAGAGTTAATTTTCGTTTTTATTCTAATTTTCGTTCGGTGTGCTTAATTTCCGTTCTATTTCAGTTTTCGTTCTTAAAATAATTTCAGTTACAGTCACAGTTATACTTAACGGAAATCAATATTTTCAGTTCCAATTTCACTAAAAGTTAACGAAAAGTCACTGTTTCAAATCATCTGCCTTTCTTGTAACAAGACATTGTTTTCATGGCCTGGCTTTGCATTCAGCTGCAGTTGTTTTCCATAAAAATGTCTTCCTGTTAGGAGAACAATGTACTCGGATTTGCATTCATCAATGTAATACAATAAGTCACCAATGACATTGTGCATATAACGGTATTCCAGCCAGTAATTTCATTGGAAGTCACTTCCAAATCCAAATTAACTTTGAAAGTATTGAATGTTTGTTAAGTACAGATGCATTGATCATAACATGTTGCACTGCTGCAGTAAATAAATCGATAACTTCCTTGCAGCCATATACCATTTTTCAAAAGTTACGGCAAAGAGTCTAAATTTATCACAAAACAATATTGGAAGTTACTTTGAGACATCTGTGATAAAACACCAAAAAGTTCAACATTGGCATGTTTAGTACATCTGAAATGGCCTTACAAACTGAGCATAAACATAGTCAAATACCAGTCAAAGCATTTAAGCACATAATGTAGTGACTTTCAGGTGCCTATCCTTTGAATAATAATTAATAAGTGCTGCCAGTGCCACAATATGCACAAAGATATCTGTATTTGTTGATGAGTGACACTCATCATAATAGCACAAAACCTACAGATAATATTATAATTCATGATGAGCACCGTTCAGCAATATTCACACATAAGGCCTAAAAAAAATTGTGTTTCCGGTAACAGAGCTAAAAAAAATTGGGTAGGTAGGTCGGAAAATATTTTTATTTTGGTAAAATATTTTTATGCAGTGACTATCCGAAAAAGTATACCTTACTAGTCTTTTTTGCACGCTGAAACAAAGTACGTGTTCTGAGCAAGTATAAACTGCCTATTTCCCGACTGTCTGCACCTAAAACTGCTCTAGAAACAGACCTATTAATTTAATTTTGTTGACGTCTCTTATGTTATGTCAATACAAATGTTTAAAAAAAATTTTTAAATAAAAATTTTTTGGGGGAAAAAATATTTGAGTTGCGGCCGTAAAAATGGGTCGGTTGGGTTACCGGAAACACAACAATTTTTTTTTTACGCCTAACAAACATTTGTAAATCTTGTATCTATCACATTCGGGCAATATGTCACATCAGGTCAGCCCTGACTTTGGATATGTCTCAAACCATTGGCTGTTATCTTGTATCTTCTCGCCTTGTGTAAGCCTCAGCCACCTCTGCGACTGCTTACTGCACCACGAATTAGCACCACAACGAAGATCAGAGTCTAACTAACTTTATTATGTACTAGCTGTACCCGGCCACGCGTTGCTGTGGCAGAAAAGACCTCCCCCTCCCCTCTCCCCTCCCCCTCTCCCCTTCCCCTCCTGGTAAATTTTCAAAACAATCGGTGCGTAACCTTTCGCGAAAAAATATTACGAACTATTGGAAAGTTTCATTTTTATTTATATAGATATTCAGACATATTTATACACAGACAAACAAAAATAACTCCTCCTACATACAGTTTGATTGGCCAATGATAATGTCCTTATAATGTTCTGAGGCCCAATCATTACATAAGCTATGACATGATATATATATCTAATATAAGTTAATCAAGCACATATATATATATAGTGAATGACACGCCCCTATCAGTGCATGCATATATATATATACACACATATGACACCTTGATTATGCTAACGCCCTTTTTGTGGGTCTCTCGGACAGTGAGCTCAACAGGCTGCAACACATCCAAAACTCCTTAACGTGGATAGTGCTGCGCGTCCCAATACCAACTAGTTCATCGGCCCTACTCCAATTGCACTGGCTTCCTGTTCGGTATAGGATAAAATTCAAATTGGCATGGTTGACCTACAAATCCCTCAGCACCAACACACCTTCCTACCTTAAGTCACTCTAACTCCCTACATTCCTCCTCGTTGCGTGCGTTCATCGGGTACAAATCTTTTAGCTGAACCTCGTTGCAAAACAGTCATGGGCTCGCATGCATTCCATTCCTTTGCACCCAAGGAGTGGAATCAGCTTCTGCTCTCTCTTCGAAGCTCTATTTTATTTCCTTCCTTCAAAAAGCGAAGCGGCTCAAAACTTACTACTTCTCCTTGGCTTTGACGCACATGGATATCTAACTGCATCTTCCTCTGGCGGCTGACTATAGCTATCCACGCCTCAGATTCACATTTCGGTGTGACCTTGCGCGTGTTATAAATTTATTTAATAATAATAATAATAATAACTACACAAGGTCCATACATGCCTTGAACTCACCTACACCAGGTCTATCCATGCCTTCAACTCAACTACACCAGGTCTATCCATGCCTTGAACTCAACTACACAAGGACTATCCATGCCTTGAACTCACCTACACCAGGTCTATCCATGCCTTGAACTCAACTACACCAGGTCTATCCATGCCTTGAACTCAACTACACCAGGTCCATCCATGCCTTGAACTCAACTACACCAGGTCTATCCATGCCTTGAACTCAACTACACCAGGTCTATGCTTTGAACTCAACTACACCAGGTCCATCCATGCTTTGAACTCACCTACACCAGGTCCATCCATGCTTTGAACTCACCTACACCAGGTCCATCCATGCTTTGAACTCACCTACACCAGGTCTATCCATGCCTTGAACTCAACTACACCAGGTCTATCCATGCTTTGAACTCAACTACACCAGGTCTATCCATGCCTTGAACTCAACTACACCAGGTCTATGCTTTGAACTCAACTACACCAGGTCTATCCATGCTTTGAACTCAACTACACCAGGTCTATGCTTTGAACTCAACTACACCAAGTCTATCCATGCCTTGAACTCAACTACACCAGGTCTATGCTTTGAACTCAACTACACCAGGTCTATCCATGCTTTGAACTCACCTACACCAGGTCCATCCATGCTTTGAACTCACCTTAGGTACACCAGGTCTATCCATGCCTTGAACTCACCTACACCAAGTCTATCCATGCTTTGAACTCACCTACACCAAGTCTATCCATGCCTTGAACTCAACTACACCAGGTCTATGCTTTGAACTCAACTACACCAGGTCTATCCATGCCTTGAACTCAACTACACCAGATCTATCCATGCCTTGAACTCAACTACACCAGGTCTATCCATGCCTTGAACTCAACTACACCAGGTCCATCCATGCCTTGAACTCAACTACACCAAGTCTATCCATGCCTTGAACTCAACTACACCAGGTCTATGCTTTGAACTCAACTACACCAGGTCTATCCATGCTTTGAACTCACCTACACCAGGTCCATCCATGCTTTGAACTCACCTTAGGTACACCAGGTCTATCCATGCTTTGAACTCACCTACACCAAGTCTATCCATGCCTTGAACTCAACTACACCAGGTCTATCCATGCCTTGAACTCAACTACACCAGGTCTATCCATGCCTTGAACTCAACTACACCAGGTCTATCCATGCTTTGAACTCAAATATACCAGGTCTATCCATGCCTTGAACTCAACTACACCAGGTCTATCCATGCTTTGAACTCAAATATACCAGGTCTATCCATGCCTTGAACTCAACTACACCAGGTCTATCCATGCTTTGAACTCAAATATACCAGGCTACCCTCCACCATGCATGTTGGCAATGCCAACTCAAATATACCAGGTCTATCCATGCATTGCCAACATGCCACCACCATTGTCTCTTAATGACCAGTTCGTGTTCCAGCAGACTGGTTAAACAACTGCTGTGCAAGTCTCAATGCTACAAAGTGCCTCCAAATCACTCAAATGCATAGATGTAAAAAACGATGGAAACAAAATAAAAAACCGAAAAACTTCGTTTTTTCGGGGGAAAAAACGACAAAAAACCCGATAAAAACGGAAACGGAAAAATAATTTGACTTTGCTACATCTAAAACCGCATTTTAACCTTAAAATCTTGATTAGGAACCTACTACACGCAGGCTATCTCTTAAATGATGATGTTAAACGATGAAATAATGACTTTAGTTAGCTGAATCCTTGAGAGTTGGCGGAAAATATAAGAAATATCAGAAAAAAAATTAAAATTAAAAAAAATAATAACAGAAAATAAATGAATAAATAAAGTTAAAGAAAAAATAAAAAATGATAAAAAACGATGGGAAAAATAAAAAATAAAAAAACCACGTTTTTGGGGATTTTTGTAGAGAATAAAAAACGGGAAAAAACGTCGTTTTTTTACAACTATGCTCAAAAGCAACGAACATGTCCCTACATGATATCAATGGACTATTCAAGAGCAATTGATTTGATTAGACACTCCACTGCACCATCGCCTGCTCACTTGCTGCATTGGATTACCAGACTGTTGATACAACTGTCAACTACTCATATCGTATAAAACATGGAAAAACTTCAACTGCTATAGTCATTCATTCATTCATTAATAATAATAATAATAAATAATAATAACAATTTCCGATATTGAACAATCTGTTTGACAGACCGCAACCGGTTACAGTGTACAGTTATGCAACTGAAACAATTCACAAGAACACAAATCACAAGTCTTGACTACTAAAAGAACCGACAGCCTGCAATACAAGGGCGTTAATAGAGGCCTACAAAGCACGTCTATCCTACGGAGGCTTCGAGAATCGAACTCGAGTCCACCGATCTCCAAGCGAGTGTTATCCACCTGACCCCCATCACAGAGATTTGAATAGCAACCATTTAGGTTACTACTCAGGAGCGCCTCTGACCTAACCTAGGTTGAAAAGGACAGTTTTATGGCTGCAGTAAAATGTAGAAGTACACATACACAATACACACGTCTACATACGCTCACCCACACAAACAGTGCATATCTAAAGCATGACGTAAAAAAAAGAAGTAAAGTCCCATCCCGTTCCATGAGGAACACAGGGAGGCGCTTATCTCCTTTTCCATAGCCCTGAGCCAGCAATGGACGAATCCCAAGGTCCTGGACACAGGGCCAGTGTATCGCAGGACTTGCTGTTCACTTCCCAGCTTACGCCGGTACCAAATTATACTGCTTGGTGACAGAGGCACGTGTGCGTGAACAACTTGCCCAAGGTCGTTACCGGGAGTCGAACCCGCAACCTTCCGCTCTGTGAGTGGACGCGTTACCGGTCCGCCACCAGGTCGTACAAAAAGGCATGACACTGTGATGAATATACATGTGTGATACACGCATAATACATCTTCCGACAATTAATAATCACAAGAAAATCAGAAACCTGTTCTGGATTAATGAATCCAGGAGTGTCGTGGCACCAGTATTTGAATGAAGAGTCATCATAGGAAGTCTGATGCACTTTGGGGTTCAGCTCTTCCATAAGACCTTCTTCTCCTGAATGTTCTTCCAAGTTTCCCAAGTCGTTATCACTGAAAGTGTAACTTGGAACAACAAATCCTGAAAACTTTGACAATTTTTCTTCAACAGCAAACTCCTTAGGAGTTAAGAGGCTTGTACCTATGTGGCCTGCAACAAAGATAACAGGCTGTTGTCACTAAACATATGACAGAAAATACAAATTTGCAACATAAAATATACACATCGTATATTTTCTGCGAGAAAAGGTGCCAAACTGGGGTATGCATTTACCGAGATAATCAAGTTTCAATGATTACCAAGTAGTTTCTCACATGTTTGGCTAGTTTGAGTTGATACTGGACAAAAATAATACTAAAATAAAAATTTCATTATTGCTGTGCAAGTAAAGCCTATACAGGGTGGGCCAAAAAAAAGACCCCCTTAGGTTTTTTGCCAATATTTTGGCCAGAAGTAAGAATTTTGAAATGATATTTTGCAGTCTTAAAGGTAATTCATATTTACACATGATGGCCAGATTTCATCTAAATATATCAAACAGAACAGATGGGGAGAGGCGACAAAGCTGGGTGGAGCAAAAAACCAAAATTTCCTCTGGCAACGACGGATACCACAGCTAGTATCTTCTTCTTTTCCTTCTGGCTTGTATCAGTCCCTCACTGGAGAGGGGTCAGCCACTTGGACGCCTTGTCTCCATATGGTTCTGTTACATGAGCATCATCTGGTCTCGGTTTGAGTAGTTTGAGGTGTTGCTGGATCATGTCTGTCCACCTCTTTTTCTGCCGTCCCTGACTGTGTTGTCCCCGCACTTCCGCCTTCATTATTATTTTGATGTTGGTATCCTCCGCCCGCTCCACATGTCCACGCCACCTCAATCCGACCTCACGTATCTTATCAAATATGCAGACCACTCCTACTTTCTTTAGTATGTTTTCCTTTCTTTGCTTGTCTCTTAGAGAGACCCCAACCCGAGTATCCATCACAACATTCTCATTTCTGTTCTATCCAGAAGCTCCTCCTCTCTTCTTCTCAGCGTCTATGCTTCTGCTCCATAAATCATCACAGGTCTAATCATCTATATATATAAAAATGAAACTTTGCGATCCTGCGGTCACGATCACCCCGAAAGTGACGCACCAATTGTTTTGAAAATTTACCAAAACCTTCCATTCCGATACCGCAAGGTCACAACATTTCTTTCCCCGAAAAAAACCTAATCGTTTCCACAAAAAGTGAACTTTGCAATCCGTTCGCCCGCCATTTGCAAATTGAACGAAACAGCAGGGCTGCCAGATTTCAGACACAGCAGACGAAACATCAATGAGCTCGCGTACTGTGATGTCATAAGCGAGTCGCAAATTAATTTTCGAAAGTGGCGGGGGACGTCTTTTCTGCCACAGCAAAGCGTGGCTGGGAACAGCTAGTTGTCCTATAAATCTTTCCTTTGAGGAGAACTGTGATTTTACGGTCACACAATACACCGGATAGTTAGTTCCCTTTACGCCATGATACTACCTAGGTATCATGGCACCGCGTGTTGGCTGCCTCGTGTACCAGTTCTTAAAGGTTAAATAAGTTTTTACCGTTCCTCTTCATTATGTGGCTAATGCAATGGATTGTACGGTTTCGTTATAAGTTGCTGTTCAAGCGTGTAAAGTAGCCGCAGATCTACAGTTGCATTTACTTTTCAAAATGAATAAATTTTCATGCTGGATATTTGGTCTTTTCTCAGACCATCATCATGGATTCATGGTATCGCTACTATTGATCCTAGCCTTTTTCAGGCCAAGCGGTTTTTTTACTGGGCATAAAACGGAATCAAGTGCTTAAAATGCTTTTTGAAATATACTTTATGGATTTTCAACAATTTAAATTCGTCTGGAAAAATGAATATCAACTGGACTCTGTTATGCATAACTCGCTCGCGACTGCAGCATGACAGCGTCACTTACAATCGTTTTGCCATTTTCAAAAGTAGTTCCGGTGACTGCCTGCATAATGTTAAACGGCCTTGTGCTGCAATGTTGGTTAATCAGACTATATATATGAAGCAAAGATGTATGCCACGTACGTCGTATAGCCCTACTTCACAGGCGCTGTATGAATCGACATTTAGTCACAGGATCCATGTACGATTACAGTAAAATTACTTTTCCAAACTGAACAACTTTGGTACTAGATCAGGGGTCTCAAACACGCGGCCCGCGAAAGACATTTGGTTTGGGGGTTTTTAAAGACAGAAATCGGTAAAAACCGATTTTGTAGTTCTTTTGAGAGGCGACCAAGGTTAAAACTGTTTTATATAATTGCTTTTTGCTGTTGACATTAAATCTGCAAGAGCAGATAATTTTATAGGCTACAGATGGCGTTATTAGTTGACCAATGCGATGCAGTGCTGAAACAGAAAGTTGTGATTCCAGCATTCTACACCCCTCTACCACGTACAAGACAAATTTTCTTTAATTCCCAAAGCTGCAAATGGCTGCAACACTCATAATGGCGTGTTTGGTAGTAACGATGCTTAGGCTACATAATTGTGTGAGCAGTTTTTGAACCAAACATTGATGCTCTTATAATGGAGAAACGTTGTCAGATGAATAGCGCTAACCATACTTAAGCATTGCCTCTGAGACAACTCACGATATAATAGGCTCACCTTAAAATTTAGCTGAGCAGCACTACAAGTTTACTTTTAGGCATTACTAAACGTGTTATTGATGTAGGTCTACTTCATGTTATTATGGCTGAATTTTTTTATATGGCACCATAATTATAGTTATACTGAAAATCTAATATCTAAATTTGTCAGGGTTTGTATGCCTATCATTATTACAGCATTGCATGCTATGCTATACAATGATTAATTTCACGTCGCGAATTATAGGCCTATGTTTGGTTTAAGCTTATTATGTTGCGGCCCGCGAGCCTCTGTAAATTTCCAAATGTGACCCACGTGCTGACTTGAGTTTGAGACCACTGTACTAGATCATTGGTCCTCTCTTGGACCGTCATCATGGAGTACTTCTGTCTAGTGCTTTTCAGGCCATGCTCTTCTCAACTGGACGTACATAGGAATCAAATTAAATAATACTTTTTAAAATCTACTTCATGGACATTCAACATTGCAAATTCTTCTGAAAACATGGAAATTAACCGGACTCCTTTATCCATTACTCTATTATGTATATTAACTATATTTCATTTTATTGTACCATGTCTGTAAACCAAAATGCAGTTAGCAATTGGTGAATTATAGAATATTCTTATCCTATCTTACTTCTGCAAGGCAGTTTTTAATCCTGTGTTTAACATCCTGCTCGCATCCCCCCCTTAGCATGCATTATTGAACCCAAGTATTTGAAGTTGCTTCAGGGGGCCGTCCATAAAGTATGTCACGCTCCAGGAGGGGGTGTAAGAAAGTGTGGCAGTTTGTGACAGGAGAGGGGGTCAGGCCATGTGTGACATCACATATTTATTTTATTTTTAAATTTTATTTCTAATTTATTTAATATTTTTTAGTAAAATTTAATAGCTTTAAAAATAATTTTCAAACATTTTGTGAAACATTTTAATTAGTTTTATGTCAAAATAGCATGAAATGCGTATCTCCTGAATGTGTTTTTCACGATTCCTCTCGCTAGGAGCGCTAGTAGAAGTCTTCTATAGGCTAGGGGCCGTCCATAAAGTACGTCACGTTATTTTTGACCATTTTTAACCTTCCCCCCTCCCTCTGTCACAAACTGTCACAAATCTGTAAGCCTGTAGAAGTCTCGAGATTATGATTATGATTAGTAATGCTGTTGCGAAGCCTTGTTTTAGATTAAATTTGAATGAGGTGCTAATTAAAAAAAATTTGTTTGAAAGTGTGATGTACTTTAGGGGAGGGGGTCCGAGATTTGTGACAGTTTGTGACAGGGGGAGGTTAAATATGGTCAAAAATAGCGCGACATACTTTATGGACGGCCCCCTACGAGTTAATGCATATTGAAATGACCTAAGATGGCAGCCCTCACGGATGTATAGGATCAGACCTTCTGGATTGCTTGTGCAAAAGTGTGGTAGACATGTCTGCTATGAGGCAGAAGTGTGGGTGGGCATTGACATGAGAAAGCATGTTTATGAAAATGTTAAATTGCCAAAGAACTTGCCAGAATTTCTCCAGGCTGATGAAAATAAGACCCTTTTCTTAGCTAGCCATAACTTGCCATTAAAATCCATAAAAATGGAAAAGGAATACAAACAAGAAACTACCACAAAAATTTCAATATGATAAAATATCTCACAGTAAATGATACACTGACCCATAAGCGTGGCATGCTCCCAATAACCAGATATTCTCAAAGAATTTCTTCTTAGCTTTTCCTCTTCAATACATGCAGATTTATCTTTTTCAAGTCGCTCGATTCTTTTATATAACAGTGCAGGTTTGGGATTAACAATCGGAAACTTCAACAAGTTCAGAGTGGTACCTGAAATGAAAATTCAGTCAAAGCATAGTTCATTATATAAAACATAACAGCAGGTGTCCGATAATTCCATCGCAAAGGTAAGTGTAATAAGTGCAAGTGTTCAAGGTACCAGAACACAGTACTTCAATAAAAGCACTCATCAGCAATTTTTACTTAAGTAAAAGTAAAAGAATTGTTCCAAATAGTACTCTTAAAATATCTTATACACTCAACTATAAGTCAAAAACTTTTGGAAAGTTTCAAAAATGTGTAGTTGAGGGTCTTACACTCGGCCCACGATCGTAGTAGAATGGCATCTAGGTACTGATGATGATGATGATGATGATGATGATGATGATGGTTCTCTGCCCAAAGGCAGGTTCATTGGCTTTATGCCCCTGGGGATGAGATGAGTGAGGTGGTTTCCAGTTGCCTTCCCCACAGACAATGATGGGTAAGCAACTTGCCCAAGGTCGCTCTGCAGGAGCTTGCGCCCCTGCGTCCCACACGTGCTAGCCTGAGATATCTAAATCTCTGAGTGTCAACTCCCAGCCCGGGCTTGAACCGCAGTCCGTTGCAACCAACAGACGTATGCCGCTCTCGCTTACCGGTGTAGCTAACTAGGCCAGTTACATACTGCCGTTGCAGAGGTAACGGCTCACAAACAGATCTAGGTACTAGCAAACGTAAAAAATATTTCCAGGAATATCCCCTTGCTAATATATAATCTATAAAAACTACGTACTGTCATAACTCTTGTATTATTTTTCAATTAAAAGTAACTACTGACTGAAATACATTTTGTAAAATAAATTTCTGGAAAATGCAGCATTTACAACACACACTAATCACCTGTAAAACTATGCCTTAACTATGCCTTGTTCCGACTTCTTCACTGCCATCTTCCAAATGTAAGGCAAATTTATAGTGCCTCATTCACAAATTTATATTGCGGAATCATCCATAAAGGCAGGAAAAAATGTTTACCTGTGTTATTTCTGTTTGCAACGGCAGTACGCCATTACTTTCTTTCACAGAGTGGTTAGAACGAAATGTTCCTAAAGACTTGCTTGTTTTGAAAAATTTTATAGCTCTATATAAAAAGCTCAATTCGAGCTCTATTTATTTGATGCTGTCTTCCAAATGACATGGCTCAAGAGGCCACTATTTTAAAAGAAACTATTTAATTTATAGAACTGTGCAGAAATTAATAGAAGTTTTTGTAATAACTAAAAAGATTGTTACCACTAAACGTCACTCATTTATTCTGATTTTATGAGATCGACTTATATTTGAGCCGCCGATTTCTCATGGGGCACGGTGGTGTAGTGCAGAGGTTCTCAACATTTTTCTGCTCATGACACACCTAAACGTGCAACCAAATTTGGCGACACACCATTCATTCGTCATAACGAAAATTATGTCAATGTCTTTAAAATAAGCCTAAGTCAAAGTAGCTTTTCTATTTTAAATTGAAAAAATTCTAATGAATGAAAATGTTGACACTGAATAATTTTTGAGTTTCTAATGATTTTAAAATTCTAAATTCCACTGATCTCAATCTACAGGGTGCGCCAAAAAAAAGACCCCCCCCCAAGATTTTTGCCAATATCTTGACCAAAAGTAAGAATTTCGGGATGAAATTTTACAGTCTTAAAGACAATTTATATTTACGGTACACCAGATGGCCAGTTTTCATTACAATATTTCAAGCAGAACAAAAGTTATACCACTTTTGGTGAAGCCACCCACCGTTTTTTGACGTTTCAAAAACCCGACGCAACAAAAAGTTTAAAAAAAACAATCTAATTATTCTGGTTAATATCTTGGCCAAAAGTAAGAATATCGAAATGAAATTTTACACGCTTAAAGACAATTCATATCTGCACATGATTGTCAGATTTCATCGAAATATTTCAGACAGAACAAAAGTTATATCACTTTTAGTGAGGCCACCCCCCATTTTTTGACGATTCAAAGACGTAACGCAGCAAAAACACGATATTGGCACAAATCTTAGAGGGGGTCTTTTTTTGGCCCACCCTGTAGATTAATATGTCACTTATAATGAATTTTAGTCTACTAATAAAATTGTGTAATTTGCCAATTAAGATTTTAAAAAATTGCATAAATAAAGTTTTTAAGTTAAAAATACAGTTTAAGATGAAACAAAGTCAAATTATTTTCCATTTCCGTTTTTTGTCGTTTTTTTATTTTATGGAAAAATCCCGTCTTATTCCATTTTTTATTCATTCCGTTTCCATCGTTTTTTACATCTATGATATATATATATAATATATATCACATTACATTACATATTTATATATATATATTATATATAATACATATATACAGGGTGGCGCAGAAAAAACCGGACTATTAGTAATATTATTGCCTTAAACTATCATTAGACTGCAGAAATGACACAGAAAAATGGCATTGGTTTGGCATTTAATATAGCCTAACATTGAATGAACTGTAAAATTTCAGAGTTTTCTGAATGCGTGAGAAATTTAAGTCAAAGTGATGTCCTCCGTTTGCTGCGATAACCAATGATAATCGCTTGCGAAACGGTTCAATAGCCCGGTTGATAGTGTGCTCGCTGATTTCGTCCCAGCATGCGGTCAGAACTTCTTTCAAATGTTCAATATCTCGAATTCTCTGCCTGTAGACAAGCTGCTGAAGCATTCCCCATATCGAATAGTCTACGGGATTCAAGTCCGGACTGTTCGGTGGCCAATGTTTTGGTTCAATAAAGTCTGGAACGTGAGCAGTGAGAAAAGCAACTGTTTTTCGTGAACGATGAGCAGGTGCTCCATCCTGTTGGAAAGTGAAATTGTCACCAGAGTGAGCTATAATGTCTGGCAGTAATACGCTGAACAGTTCTACGAGATATACCAGTTTGACGTTCAATTTCTCTCGGAGATTTGCTTGTTCCCGGTTGGTCTTCTTGACTTAAAATCAGTTCCTCGACTTTCGCTACGTTATCAGCCGTACGAACCGATCGCGGTCGATTGCTACCCTGTTTTCTTTTAGTGTCGCCAGTTTCGTCGATCTTTTTAATTAAATCATTCAACGTATTTCGCTTCCATTGTCGTTGTGAGAATTCTCTAATCATTCGAAGCGAACCCCATCCTTTTTCGAGTCTTAACGCACGAATTAACGATTCATCATCAATTGTCAGCAGACGCTTCGCCATGACGGTACAAAGAATAGTTAACGCCATAGAATACTTGATGTCAGTTTTATTTTATGTAGCGCTCTCATTTTTCTGTGTCATTTCTGTCTAATGATAGTTTTAAAGTGATAATTACTTTGATTATTCAAGCGATGCAATTGCAAAAACTAATAGTCCGGTTTTTTCTGCGCCACCCTGTATATATAAATTATATATTAGCTTTGGAGTTAGCTGTGGAGTCCCACAGGGTTCAGTCCTTGGCCCCATCTTGTATCTATCTCTTAAACTGCTGACATTCCTTCTTTATTTGCTAAGCACTTAATAATAATAATAATATCTTTTCTTTATTGAAACGCCTGCAAGACGCACTGCGCTTTACATTTACAAGTTATGCAGTAATCTTAATTAAACTTAACTACCAACTGAGCATCTATGGAGAAACTGGAAGACATGATGAAGAAGATGCGTTTACGTTGGCTGGGTCATGTACATAGATCGGGAGAGGAGTGAACTCTAAATCAGGCACTGGATTCGACTTCGCTGAAATGGAGAAGGGGTCGAGGAAGACCCAGAGAGACTTGGCGAAGCATGGTTACTCAGGATTTGGAAGGCGGCGGAATGACGTGGGAGGATGCTCGGATGGCTGCAGAAGACAGGATAACGTGGAAAGGCTGTGTCGCCCGATGCGCTGCCAGCGCGAGGAAGGACTAAGTGCTAAGTGCTAAGTACCAACTGAGCAGACAGCTTTGCAATTACAATGGCCCTAATAGCAGCCTACAAATCAAATCCGCCCAACGAGGGCTTGAACCTGCTACCTCTCGCACTCTTGGCCAGCGTGTTAACCATTACTCTACCGGGCCCCCCCACTGGCCACCTGTATGCTGACGATGTCCAGACCTTTGTACATGGTCCTCCTGCAGATCAGGTTGCTCTTGTGCGCTGGCAGCGCATCGGGCGACACAGCCTTTCCACGTTATCCTGTCTTCTGCAGCCATCCGAGCATCCTCCCACGTCATTCCGACTCAATGTCACATGATCGTCACTCATGGATGTCGGCCAACCAACTATGCCTTAATCCCACTAAGATGCAACTGATCTGGTTTGATACAAAACAACAGCATTACCCATGCTAAGGAGTTTTAGATGTGTTGCAGCCTGTTAAGCTCAGTGTCTGAGAGACCCACAAAAATGGCGTAAGCATAATCAAGGCGAGAGGAGACAAGAGAACAGGCAATTGTTTGAGACATATCCATAGTCAGGGCCGACCTGATGTGAAGTTTTGCCCGAATGTGATACAAGATTTACAAATGCTTGTAATGAGTGGTCGAAATGTGAGCTTATTGTCTAAGGTTACTCCAAGTGTTCTGACAGTGTCTGACAGATGCACAGCAGTGCCGGCAAGGTCAATATTAGAAAGTGGAGGGAAAAAGTGCAGGCATTGGCGTGACCAAAACAAAATTGCCTCAGACCTGTCAGGGTTTATGGCCAAACCATTGACACAAAACCAGGAGTACACACTACACAGATGAAAGGCACTCACTCTTCAACTTTAAGTTTGCCAGACTGATCAGTGTGTGACATTCTATCAGCTGCGCCAGCTTCGCACTGTCGCTCGCTCTCTCTCAACTGGCACTGCAACTACGCTTGTACATTCCTTTGTCTCAGCTCGTCTTGAATACTGCCTATCCCTTTATGCTGGTTTACCATCTGGTCGGTTATCTTCTCTTGACTGTAATTTACGACCTGCAGCGCTCCTCATTGGTCAACTGCCAAAATTTGGTCACGTTACAAATTACATGCTGGAGGTTCTGCATTGGCTCCCTGTCCGTCAGCGCATCGAATACAGAATCTCTTCTTTGATATGAGGATGCCACCTAGGTCTTGTTCCAACTTACCTACTTGATCTTTGTCGGCCTGCATCAAGTATTCGGACTGGTCGGTCCCTGCGCTCGGCTGGTCGGGGAGTGCTCTTGGTTCCGTTTGCTCATACCTCCATCATGCAGAGTCGTGCTTTTTCTGTGGTTGGCCCGGTGGTATGAGCACTTGAGCTTCACCTGTTTCCTAGATCACTCTCTGACACATTCTATAAACACTTAAAAACTGTTCTGTTTGGCCATACTGGAGTCGGGAGCGCCTCTGAGTAGTTTCCTTGAAGAGGCACTATATAAATACTTGAATGAATGAATAGCAATATACAGCTGAGTATCAACTGCATAGGGCTGCAGTTGACTCAGTGATGCAATGTAAAAGTGGACACTACAAAATAGCCAGCATTCTTTTCTTTTGTACTGTTCACATAACGCTATACAAAAAATAAATCAGAGGTAAATTTTTCAAGTGACTCTTTTACAATACCGTTCAAAAACAGCTAATTGATACTTGTTACAATGATGCAAAATGGTTAATAAGAATTTTATCAAGTACTACTGAAATGTGTGGTGACCTGGCCAGACTGATGTTGTTGCCCTTTTCATGATGTCTCTGGCTGAGTTTCGACAAAAGTCGGAAGACAACAAAGCATTGAACAGAGTCGATTTGCCAGCATTTGCACATCCCAGAAGGTAAACCTGACCTAAAAACAGAATGTTTGGCCCATTTCAAAATTACTTCAAGAAAGTGAATTTCACCAGTGTATAAGCTAATTAGCTCTGCTACTTTGATGGGATGATAACTACAGTGCAAATCGGTGAAAGACAGGACAAATTTATGTTCTATCGTCACCGAATTAAGTATTAAACCATCAGACAAAAGAAAATGCCATTCAGAGACAAGTTATGACTGCATGAATTCCAGCAGCAAATGACACGGTCAATCCAAGTACATGCATGTGTTGTGATTTCAGATTATGATACACTGAAACTACAAAGTCTGTCCAAGTCAATATTAGACAGTCGTGTCTAATGTCTATTCCTGTTGGAGGCCAAGGGTGATAGTAAGCCTGGTTGCTAATAACTGCTGTTGCTCAAGAGGCTCATTACTAAAGAGGCTGACCTCAATGCTGGTTGTTAAAGAGAACATTATTGCAAGAGAGAGCTGTTGATACGAAAAATGGTTGCTAAGGTGAACATCGCTAAACAGAGTGGTTGCTAAGGAAGCTGGTAGCTAGAGAGGCTTGTTACTAAAGATTCTGATGCTGACTTTAAAGCTGCTTTTATAGAGAATGGTTGCTAGGAAGAAAGACTGCTAAAAAGAGTGGTTGCTAAGGAAGCTGGCTGTTAAGAAGACGGAGGTCAATTGGTGCTGGTGGTGGGTCTATTGTGAAACAATACCTTGTAAATTTTGCAGCCTTTTGTCATATGCCATCATGATATTTTGATATATTTGTTCTGTTGCACCTAGGTCTTTTAAGACCACCGTACCTAAAAATAGCAAGACCTTACCCGAAAACACACACTAAATATTTGTTCATAATTTCATGTTTACACTTTTGCTCTATCTGCTGTATTTTACGAGATACAACGGTTTTTTCCACTAAAGAGTTAAATGGGTCAGAACTCCAGAAAGAATCTGGCCACGGCCAGAATAAATGCTAAAAAATATCTGGCATGCAAAGGGATTTCATCAAAGGTTCGCACTGCAATGAACTTCTCACCGGTGCCAATTTAGTTCAAAAAATGAATTTATTTTAGTTTTATTGAGTTCATCATCAATCATTTCATTTTAGTTGGAGCTTCATTTCTGAGATAATTCTGATAAGCATTTGAGTTTTAGTTAATTTTTATTCATCAAATCAGTTTAGTTCTTGTTCAAATTGTTAACGATTGCCTTATATATTTTGTTTCAATTGTAGCTTCATTAGCATAATGAACACTGTATTAGAGTGGCTTTCAGCAGGTTTGAAATCAAGGCAGCTGAAGGGGGACGGAGGACTCACAAAATGAGTTTTGTCAAACGAGCCATGAGCCCCACTCAGTTCTTTATATCATAAAGAGGCAAGTGTGGTAGGTGACAGTAATTTATGACCTATAAATGCATGTGCGTCGATCAACTGCGTCACTGACGCAAGTTCTCGCAAAATAGATACTTTGCAGTACCTATAGTTTTCGTTCAGGATTTCAAATGTCATTCTCGGTTTTAATTTGTTTTGCATAAACTCTTTTTTTTATGTAGCTTGAGTACACAATAATTGTGCGCTCAAACTACATAAAAACAAGAAATTATTTCTTTCTAGTTCTTGCTTTTTTTTACTTCATGAATGTTGCCTAATCTCCATCGTTTTCATTTCAGTTTCGTTCACAAAATTAAAACTGTTTCCCAATGACTGTGCAGATGTCACATAATTTAGAACCTAGCCCTATTGAAAACCTGCACCATTGCTGATGCCATCATCAACAAAATTGCATTATTATATCAAGTCAGATGACATGGACATGCATTGCCATGCAAGTCTCTAATTTTTTCCCGCAAGCTTACATTTAGAAAGCTGTGTTATGGGGAGTTCAATGCGCAGCACATTCTAAACCCATTGGACTAGATGCACTGAATATTCTTCACATGTCACATGGCCTTTCCGGAACACATTAAGTCGTATCTTTCCCGAATTGAAACTGACCATGAGTTGATGATGTTTTGGCTACTGGTGACCAGTGCCATTTCAAGAAGATGCTTGTAAACAAGTGCTGCACTCTTGTGAATGGGCAGGCAGTGTTGCTTGCAAAGTGTCAAATGGTCAACATTCCAAACCTCCATAATAAACTTGGCAGTATTGTTCTCAACGTTGAAACACCATGCTCATAAAACATAGCAAGCCCCTGCAGTAGCCAGTGGCGGTGCTACGGCAGGTCGCGGCAGGTCATTTGACCTGCTTATTTTGGTCACGACCTGCCTAATGACCTGCCCAAAAACTTTGGAATTTTTAATATCTTTTTACATTATTTTATTTAAGAGTTTTAAATAAAAAATCAACATTTTCCTTGCCCACAAGATCACTATTATAGTGTTGTAGTGCAATTGTTAGATCCAACTGACTTTTACGTCTGATTCTCATCTAGCAGGTAAAAAAAATAGGTCTAGGCCTATGGGACAGGAGGCTTGTAGGAAACCGATTATATCAATGAAACAGCATAAGGATCAGAATAGCATATGCGTAGGAGACGAGGGTCCAGAGGGGGCAAATGCCCCCCAAATTTTGGGCAAGTCTGATTTTTCGGACAAGCAGACCCAGAAAAAAATAAAAGTTAAACAATACTTGAATGAATGAACGCGGTGGTCTAGTGGTGGCGTCGTTGCCTTGGAGCCGGAAGGTCCGAGGTTCGAATCCACCATCGCCGCGTAAGGACCTTGGTCAAGTCCTTCACTTACAATTGCACAGCGCTTCGGCGTGAAACTCCGATGCAGTGTCCGCTTTGCATCGGGAGCGCCTCTGAGTAGAAAGAGCTTGAAGGGGCACTATAACAAGTGCACATACAAACAAACAAACCAACAAAAATATTTCGGGCAAAAGTACTGGATGACTAAAAAAAGGTCGTCAGAATTTTTGGGCAAACGTAACGGAAATTTTTCTTAAGATTTCGGCCGGATGAGAAAAAAATTCAGGCAAAAGTCTCATTTCTGCCCCCCCCACCCACTGCTGAAATGCCTCCTACGCCTATGGAGGGGAGTGCTCAGAGGAAGGAGCATTGGTAGGAAGGGGTGAGCTATCACCACTCCTCTTTAACATATACACAAAAGAATTAAATACAAGAGGCAAAGGAACAGACAGGAGAGGGTATAAAAGTGGGTGGAATAGTCATAAGAGCCCTATAAGATTTGCTGGCGACCAAACAGTGCTGCGAATACACAGGAGGGGCTGCAGAAATTGATGGATCAGCCAAGCAGAACCTCAATAAAATACAGCATGAAGATACAGCATGGTCCTGGGCACGACGTTAAACTGCATCCATCCTCTGCCACAGGAAACTGCATCCATCCTCTGCCACAGGGAACCAACAACGTCCCTGTGCCGGTCCTAAGCCCGGACAAAAGGAGGAAGGTTTGCCAGATGGGTGGCGATACGCTGGCAGTGAAATACCAAGACGATTGTAATCCGCCAAAACCACGACACAAGTGACATAGCTACCCAGATGCTTCAAGGTGTCATGATGTGGAGCAGACATGCACAGGCCGGTCAGGACAGACTGGTGGAGAGAGTCGGAGGAGAGAGCGTGGGACACAACGGGCATTGACCCACGTTGTCCTTCATGCCTCTTTTTTACGATTCTCTTCAATCAGACAAGGTGGTCTAGATGCTCCAAGATGTTCATGGTATGGAGCAGACCTGCTGACTGACCGGTAAAAGCTGGGCAACATGGCATGAGACAGACTCAGAACAGAGAGTGGCGTCGGACTCCTACGGGCATTGAGCCCAAGACGGGCATTGAGCCCAAGGTTATTGATGATGATGATGATGATGATGATGATGATGATGAAGATAAATAATGGAAAGACAAAGATTATGAGGATAAGTGGAGGGGAGGATGAGCCTATGTGCTTCAAATTTAATCAACAATTTCTTCGACCTGCCAAATAGCTCTCCTGACCCTGACACGACCTGCCAAAATGTTACAGCTGACGCCGCCACTTTTTATGGGCTAGTGCCTGCCATAGCTTCTAATTAAAAACCTTTTCATGATACTCTCACAAATTTTTCATTATTTAACATTAATTCGTCAAAATAGTTGTTATAATCGTCACATTATAGGCATATGTTTCTTCGTGCATTCTAATATTCTATTCTATCCTAATAACTAAAATAAAATAAAATAAATAGCAGGGCTGTACACGAGGGCATATGCAAGTATACAACCAGGGAACAGGTCGGACCGGAACGCACCGGAACGCCGTTCCGGTTCCTTTTTTGACGACCGGAACGCCGTTCCGGTTCCTTTTTATAAAATAATTCTTGCATGTACGGCGTCGTTTTTTATTTCGTATAATTTTCTCTGCGCCACAGAATCGAGCTTAGTGTTGGAGACACTTTGGTAGAAGTAAGTGGTGTAAATCATTTCAAACACTTCATGGACAAATTATATAGTGTATACAGCCAATCACCAAAAAACCAACGAGAGTTAGCTGCTTGTGCAGCAGCACTAGACTTAATACAGCTGCAGAAGGTCGGAAAGATATTTACAGTTCGCTGGGTTGCGTCAAGCTACAGAGCCGTGCTGGCTGTCCACAGAAACTACAATGCTCTTTACAATCACTTTAAATCTGCCGCTGGCGATGCGCGTAGAGACAATACGCAGCGGCAGCAGTACCGCGGACTTGCAGATGCTTTGGCATCTGAGGCATTCGTGCTTAACCTGGGATTGATGATAGACGCTTTGCAAGAACTCAATAATATTTCACAAGAGCTGCAGAGAGACGATATCACACTTTCACGTGCGTATCAAGTGATGAATCGCACAATACGTGCACTGGAGAAAATGAAAGAAGAGCATCCACTGCACATTACGGAATCAGTCGATGGTGTTGCTGAACAGAAATATCGCAATGTCCAAATAATTTCACACAGGATTGGAAGTCGCAAACAGGTTGCGATTGAGCGCAATCAGTTTCTTCAGAGTCTGGCCGATAACTTGCGTAGTCGCCTTTATACGGTTATTGCTTCCAACGTTTCTGCTGAGAACACAGCTCAGTCATCCCGGAATAAATCAGAATTTGAAGAACTAATTTCACAGGTAACGACTAAACTTACATATAATTAGGCCTATGCCTATAATTATGATAGGTCCTACTGCATTTCATGAACTTTCAGTTACACTGAAATCCTTACTTAATCCATTATGTGATGAATATTATAGGCCCCTACAATTTTTTGCCTAGTCCAAGCTTCGGAAATGTGTAGCTAGACTAATTTAGGTCTATAGGCGGCCTATAGCTTATTGTCTGTAGCAAGCTATGTCTTGGATGCTTACACAATGTCTACTATTGCCAGCTCAAGTGATATTGCTAGGAATCAACTAGAGATATCTCCTACATTTTAAGTGGTTGCTTGTCTTTCTGGATAAGCCTATGACCTATGTGCAAGAAGACTACTGTATAGTATACTCGGTTGTGCGACGTGAAAGGCCCTGTCATCCATTGTAGATTCTTTTCATTCATTGTTCAGTATACGATCGAGCTCCGACTAATCTTGGCTTCTGCTTGCCACCCCTTGATTCTTTGGGTTCCTTTTTATGGTCTCTTCAAGACTTCTCTTTTTTGATCGCGCTTCGATTGGGAGCCCCTCTGAGTAAGGATCTTGAAGGAATGCTATAGGGCCTAATTATATAATTGTTGTCGATTGATTGATTATTGATATGGCAATTAGGTCTAGGCCTATGTGTTTCTTTTTGCTTCTTAGTTCATTAGAGATAATAAAACCAATATCCATTATTGTGTCATCAGTTGCAGGTGCTGAACAAACACTCGTGGCCAGCGGACGTGACAACACCCTGGAACGACGGTGAACAGCGACTTGCCAAACTTTGCATGAGACTGCGTGTCGACGTTGATAAGACCCGTAGAGGCTTCCGAGATTTCATTGATAATGGGGGTTCCAGTATACCTGATGACATGACGGATATCAATTTCGCTGTCAGCACAATCCCTGTAACATCAGCGGATGCCGAACGTGGCTTCAGTACAATGAACATAATATGTACGCCTCTTCGGAATAGGCTAGGTGTTGACCGTTTATCCAAATTAATTTTTGTGAAACTTGTTGGGCCGTCCTTGCAGGACTTCAACCCGCTTCCGTATGTGAAGAAATGGTTGGCTGTCGGTCACCGTGGCGCATTTGAAAATCAGTCCAGGAAATGCGAGGACCGAGAAGAGCCACGTTACTATCACATGCGGAAAATATTTGACTGAATTTAATGGCTTTTGCTATTGTCTATGCAACTACTGACAATTTTATTTCATTGTGTTATTTCTTAACTGGAATATTTCGTTTCATTATTTTCGTCTTGCATCTTTGCATAGTGCTAGTGTAGTCAGGGGCGCAACCAGAAAATTTTCCTGGGGGGTGCTCAGAATTATTATTGTAAGTGCCGATGGTGCGAAGTAGCGAGTGCCAAAGGAACTTGCTTGATTGTGTATCTTAAAGACCGAACGACCCCTACCCCCCCCCCCCCACGCACCAAAAAAACTCATCGGATTTGGAAAAATTGCGTGGGTCACCTTTTTAGCCTGGGGGGTGCTCAAGCACCCCCCAGCACCCACCTAGTTGCGCCACTGAGTGTAGTAGTGTCAGATGTGCACAGACTATAAAGTTGAGAGAACTAATCCGTGTCAATAATCGCCTATAGAAGCCAGACACATTGCATAATAACAGTAGTCCATAGCCTACAACTATTATTATTTTCATGCATTGCTTTTGACTCCATGTTTAGCTAAAAATAATAAGCAGTCTGATTAATTATTTCATGGCAGGCCCTAATAATATGGAAGTAGGCCTACCAGTATCCTACACAGTAATTTTTATTGGTCACCTAAGTAGCTCAAAGTGCAATGAAGAATCCGGGTGAAACGAGTTGGCTCTAAGGAATTCCGCATAAATAAATAGTGGATGAGAAAGAGATTACTTATCACAGAACGTCTAAGAATCCAGTGGTAAAAATAGCAAAATTAGTAAAATGAAGTGGCTAAAACGGGCTCTATTCAGCAGCAATTGCCCTAAAATCCGTTGTCGGCTGGGGCTTCGCCCCAGACCCCACTGGGGGAGCTCACGACGCTCCCCCAGACCCCCTAGTCGTGAGTGTCCGGCGTTCCGGTTCCTTTTTCTTTAGGACGGGATCCCTGTATACAACATGTACTCACCTCAAGAAAAATTTGTCATCGTGTACGTAGTTCTGAAAATGAGGGTATATGCGGGTATACAGCGCATCCTTACCTCACAAAGAGCAAAGTAAAAAAGTTTTTAGAAATCAAATGACCAGCAGAAAACAGCAGAAATCACGATTTTAGAGAGAAAAAATCATGATCATTTTACGCTGTGGTGAAAGTTTTCCTCGAGAAACAATGTCCAAAAAGCATCTGTCATCAGAAATCTTGACGACTAAAAAAATTGTACCTAAGAAACGCACCACAAAATTTATCAGTACAGCCCTGACAAATGGCACCTTTGACTGCATCATGATTAGGGTAGTCCCAAAATCACGGTCAAAAAGTGAAAAAATCACGGCCTACTTTTGCAAAAATGCAAAAATTCACGGCACCGTGATTCACGGTGCCGCGAATTTTTTTCAGTCACAATTTCTGTATTAAGTCGATTTTTATTTTGAAATTTAGCATAAACGAGTATTTATGAATGAATATTCACTTGTCAGCGACGTTATTCACTCCCCAAAACAGAAATTCATACATTAATTTAATGGTTCCGCACAGAAAATCTTAGATGAATTTAATGGTTCCGCGCTGTTTTTGGTCGTGGGCGCCATTTTTGACGTGTTTTTATTAAAAAAAGGGCTGAAAATGTGAAAAATCACGGAAAATCACGGCAAACGGCGAAATTCACGGAAATCACGGCAAACTTCACGGTTTCCGTGATTTCTGTGAATTCGTGATTTTGGGACTACCCTAATCATGATCTAACAAAATGCATCTTACCTTTATGGCTCCAGTCGCGCATGAGCTGCGTTATCAAATCCTCAATACCATAACCAGTTTTAGCACTAATTAATGCAACGTGCTTAACATCTTCTTTCGTAGACAATCCACAGTCTTCACAAACTTTCAAAAGTGAATTCCTAATTCTCGTGAGATATCCATCATCATCTTTTGGTAACAAATCAACCTTATTGCCGATAACGTACAGTGGTCGTTTCCTACCAGCCAATGATGCCAGCGCCATGCAGAAGCTATTGGGCAGATCAGTCAGATCAACCACTAAGACAAGCAAAGCACTCTTCAGCTTTATTTCACTTACAATTGCTTCATAATCAGATGGCCCTACAGCAATATCAACTGCAATGTTAAAAGCTAACAAAAGATGGCAACGTTGGCAAGTAATATCTTTCAGTTTATTCTCTGGAGTGGCTATAAATTTCTGAGAAGGCACATAGCCAGGTATTCCAGGCCCCTGACAGTGCAATAATGCACCACAACCATGACAAGGCACCTTGCTCATTGGCACTGTTGGGTCTGGTGTTCCATAAAACTCTATCACCTTCTTTCCACTCCCTGGAGCACAAACTGCAGTCCTCAGCATATGAGGCCTATTCAGATGTGACAAACTCTTAGAATACAAGACTGCATCTTCTTCACACTCAGGAAAATCTATTATGACTGGATATGCCTCCTTGATTTTAACAGCAGAAAATTCCTCTAACTCAGTAAAAGAGGCTTCCCACTGCAACCTTACGGTCTCGTCTTGATCTCGTACATCTTTTCTATCAGAATTGGCGAATAATTCCGCAGCAATCGAAAGCGTTGTTCTTTTATCTTGTAACGCCACGGGATGACTCTTTGATGCTGGACGCTCCTTAGTCCGTGAATGGCGTTTGGAATAATGCCTCCTCCTTGTGTCAAAACCGATAGAGACGGGTTTCCCGTTGAACTGTGAATCCCAAACCAAACGCTCAACCATTGACACGGGTGTGTTGAATACTAAAGTGCGTTTCATAATCGCTTGAACTGCATCATGGCTAGATACTGATTCCAGGGACCGACTTGCAGACAAAGACCATGTGCATTTACACGACACAGGAAAGACCATGGCCTTCGCTCCCTTGGATGACGCCGGGCGTCCAGCGGACGACACAACCACCCACCAACATATCCCACGGGGTCGCAAACTAGAAATACTTAACCGATTGGCAAAATACGAGACGTTCATTTTGCCTTGAAACAAACAAATATCACGTGTAGTGTGCAAAGTGTTTTTATTTTCGCAAGCTTGTATTCATGTTCTTTCAAAAGTTTAAAGGCGCTGGTAAACAAGTAAGTAAGCACGTGGTTTTAAAATTCGTCCAAACACTTGACAAATTTATTATTATTTTATTAGTAAGGTGAACTCCGCCAAAGCCGGTCCCAAGCCCGGTTGAAAAAGGAGGAGGGTTAGGGCATGGGGCTAGCAACCCCCATCCCTGTAAAAAGCAACTACCGCTACAGAAACGACGAAACCCGTCTCAATCTTGGGGTGGGTCCGTAGCTCAGTTGAGAGAGCGTTGGTCGATTAACCAAAGACCTATGTCTTTGGATTAACTGCATGAGAGCAGTGGTGTAGTGGAGGGGGAACGCGGGGGGACGCCGTTCTCCCACTTTTTTCCAAGGATAATGGAATATTAATACTAATACTACCACTACTAATATTAGGCCTATTATAAAGAGCGTTCCCCCACTTCATTTTGAGCGTTCCCCCACTTCATTTTTTAGGACTACACCACTGCATGAGAGTCCTCTACGCGACCCGGGTTCAAGAGAGAGAGAGAGAGAGAGAGAGAGAGAGAGAGAGAGAGAGAGAGAGAGAGAGAGAGAGAGAGAGAGAGAGAGAGAGAGAGAAAGAGAGAGAGAGAGAGAGACAGACAGACAGACAGACAGAGACAGAGAGACAGAGAGAATTTATTTGGGAAGCTCGCGGACCGCTAACTTTAATGGCAAGCACAAACAAAAGCGAACTGTAGCCTATTATAAAAAAAAACTAATTATAGGGTTATTTATAATTAAGGATTTTTTTATTAATAAAAATTGTTTGTAGCCTACAGCCATTTTGCAAGTTAAAATAAGGCACTGGCAAATTGGTAGGCCCCTAATGTATTTTTAAAGTTTTATACAGAATTTGGAGTAAATTTGGAGCAACAATTCGAATAATTTAAAAATTGTTAAATATATAAATTAATAATTGTAATTTATTTTTCCCTCTCAGACTTCTTCACGGACCGGTGATCAAGACTCCGCGGACCGGTGCCGGTCCCCGGACCATCACTTTGAGAACCACTGCCCTAGAGAGAGTGACCTTACCATTAGCCTGCTTTACATTGTAGGCTAGACAATGTATGAGATGCACAATGTTCTCTTTCTCCGCTATAATTATGGTCTTCATACAGTACTTTAAGTAGGCCTAATGATATCAAATGTTTCGGTGTTCCATTTCCCATCTCAATCAAAGTTTTCCACATCCATAGGCCCTATATTAGGCCTATTTAATAAGACTAGGCCTATGAATTATTTTTTAATAGGGCCTACACTCAAGTCACTTCTAAGATTATGTTGATTATGAAAATGTTTCAGTACCATTAACTTGCATAACTAAATTATGGTTATTTATTATTATTATTAGGCCTACTACTTAAGTTTAACAAATGCCAAAAATGATGGTGTAGGCCTATATGGACATTTGAACGATGGTCAATTGCCGACCGGCGACATTTGAACGTGCGATAATAGAACGGGCCGATAATAGACCAGTTACCAGTAGGCTCAGTGCTTAAAGTGCGAAAAAAGAAGTGCCTGGACGATTCTTACTAGGGTAGTCCCAAAATCACTAACTCACGGAAATCACGGAAACCGTTAATTTCGCCGTTTGCCGTGATTTTGCCTTTTCCCCTGATTTTCCGTGATTTTTCACATTTTCAGCACTTTTTTTTATAAAAACACGTCAAAAATGGCGCTCCCGACCAAAAACAGCGCGGAACCATTAAATTCATATAAGATTTTTTGTGCGGAACCCTTAAATTAATGAGCCTAACAATTTCAGGCCAATAGCAAATGTTTCATTTATGTCAAAAGTAATTGAGAAGATTGTTGCTCAGTGACGTAACTAGCGTTGGGCTTGGGGGGGGGGGCTTAAGCCCCCCCAAACGAAGCTGAAGCCCCCCAAATGAAATCAAGCCGTTGTATGCTTACGGCTAATTTGAATAGACTACTGCATGTACTGTCTTTCTGATGAGAGCTAAGTAGGCCTACACGTCACTGGTTTGCAAATTGCTGTAACTCGAAAGTTGCAGTATGTCTCATAGCCTACGCATCAGTCAGCGATTCAGCGATGCCAAGAGAACAAGTCTAAAAAACTTGATGACTTAAGATGTCTACAGCAAGTGTGGTTTTAAAAAAATACAGTAGGCCTACAGCATGAAGATTGTCTCCAAGTGGATGATCATGTTGGTCTTCAAACAAGTTTGAGATCACAATGATTAAAAATGTCAAACACTGCTACTCTTGACTAATGAAAGTCGTTTTGTGAGATGATTACACACTTTGCCAAATTCACATGAAAATCTATTTATTTTAACAAAGTGCCTTTAAGTAATTTAAGTTAAACTACATTTAACAGTCACTTGGATGTAACATTCTTGGTGGCTTGCAGGAAACCTTTATAAAATCTTTGTTTTGCTTGCCATTTAAGTTAAAATATATGCATTTAACAGTCATTTGGATGTAACAATCTTACTGGTTTGCAGATAACCTTTATAAAACTTTGTTTGTCTTTTAATCTGAGGTAGTAAACATAAAATTACATAAACAAAAAACATAGAACTAGTGATTCGTGAACAGCATTACTAGAGTGATAAGTGGAAACAATGTTTTGGTATAATTTGAAAGTTATATGTTTTGCTAAAAAAATAGAACTTTAATACAAATGTTATGGTACCTAAATGTAATATCAACACAATGGTTTCACCAAACTCTTAAAACACTGTCTCCGGTGTGTACATCTGTGTCTAACTGATTTAAACACCAAAAATAAACTAATAATCTAATTAACGCATAATAAACTTTTCAGACAAAAGATCAAAATTGTATTATATTACAATAGGGTCTTTCTTTTATGCTTGTGTTATAGTTTTCTAACTTAATTTTATAATTAAATGAAAAACTTTACATTATTGTTACGGTAATGCTATTTTAGCACTTTTGCTTTATCAACACAATTTTCTTAACTGACAAAACAAAGCTTTGCACAAACATTACAATAACCATTATGCTAATGTTGAAGAATATAACAATGTCATTATTGTAATGTTTTTAACATCAACATGTATGCATTGGTTTGTTTTGTTTTTGTTTGTATGTGCATTTGTTATAGCGCCACTTCAAGCTCTCTACTCAGAGGCGCTCCCGACTGCAGAGCGGACACTGCATCGAAGTTTCACGCCGAAGCGCTGAGCAATTGTGAGTGAAGGACTTGCCCAAGGTCCTTACGCGGCGACTTGAGGTGGATTCGAACTAGGGAATGTAATCCCGGGATCCCGAATACCGGGATCCCGAGAATCCCGGACATTTTACAATCCCGTAATCCCGGGATTGATAAACATGGAATCCCGTTTTTCGAGATTACAGAAAATTCGGATTTTTAATTAAATTACTTGACCAATTTTGCAAAAATTCTTTGGTAAATAGATGCAAAAAAGACAGATAAGCAGACGCCCTAATGAAGGTGAGCTGGTGGCCAGCAGAAACCCCAGAGGGGTGACTGGAGGTAGGCGTTTCTCAGTGATCAGGCTGCGGATTTGGGTTTGCTCCCTCCCATTACTTGCTTGGTTCATGTATACAGACTATAGAGTCCTCTGTACACCAATGACCCATACACCATTCAGTTGATTGATAGAACATCAACAGATGTCAGATGCCAGCACCGTTGGCCGACTATTCCTTGGACGTCGCAGCGCCTAACTCCGATTCACGCCTGTTGACGACACTCCCGCCCCTATAATTACGCGGACTTGTGATCTGGACAGCATACAATCGGGTTCTTGCTGCCTTAATATCAGAGGACTGCAGCTAGGCTAGCCTGCAAGATCAGTCACTCATTGGTGAATCTTGGCTAGCTTGCTACTTGTTGTGTTCTTGCGCTGTGGTCAGTCGGTGCATTGGTCACCTCGAATCGTCTGACCTAATTCCGGGTCCTCGTATGCATAGGGCTATTACCCTATTCAGAGAGATCACAACTTTAGCCAAGTTAATGACGGGGGAATCTGAAATGAGCTCAAGTCGCAGCAATCTAGGTCAAAGAAGAGACGCCGAGAGGGCAGGCCAGGGTGGGCAAGGAGAGGGGTCTAATTTGAAGAGACGCCAAAAGGGCAGGCCAGGAGAAGGGTCTTACTTGTTTGTTTAATGGGGATAGAAGCCACTGGTCGTAGGCCTATCACTATCAAGTTTCAAACAAACCCCGCTGCTGCCAGGGACCACTGACTAACACCAGTGCCATGAGTCATAATTGATCGCGGTTGAAGCACCAAAACAAAGAGAAGGCTTTACTATATTTGACCTACTACTATAATAGGTATAATAATTTTTTAATTGCCATTATAAGCCAATCCCGGGATCCCGCGGGATCCCGGGATTGACTCATTTATAATCCCGAAATCCCGGGATTGAGCAAATGCCCCGGGATTACATTCCCTAATTCGAACCTGTAACCCTTCGGCTGCAAGGCGACGAACATAAACACTACACCACCGTGCCCCACATTGACTGTTCATCAAAGTACTATTCATCAAGGGACTTTCATCAAAGGACAATTCATCAAGGACTGTTCATCACAGGCTATTCATCGAAAGACCGACGGTATGTTGGTGCGCATGTAAGTATGTTCGCTTTTTTAAGAACAGTCCCTTGATGAATAGCCCATGATGAATAGTTCTTTGGTGAATCATCTTTTGATGAACAGTCCTACAACTGATGCATATACTCAATGTCAAAACTTGCAAAATGAATTAAAAAAACGTTTTATGCAAACATTAAGTCAATGTCGTCAAATCATACTTCATCATCACATCAACAACGTTTCTCTTTATGTGATGGACAATGAAGTCAATGGAAGTCAGCTAGACAGACTTACAAGTGCTAGTCTAAGACCAAAATGTGAAAGCCCCCAAAGCTGCAGAAATGGAAAGAGAAGCTTGTCCATCATGTGACCACTAAAACTTCAAGTAACCATTCAATTTTCATTCATATTGCAAAGACATTTGTTTAGACAATAAAAAATATTGAGAAAAACATCAACAGTACATACATACAGCATGAAATTTACAGATCAAATATATGCATTCCAGCAAGTTAAATGGAACAGTTCAAGATTTGAATCTAAATCAGCTTCTGGTTGCATGCTGGATGACAACAGCATCATCATCAAATATATATATATATACATTTCATTGTATAACCTCTTGCAAAAGTACACAGCCAAATTTGATTGTGGTTAATTGAATAATGAATAAGCGCTAACAAAATGGTGAGGCTGTGGGATCAATTGACTTGAACATGTCTTTAACACTCTGAGCAGACTGTGCAAGCTCATTGTTCATGGCATCTGACGTAGGCTGAAGGTTCAAAACTGCAGGTGGTAACAATTCATTCTGGACTGTTGGCGCCATCTGATGAGACATGCTTCGCTGTTTTTGCTTACCACAATCCTTATTTGTTGTCTTTGACAAGACAGATCTTTGTCGCAAGTTATTTTCCTCAGCTAGTTGCTGATATTTTTTATTCGGAGGTTGATTATAACCAGAAATGAGCAAGGAGCTTCCGCCATCTCCCATATCCGCCAAAGGTGAACGAAATTCCAGCTTGTCTCTATTGCGTACAACTGTTTTGCGTGTATTCACATTTGAATCATTGGATTGCATGCTGCCTGCCTTCACCAGCATTCCTGAATTACATGCAATATCAGAAGAGTTTTCTTCAAAGTCTTTCATTTGTGCTTTCTTGATTCTAAACCTGTGATCCTGCCCATAGTTTAATGTTCTAGCATCATCATGCATTTCATTATCATGAGAAGATTCTTGGTTGCAACCATCTTTATTGTCTATAAACACATCCATGTCATGAGACAACTGTGTTACCTGATACTTTTCTGAACTACAAACAATATCAGGCTGCTGATTTACATCATCAAGTGCTGCCACTGTTTGAAGAGATGAACCACTTGGCTGTGATAAGGAACTGACGGATGGCCCAGCAATAACTGATGTGTCATTTAAAGGCACAGAAGATAACAGAGGTTGGACAGAGACTGGACTAGATTGAACGAGAGCAGATGCATCACCCGTACATATGCTGACCGAATTTGTAGCTGCAGGGCTTGATATAGAGGCATCTGCAGATACAGTCAGAACACCATCTCCTCCTACTTTGTCTGATACCCTGTCATGATTTGTTGGCATAGATTCAGGCCTAAACATATTATGCTGCAACATACCAGGTCCATTACAAATGCTAAATGCTGGCTGAGTGTTGACAGACCATGGAAAACAACTGGCAATTGATGCCTGGCTTTGAATAAGAAAGGGAGGAACAAGTCCTCTTTGAGGAAGGAAAACACCAGTAGGATGTGTGAGTAATCCACTTTGCTGCACATCGTTTCGTATTGGCAAGTTCATGTGCTGCTGCTGCATACCATTAACAGGCAGACCACTCAAACGCATGCCACTGCCTGGCATTACATTATTCTGCATGCCATTCAATGGCACACGACTACCTGGCATTGTACCCCCCATTTGCAAACCAACTGCTGACATATCACCCTGTTCATTGTTTCCATCTGTCAGGCCTCCATGCTGCACACTGCTCATTATTAGACTGCTCTGTGGCACACCTGCTGATCGTATTCCTCCATTTAGCATAGGTCTTACAGACAAAACATTCTGATTCCTAACACCCACTGGCAAATTAACATGCAATTGCATACCTCCCATCGGCTGCATACTTACAACAGCCCTATTTCCTTGCTGCATATCACACATAACACTCTGTTGCATACCTCCCATAAACCAATTTCCCTGTTGGGTATTTCGCATTTGCATATTACTTTGTTGCATACCTCCCATTGACATGATTTGCTGCATTGGCATGCTTCCTTGCAGGATGCTGTCCACTGGCATACTTCTCTGCATGATTCCCCCAACTGGCATGCTACACTGCTGCATACCTCCAAATGGCATATTGCCCTGCTGCAAACCTCCCATTTGAATGTTTCCTTGCTTGTTACCATGTTGTATACTTTCCAATGGCATATGGCCCTGCTGTATAACTCCGACTGGCAGGTTGCCTTGCTGCTGACACCCCATTGGTGTCCTTCCAAGCAGCATACTTCTCACCGGCGTGTTGCCATGCAGCGAGTTTCCCTCCACTTGGACACTACTCTGTTGCACCGCTCCAATGAGATTTTGCTGACTAGTGCCCCTCATCACACCATACTGTACTGACAATGCCCCTAACTGCTGCTGCTGCTGCAGTTGGTTCAATGTTTCTTCCTTGACGGTTGCTGCCTCTTTTCTGGCCAGACGTGGATCTCTTCTCTGAACGCTCACAGGCACTTTGACAATGGAATCAACAGGAAGCACAGACAATGTTGGCTGGTCAGATTTGAGTGAAGAATGCATTATGGCTTCATCCTTGTGCTTCTGTACTCTGGGATCGAATGTAAACTTTGGGTCCGTGGGATCAATGTGTGCTGGAAGTGTACCTGTTTCGCTTTCCAGAGTTACACACTGCAAATGATAAGGACCTTTAAGGTGTGAACCCGACACTACAAAGACAGACTCAGCTGGTTTTGCTTTCTTCAAGACTGATAACCTACAAAAACAATGTAAGTTAAGGTTACGTAAATGCCCAAATTTTATATGCTTCCACAAGGATTTTGTTCTTGGCCCATAATTCCCATATAAATGAAATGGCAGCTAATATCATGTTTATCAATGTCAATTCGATTAAGTTTCTGACATTAACGAGCATTTATGCACCACTGGATTTAACTTGACTAATTCACAATAATGAGATTAACAACAAAAATCAAAACATAAATACATCTTAAACTTAACTAAAAATGCCACGAATAAATATCATTTCTGTTTGCATAATCATAATTGTAAACACCAAAATCTAAAGTAACACCCCATAAACATCTTGAACACTATAATATATTATATATATATATATATCATATATTATTATATATTATATATACAGGGTGGCTCAATAAAAAAATACTCCACCAGTAAAAATGCATAATTTCCGCAACCAATCGAGATTATTCTATGAAAATACGTGAATTTATAGAGTAAAGATTTTGCAACTATCCCTGAAATTTTCAATAATGAATCTGTATTACTTCAGATGTCACAGCTGTTTAAAAACTGTTTTCCATTTTTTCAAATTTCCGCTGAATCATGTTCCAATACATGTCATTTCTTTAAGATTTGTTTGCAAATTTCAACATAGAAATTGATTATGATATCATAAGATCTTACTAAGAGCTGTAAATAAGCTGTTTATGAAGCAATCTGGTAGTATTTGGTGATATTTTATATATTAAGGTCCAGTGGCGTAACTAGGAACTCGGGGGCCCCTACACAAAATATGAAGGTGGGGCCCTCTCCCTACGGTACTTATTGAAATGTATTGTTACTTATTAATTTACTGAAATGCTGATGTATATGAACAAGATACAAGTACAAATTACAGTAGGCTAAACTGTAAGTTCCTAACAAGGCTGAAATGACAATTAGCCTATGACATTTGCGACTGAAGTTAAGTAGGCTGGCCTTAACGGCCTATGTAAGGTTTGGTTGAAGTCCTTTGCTATAGTGTGAAGTCATTCAGTCAAAACCCAGAACTCTTTTTTCCAATGAGATGCGCAATTTATTTCACGGAAATAAGTTTCTCTAAAATAATGTCAACACCATGCAAATGCAATGACACCATTTCCGGGACCGGAAAGTTATCACTAATTAAACATTAGGGCTGTGCACTGCAGGAGCTGGGCGTCTCCGAGTCCGACTCGTCGCGTCGTGTCGGGTTGACGGAACTTGACGGGTTCTCGGGTAACCGTACTGACTACTGAGAGTCTGACACGGTTACGGTACCGTCTACTTAGTCTACTACAATATTTATTTAACATAATGAGATGCGATCTGGGAAAATGGGGCTTATGTCGCACGGTAGCATTTTGAGATAATGGCCGATTTCTGTGAACAGGGTATCAGAGGTCGATTTTTACTTTTTTGCATTTTCATATAGTACACTGTATTATGTAATTATTCGCCAAGTATCAAAGCTAAAGCTAAAATCCGTCTGCAAATATTTTGTACTAATTTTATTTGTGAATGTTGTATCTTTTCAAAGTGTCAAAATCGGACTTTGTAACTGCGTATTCAAATTATTGCCGTCGGTCATTATAACCTTTCACCCCTATTGAACTTGGTATCTTCTGAAAGTTGAGACTCTGGGCTAACAAATGGTGGTCAAATAAATTATGCTAATTATTTTTCCGCCATGATAATAGGCAGAACATAGAGGCAGCCCTAATAAACAAAACGAAACTAGGGTGATCACCTTTGCCTCGCGTTTCCCGAAAACTGCATTATCACAGTTTCGGACACTAAAATATTCACAATTCGGTCAAATATCAAGATATTTGATCCAAATAGGGCTTGTTTTAAAGGGAAATATCTACTGTTTAATACAGTATAAAAATGTCATTTTAGACTTTACGACATTAGCTTCCTTTTGACAGATCGCATCACATATTTTTTCGGAGTCTTGCAAACTTGGGGGCCCCTCTGGGGCCTCTACACTCGGGGGCCCCTATACTTTGTGTACCCAGTTTACCCTATTGTTACGCCACTGTTAAGGTCTCAATTTGTGAATCCGTACTGAACGTCATGGGCAAAGTTTCTGTCATGTCATGTCAGTCACCGACGTCGCTGCGCGATGGTTGGTCACATGCATGGACTAGAGCTCTCCACTGCCTCCTATCGCGTGCAGCGGCGAGAAGATTGGATCCGGAAAGACAAAAAATATTTCAAACACAACAAAAGTTATAAAGTTTCTGCAGATGATAAAGTGAGAACTCCGGCGTTGCGTGATCAGAGACTGGGGTATTGCAAGATCATAGCAAAATACCCAGTGAAAAGTGGAGCCTGAGCACATTGAAGGCTATCTGTAGACGTAATTATGTAGCAAAAGTCAGATGTCGAAAGAGAGACAGGAAGACAGTGGTCGTTTGGTCTGACGGAAAAAAGCGCGATGTTCATGAAATTCGCTTGGTCGTTGCAAAGGTAAAGTTTGCAAAGCACATCATGGTTTCGGCGTCAAATCTGCTGGCGTGTGTTACGGCTGCAAGGAAAGACTGCACTTCATCCCATTCAGTATGCTAAATGTCAAACTTACCGTTGAACTCTGTTACCCAGACTCATTGAAGACTGCAGGTATGTTCTAACATTTGGTTTTATTTTCCAGCAGGACGGTGCGCCAGCTTGCTCGCACGGTAGGGTTGATTATGATGATGCTATCTTATTGCCATCAACTGCGGTAAATTTATTGGCACAGGTGAATGACCATCAAACTCGCCAGACCTTAACCCTTTTGAGTTTATTATGATTGGGAAGCTATGCTGGAACGATGCAAGACATTTCATCCCAAGTTAATTGGAGAACATTGGCTAGCTGAAGGAAGTCTTGCTGCTAATGTGGGATCAGTTGCCGTAGGATTCGATCAACAAGGCCATACTGAGCTTCACAAAAATAATTTGATCTTGAGTTAAAGCAGGGAGTGGACACTCCCATCATACATTACGATAAACTGTAAAACGGATTTCTGCGGTCGTGGTGAAAGTGATATCATTTGACATGGAAATCTACAAGTGATGCTAACTTTTCCGTGAATATTTGAAAAAACGAAATTCAAAGTTCAAACAGCTGTAACTTTTGCAAACATGAAAATTTTAAAGTGAAACTTTCAGAGATTGCTGGAAATTCATTCCCCTGCCAATTGTGAAATTTTCGCAGAAAAGTTTCAATCGGTTGCAAAGTTATTACAATTTATCCGTTGGAGTATGTTTTATTGAGCCACCCTGTACAGACCAAGAGGCTGTCCATATGTTATGTACGTAATGACGAGTGATCAGATTTTGGTGATTTTGCATATGGATGTGTATGGCAGGGGAGGGAACTCGATGAAATGTGTACGTATGCAAAATATATACAGGGTGGGCCATAAAAAGTAACCTCCTATGGTTTTTAGTCTATATCTTGTCCAAACATAAGAATTTATAAATGAAACTTTGCAGTCTTAAAGGCAATTCATATTTACGTGCAACGGTAAAATTTCAACAAAATATTTCAAACACAACAAAAGTTATATCACTTTCAGTGAGGACCACCCACCGTTTTATGACGATTCAAAAACCAAATGCAGAAAAATTAGGTTTTTTGCTAATATCATGGCCAGAAGTAAGAATATCAAAATGAATTTTTACAGGTTTAAAGACAATTCATATTTACACACGTTGACCAGATTTCATCAACATATTTCAAACACAACAAAAGCTACACCACTTTTAGTGAGACCACCCATCATTTTTTGACGATTCAAAAACCAAACGCAATGTCAAAATTTAACAAAAACACGATTTTATTAAGTCTCATCTCAAGTAATTGTTGTCAAATGAACTTGGTAGTGCTTCACAACTTGTGCTCAATGTGCCCACCACCAGTGCCACAACTTCTTTCGAGTCTCTTTGCAAAGTTCTTGATGGACCTGTTGATTAATCTGACAGATTCCTTATTTACCAATTTGATGTCATCTTGCTAAGTGACTTCTCAGTGACGTGCAGCTACGCTGGTACCCTGTTTCTTTTTTAAATAGTAATAATAATGATCATCTGGCAATATCAAGGCTATTTGATAACAAATACTTGAGATTAGACTTAATTAAATTGTGTTTTTGCTACTTTTTATTGCGTTACCCTTCTGAATAGTCAAAAACCGGTGGAGGGCCGCACTGAATATGGTATAACTTTTGTTCTGTTTGAAATATTTTGATGAAATCGGTCCATCATGTGTAAATGTGAATTGTCTTTAAGCCTGTAAAATTTCATTTCAAAATTCTTACTTCTGGCTAAGATATGGGCAAAAAAATCGTAGGGGGTTACTTTTTATGGCCCACCCTGTACATGTCTAATTGTGACATCCACATTAAATTATCCAATATTTATAACTCCGTATTATCCTACAGTCGGCATTTTATTACATTATAAATAAATTCCATTCAGATCTAAACAGTAAACAATAATTTAACAGTTAAACAATTTCAGCTAGCAAATATGATGTTTAACAACAAATAAATAGTAGATGGTAAAATAAATGCCTTACTGATGAATTTAGCTAAATATCTTTTTTTAAAGTGAGGTAGAGAAAATTATTTTTACGCATGCATGGGGAGGGTTCCACAAAATGTAAAGATGCAACAGAAGGTTGGGAGTAGGAAAATGGTATTGGTATTGATAATATGCTGTGTTGAAAACTGATAACTCATTATCAATACCAATATTTACACCCAAATGTGTTGTGTGTAACATAAGCGACCAGTGCAAAGAAACACATTATATTTTTTATAGGGCTGCTTATAGATGCAAAAACAATGGAAACGGAAAAAAATGGAAAAAAGTCATTTTATTCTTTAAAAAATAAATAATAGGCAAATGACACAATTTTATTAGTGGTCCAAAATTAATTATAGATTAAGTTACATTAATCTACAAAAGTAATTTTTTTCTTATAAGTTTGATTTAATTAATACGAAATTGAGAAAAATTGAAGGTATTGAAATCCTCTCAAATTGAAATTGTAAACATGAGTCCGCATGAGTTCATGCTGATCGACATAATGCAATTAAAATCTAATCAGAAGCTGGGAGTGCTTCTTTAAGATCAGGAAAGTTGACATCGATGGTAGCCATGTCTAGCTTTACCAGGTGCAAGCGGGTACTAAGCCAAATGAACTGAGTTTTAAGAGAGTTGAGGTGGAGTTATAATGGTCTAGAAGTTAACATCTCAAGACAGCCCTGAGAGGCAGTTGAGTATGAAGTGTTAGCAACTTCATATTTCTCTGCCTCAGCATATGAGGGCATGGTGGCCTGTTCAACCCCAGCCTTGACAGTGACAGTCAGAGTGCTGATTATAGCTGAGTTGGATATGGGTGTAGCTGTAGTAAGGTGCAGAAATCTTGAAACAAATTCTGCCCTGCAAGGATTTAATCCTCTTACCTTGCTTGACAGTTCAGCAATTAGCCAGGAATATTTTAACTGACAACACATTTTGAAAGCACTTACTCTGTAGAAGAAAGTAGACTTTGTTTGGTAGTTAGTCCTGCTTCACTTCCGCAGATGACAGCAAGCATCTGATTGATGCTGAACAAGGAGCCAGAAGATGCTGACGCTGATGCTGTCTGCTGATTTGATATTAATGTCTCCGGAACCAATGATTCAGCAGTACACTAACCAATAAAACAATCCGTCTTGTCATATTTCTTAGAACTACTTAAAACTTGCTAATAATAAATATATAAACTACAGAAGTTCAGAATCAACCTAAATATTTAGAACTGACATCTATATTAAAGACATACTGTTTTGTTCGACTCAATAGTGATTTTGTAAGCCTTTGTAAGCCCTTGATGAAGCTTAATGCATCATCACAAAATACATTACAGAAGATTAAAACTGATTAGGATTAGTTTAACCAAATGATTAAGAAAGAATACGAAATTAAAAAGACATACCATAGATACTCGAGTATAACGTGAAATCTTTAGGACAAATTTCCCAGCAGAAATTAGAGTAGTTGCTGCATATCTGAGACAATTCAAAAATTAACTTTTATTGCACAAAATATGTCACCTGTTGAAGTCATTTGATGCTTTCAAACTGACATAGGATGGCCACAGATCGCTATCACCTACTACCAATGGCTTGCACTTGCCATAATTCGCAACTCATTAGCTCCAGTAAACTTGTTCCCCCAGAGTCCTTGCTGTGACTTGATCAATAAACGCGAGAATCTTAAAGGTGCTGACGTATGTGTAGCTTTAAAATTAAAACACATGAATGCCTCGACGCAACATCCCATTTGTTCTAGTAGAAATCATTCATCATCTATTTTTTTAGAGACTTAACCCTCAAAACTTTTAGTCTTTGGATCTAGCATTGCATTGAAATGAACTACACTGTTGCTCACGTGTTGTAAGAAAATAAATCAATCAAATAAGAACAACTCTCAACTTGGCTGCATTTTCCTATTTATAACATTACGAACAAAATGTCAGATGTTCAATTGTTCATAGATCTATTTTTTTTAGTATTCAGTTGGGGGGAGAGGTCGAAGTTTGCAGTAATTAGACATGGTATTTTGGTCCCACTTTGAATAAAACTTAATAACAAATACCAAGTTTTTATTATCTATTAATTATTTGAGTATTCTCCTGAGAACTTTTGGAAATTTTATCCCTCATGTAGGTTAGGAGCATCTTGTACTTTTTACCCATCTATCCACCAAAATTTTAAACCTCACAGTTAAATCAGGTGGCGTTATACTCGAGTATCTACGGTACTGCATATGTTTGATGCAGAAGAGACATGGACACATTGGACAGCCACACATAACACTGAAAATAGTCAACCAGATTGCTGACCAATATGCAGCCCATATTTTCAGTTTTTACAGTAAATTACACGAGTCAGCTGGAGGGAACACAAGACGAATGAAGAAATTTCACAGATGGTGGGAGAGAAAAGGTCGATGCTGGAGACAATACAAGGAAGGCAGAGACACTGGATTGGCCACATCATGAGAGGTGACACCACAGTAAGAGAAATCATCGAAGGAAGAACGGAGGGAAAAAAAGACATGAGGAGGAAGACGATGAATGATGCTGCTAAACTGGATGATGATGAAGGAAGACTAGAGTAGAATGAAGAGAGAAGCACAAAATAAGGATGAGTGGCATCGTTGGACATTCATTCATTTATTCATTCAAGAATTTATATAGCGCTTCTTCAAAGGGATCACTCAGAAGCACTCCCAACTCTAGCATGGTAAAAAGGACAGTTTTGAGTTTAATAAAGAAATGTTTCAGTAATAACCCCAGAAAGTAGACGTAGCCCTGTGGGAGCCCATTCCAGACAACTGGGCCGATCACAGAAAAGGTTCTATTCTGCATCATTGCAGTTCGTGCAAATGGGACCAAGAGCAATCCCTTCTGTGCAGAATGGAGGAGGCGGTGGCCTTGGGTACACGTGGAGCAGCAAAGCTCTCACAAGTAGTCAGGGGCAATTCCAAGCTGACATTGCCTAACTAGAGCAGCGATCCTAAATCAATGCGCTGCCAAGTAGGAAGCCAGTTTAATGTCTCCAGCATATAAATGGACACATGGTCAAATTTAGGGATTTGTCCAATTAAATGTGCTGCAGAGCGTAAGACTCGGTTTAAGCACATTATTCGATTGGATGGGAGGCCAGAGTAGAGTGACGAGCAATAGTCAAGACAGGAAGTAATGAAGGAGTGGACTAGAGTGGTGAGAGCATTAGATGTTAGTGAACGAGCAATTTTGTGCGAAGCTGATGCAGCTGATAGTAACAGTCTCGAGCAAGTCGGTGAATGTGAGGAGCAAATGTGAGCTCCTGGTCCAACAGAACACCAAGGTCGTGGACCGTATTTGATAAAGTGTATGTGGGGACATACGAACCTGCCTGAGGGCAGAGAACGAAAGAAGAAGAAGAAGACACAATTCTATCTTAATTGCACTCAAGATGTCTGCAACAATTTTTAATTTAGTTTACATTAAAGTACCTGAGAGGAGACCGGAATAAGCAACTTCAACAGATCGCCCGAGCTGTAGCTGTGCACATTGTTCTCAACTGCATGCATTATTTCTTCATCTGCTCTCTGGCCTAAAACAGCATGGAAACATGGTCTGAAGCTTACATTTCAATAGAACCTACAGAAAATGCATGAAGCTCAGATCCAGCTTGGTCGATATCAATAAAGATCACCTAGTGTTAATACCAAGAAGAAAAACAGTAGTCCCTTAAGCTAGCCCTGAGGCAGCCATGTATATGAAGTGTTAGCAACTTCAATCTTTTTAGCCTTGGCATATAAGGATGGCCAGCCCTCTCCCTCACTGGCCTCATCCTCCCACTGACAGCATACATTCAGTGTAATTAGAGCTGAGTTGGCTAGGGATGAGTATAGCCTTTAAAACACATGCATGCACAATACTGAATTGGTGAATGATATAATCTGTATATAATCCAATGCTGTGGGCCCATGTAGAAAATGCGACTGTTCTTTGTTAACACACACGTGTACAAAAAACATGGCAGCAACAAGGCGGTGACATTGAAGTGTCGGAAACGTTCAAAAATATAACTCCACAAGGCTGACTTGGTAGGCATTGGAGAATAGGACTTGGTCGAAGAATGTCCTCAAATGCATGAGGTAATTGATGTAATATAATGTCTAATTCGGTTGACTGGCCAGTTCAGAACTACAAACATATTGAAGATAATGCTATGTTTTGTCTTCTTTCAACGAGATCTAATACTTCGTCTGATATCCACTCGTCTTTTGGTTTCCTGCAAGATCTTCCGACTACTTGTTGGTTGCTGTTTGTCTTCCTTTTTGGATGTCTGACCACATATCTTCTATGGTATCCGGATCGGTGATATACGTACATTACTCATCTCTATCTCGTCTTCATATTTTTTGTCAGATGTCATCTCTCAGTTTTTTTGGTATCTTTTTTATGTTCTCTCTTGTTCGCATTCCTCTCCTTAATCTCATTTTCAAGTTGGCTATTACTAGCTTGCGATTGAAGCCAATTTGCACATCAAATGATCTTCAGTTTGTCTCATTCAAGTTCCATATTTTATTTATTATTATTACTATTATTACTAAATAAATTTTTAACTCGCTCAAGGTCAGACACAGAAATGTGAATCTGAGGCGTGGATAGTCAGCTGCCAGAGGAAGATGCAGTTAGAGATTCATGTACTTGAAGGCCAATGAGACATAGTGAGTTTGAGCCGCTTTTTGAAGGAAGGACGTGAAATTGAGCTTCGAAGAGAGAGCAGAAGCCGATTACATTCTCTGGTTGCAGAGTTATGGAATGCACGCGAGCCCATGACTGTTCTGCATCAAGGCTCAGTTAAAAGACTTGTACCCGGTGACCTCAGGCAATGAAGAGGAATGTAAAGAGTTAATAGTGGAGTGGTGGTGGTGGTGGTGATGATGATATGGTCGATCAGGTTATGTGTATTTCCATTGGGTGATATCCATTGTATTCATTATCTTCTTGGACATGTGGAAAGAGAACATTGCCAAACGACCGAATTCCACACTTAATGCACTACATGTAAAATCTGAAGGAAAATGAAACAAAGGCGGATGAAGACTGAATTCGATATACACCGTGACTCAAAAAAACTAAGCCAAATTGTTTTGCATATATCTCTAATACCTGATGACATATGAAGCTACAATTTTCCAAATATTTAGAGAAGTGGACCAAGAATATGATTCCAAAATTTCATGAAATAAAGTTGAACGGATAAAAAGATATGAATATTTAAACTTCATATACCGAAATTGCAGTTTACAAGCAATTTTCTGTCAGATTCAATAAAAAGTAAGCCAAACAATTTTTTTTACATCTCTGATGTCTGATGAGTAATCATAAAAACTTTTTCCAGATATTTAGGGAATTGAACCAAGAATAGGATTCCAAAATTTCATGTCATAAATGTGAAGGGATAGAAGGATATGGATATTTCAACTTCATCACCCGAAATTTCAGTTTTCAGCAAGTCTGTTATTGTGTAGACTTCATTTCTCCCACATTATGGCCTCCGAACAGTCCAGATTTGAATCCTGTCGACTATAAAATGAGGAGCGTGATGCAAGATCGAGCCTACCAGACAACAATCCATGATATAAACGATCTGAAGCAACGCTTGTTGGAAGTGCGGGATGGCCTGAACCAGAGGATAATCGACGTTGCTGTTGCCATTGCAATGGCGCCAGCGCCCTCAGGCTTGCGTGCAAGCAGGAGGGGGACATTTTGAGCATCTTGTTTAATTAAATTATCAAACCATACTGTTGGGGTCATATTGGTAGTTCAATTCTCTACATATCTGGAAAATTTTAGAATGATTAATCATCAGGCATTGGAGATAATAGGGAAACAGTTTATCGAATCTGACAGAAAATTGCTTGTAAACTGCAATTTCGGTATATGAAGTTTAAATATTCATATCTTTTTATCCGTTCAACTTTATTTCATGAAATTTTGGAATCATATTTTTGGTCCACTTCTCTAAATATTTGGAAAATTCTAGCTTCATATGTCATCAGGTATTAGAGATATATGCAAAACAATTTGGCTTAGTTTTTTTTGAGTCACGGTGTATAATATAATATAAACGAGGACATAAAGCATCACTTGGATTGATACTAAGCACAGCAATGAACACAAGTTTATCAAATGAAAGAGGACAATGGAAGTCATTGATTTGTACCCACCAATTGCAATCCACACTTTGGTGTACAGACATGGTATAATAAACATACATCATCTATAGAGCCAATCACAAGTCAAATGTCTTAAGAAACAAATTCAATCATGCACTCTCAGCTTCATGGAGTAGAGTTGTGACTTCAACAGCAGGAGGAGTGGATTTAACAGCAGGAGAAGTGGATTTAACAGCAGGAGGAGTGGATTCAACAGCAGGAGAAGTGGATTTAACAGCAGGAGGAGTGGATTTAACAGCAGGAGGAGTGGATTCAACAGCAAAAGGAGTGGATTCAACAGCAAAAGGAGTGGATTCAACACATGTCGTTGATCAAGTAGGCCAGTTGCGAAGAGCCTCCCATCCGCTGTTCTACATAACTGCTCAAAGGTATGTAAGATAGTGCAAATGGATCAAATGGTCCAATACGGAATACGGCGCCGTAACAAAAGCGCGCATGACAAAAGCGCGCAGACAAATGCGCGCAGACAATAGCGCGCAAAGCGCGCAACAGAAACCTTCTCCGACAAAAGGGCGCGGACAAAAGCGCGCAACCAAAGCGCGCAAAAAAGGGCGCAACTATCATACATACATACAAACATACATGCATACATACATACATACATATACATACATGTACATAGTATTTACATAGTATTTACATATGTACATATGTAACCACTTTCATCATATCAAAAAATCTGTATTGTTTTTCTACGATATAACTACTTTGAATACATGCATGCATACTTGCGTACATGTATACATACAATGCATACATACATACGCACTACATACTCACATACATACATACATACATACATACATACATACATACATACATACATACATACATACATGCATGGATGCATGCATACATACATGCATACATAACATACATGCATGCATGCATGCAGACATACATACATGCATACATGCTACATACACATATGTATACATACATACATAAATACATACATGTATGAAAAATATTTTTTGTATTGTTCTTCGTCGCGCACGCGCATTTGTCTGCGCGCATTTGTCGTGCGCGATTTTGTGACTGTGCGCATTTGTCTGCGCGCATTTGTCTGCGCGCTTTTGACATGCGCGCTTTTGATCGTGCACCACGGCCTACAGTCTATCATGTTCCTGCTGCCACGCAAAACCCAAACAAGCTGGGCTGCGTATAATATGATGACGATGAATATCTAATTCTAAAAGTGTATGGAGAAGCATGTGTAAATTGCGGGTGTTTGTTGCTTCCAGAAAGATGGCAGCTATTGTGTGGTAATGATTTTCATGCGTTCATTCAGTCTAGGATTCGCCTTTTCAAGAAACCTACTCAGGAATTCTCAGACCAGCCACAGCAAAAGAAAGACTTAACGATTTATTACACAAAACCTGATTGGTGATTTCAGGTCTTAGAGATATTCGCGGATCCTGCAATCTCTTGCGGCTAACTCAGTAGGTGGCGCCCTGTCGTTAGCGCGCAGGACGTTTGCGCGCCGTCGTTTGCGCGCCGTCATTTGCGCGCAGTCGTTTGAGCGCAGCAAGAAATGCCCGTCATTTGCGCGCGGGACGTTTGCGCGGGCGCAGTGTGGATTGACTTGTACTATTATGTCTGCCATCTTCGTATGATCAAACAGCGGAATCCTGTATGATGGGTCGGCCTATTTTATTCGCACTTTGATGTGTACTCCTGTTCCTCTTTGCTTATATAAACCTATCAATCTATCCTTTATCAACCTATTGTTCTTGTTTTGATTTCGCATAATTTACCATTGATAGGTTGCTGAACTTACTGCTAAATTAAAGTACCTAGTCATTTCGTAGAAAAACATTGATAGGTTGCTGAACTTACTGCTAAATAAAAGTAGTTATATCGTAGAAAAACAATACAGATTTTTTGATATGATGAAAGTGGTTATTTAGTAGATTCTTTAGTTTGCATATTGTGACGACGCGCAAATGACGGTGCGCGCAAATGACGGCGCGCAAACGACGGCGCGCAAACGTCTTGCGCGCAAATGGCTGGACACCTCATTAGGCACCACAGAATTGGGTGAGGATGTATTCCTTCACTGAATACAAGAGGCCTTTGCCAGAAAATGGCTTAAGAGCCAATAAAACACTGCAGTTCCTCTGAACAAATGTTGGTGGTGACTGGATTTACCATCAGCGACCTTGACTTGCATGTGGACCAGAAATTTCTCACTAAATGCCTGCCCTGACAGCAGGGAATTGAGCCCCTACCTCCTCTCTATTAACAGTCCAGTATGCTAACCACTACACTACTGAGCACTACCAAATACATATTGAATCTATTCGAAGCACAGGCAGAATCTATTAATGATCGATACACAAAAAGACAGATTTAGGCAACAAGAAGCAAAAGCTACACATCACTGCTTTAAGAAACTCAGCTGTAGCAGAAAATTGTTGAGTAGCACTGCACAAGTTTCTACACTGCAGCTAGTTCATCCATGGATGACTTGAATGAGAAATTAATAACGCTGAGCCTATGACAATAAACTTACCAGCTTTATCCGTCAGAAGTTGACCAGCAGGAACATCTACTGTTTGTTTTCGGTTAGCAAACATTCGTAGATATAGTTCACGTTGTTTTGGAGGCAGGTGGTTTATGTCAACCCCACCAACTATCTGTGGCTTACTGCTGTCTTCAACCATTGGCAAAACAGAGACCACTGTGGATGATGATATGTCTGTTTCTTCAGCTGAGGTTGTTGTTGGCAGAGGTACATCTGTTCGTAGAAATAATAATGGATTCGTTGCCGGGGGGCTCGAAATCGAGGATTCCGGGAGAATAGTCTGGTAGTGAGAATTGTTTGGTACTGAAATAACAGACTTTAAATCAGAACTAAAGTTATTCTGAGTTACAAACTGGATGTTGGAGCCTGTCAAAGTTACAGAAGTTGAACAGTACATGCTTGAAGAACAGCTCAAGTCTGTAGCTGGATTCTGGGAGGAAACCTCAACTGTGGGGAAAATTGCTCTGTCTAGCAGTGACTCGTTCTTTTCATTGTTCACGAAGTTCACCTGCTGAGCTGGTACATTTTCCTCCATACCACAACCAGTCAAATCTATCAAACAAACAAAATAATTGGTTCACAATGGACGTCTTACAAAAGAACTTTCTCATTATAATATGAAACTGCAGACAAATTTAGTCATTTTAAACAAATATCACTCAAATGTAGCCTAAATCATGACAAAAGTAAGTTTCAGCAATAAATGTGAGGCGGTTTTACAAGGTGTGTCCTATGTGTTGATACAGTTGAAACATTACAAATGAGGTTTTGATCCATTATGATAGCACATTCATCATTCTTGTTTGAAATTAGCCACCATCTATTAAAATTGACTTTCATCTGACAAAGTTAGGCCTAAAAAAAGTTGTGTTTCCGGTAACCCGACCGACCCTCTTTTATTGCCGCGACTCAAATAATTTTGTAAAAAAATTATAAATTAAAAAAAATTAAAATATTTTTTAACATTTGTATTGACATACCAGAAAATACGTCAACAAAATTAAATTAATAGGACTGTTTTCAAGAGCAGTTTTAGGTGCAGACAGTCGGGAAATAGGCAGTTTATACTTGCTTAGAACACGTACTTTGTTGCAGCGTGTACCTATGTGCAAAAAAGACTAGTGGGGTATACTTTTTCGGATAGTCACTGTATAAAAATATTTTACCAAAATAAAAAAAAATTCGACCTACCTACCCAATTTTTTTTAGCTCTGTTACCGGAAACACAACATTTTTGTTAGGCCTTATGTTTGTACCTTCAAAACTCAGTTGCATACATTCTAAGATTATAGTAGCCAAAGATTTATGTCCGATTGGAATCAAAGTAATCGCTTATAACATTCGACCCATCAGCCAGTGCCTCAAAATTTGATAGGTAAAATTTACTTAGATTGTTCAGCGGCCATGCAACATTCTCTTCGTGATCCTTTTCTGCACCGCTTTGAGTATTTTGAATGGATTATTTATGATTATTCTATACTCCCAGCATCCAAACATGATCTGTGTCAAATAAGGTCAAAGTGAAACTGAGCCTACCACTATCTGTAAGATTTAAAGGGAACACTCACATGCCAACAGTGATACCGCTAAAAAATTTAAGAAAAGCCAAGATGGGGTCTTAAAAAAGCCAAGAAAAGCCAAGTTTATAATTATGGACTCTGTCACCTATTTTATTTCAATAGAAGCTGTTTTATCCGATAAATTGTGATGTTTATGAAACTACGCTTTCTTTATTCTGTGCTAATATACAGAGAGCAAACAGTTCAGACTCAGAGAATAATAATAATAGCTTAATTAAGTCGGATAAATACTAGTCAGTAGATGGAGCCATAGTCATATCACTGCTAAGATTATTCTTATTTAGTGGATTATTGCTTAAATTATTGTTATTTAGTGGATTATTGCTAAGATTATTGTTATTTAGTGGGCAGAAAAAAATCCAAGTAAAAAAGCCAAGGTCCTTTGAAAAAAAGCCAAGATCCCAAGATACGATTGAAAAAGCCAAGATCTTGGGGAAAAAGCCAAGGAGCGGTATCACTGCATGCCAAGTGTTCAACCAACGTGTCTGCAATATTCACACCTATGCAAGCACAGTCTGAAATATCATCATTATTCATTTTATTCTGACTTCTCATATGCCTATAATAATTCATTAGCATAAGCTATGTGACCGTATTAAGAAACAAGAAAGGCCAAGCGTTCAGGCGATGCCATTTTCAATAGGAGTGTCGGGTTATTATCTAACATAGAATGACGTCAAAAACAGGTTAAATGTAAACTTTTCAGTCAAAATCTGCTGGAACAAATTCAAATAAAAAATTAATTAATAATAATCGACCGGTGACGATGACCGTTAACTCCAGAACAACACAGATTTTAGTATTTATTGTTTTTAAAGCCTGAGGGATCATAAATACCTCGGGCGATAAAAAAATTAATAATATAATAATATTTGCAGTCTGAAATTACTTACAAAATCAGAAAATATGAAGATGAGAAAATATGCTAAAGAAAAATGCCAAAAAGTGACAATTGACCTGGTGACCACTTTTGAGACAAAATCGACTATATCTCAGAATTATATGCTTTCGACACAAGCCTCATTTTGTAAAACCGCTTCACAAATATATTTCTTAAACTCTCTGGCTTTCTTAGAAGTCCAATGAACAATGAAATAAAATCTAATCCAGGGACAAACCTGATCCTTGTCTCAGAATTTCCTGTGCTGTATCTTCGATTTTCTCATGAGCGGGTGGCCCAGTCAAATTTTCAAAGTATCCTTTAGCACCAATGGGAAAACCTGCTCGGATTGGTCCCATCATTCCAGCAGCAACAATCATAGGTGGTGCGACTCCTAGAAGGCCTGGCTTAGGATTTGCTGATTGCCTATACACAAAATAATTATGGTGAATGTAATCTGTAATAAAGAAATCAAGAGAGAGAGAGAGACAGACAGACAGACAGTCAGTCAGAGAGAGAGACGGAGACAGAGAGAGACAGAGAGAGACACACACAGAGAGAGACAGAGATAGACAGAGAGAGAGACAGACAGACAGAGATAGACAGAGAAGAGAGAGAGAGAGAGAGAGAGAGAGAGAGAGAGAGAGAGAGAGAGAGAGAGAGAGAGAGAGAGAGAGAGAGAGAGAGAGAGAGAGAGGGAGGGAGGGAGGGAGGGACGGAGGGTTGGAAGGGAGGGAGGCAGGCAGGAAGGAGGGAGGGAGGGAGGGGAGGGAGAAGGAGAGAGAGAGGAAGGAAGAAAGGGAGAGAGGGACAGGAAGTTGGAGAGGGAGGGACAGACAGACAGAGACAGAGCATCAGTACACACCACACATCAAACTTAATCAGAGGTTGCATTTCAGAAGTTGTGTTCAGTCAACCTAACATGAATACGTGAATAAGTAACATTGTTCACTAAGTTGTCATCTCAAGGCCATCTGTGTCCTTGGAAATCTGAGGCACTTGGACTTAAACATCTATTAGTAGAATGCCTGTGAAGTCAGCAAAAGACTGAACATTTACAACATTGATCACAACATCAGGTCCTCCAAGAGAGTGGGGTAAATGCCCAAGGGTCCTGGCTGTGTAGTAACATATAGAAAGTTGTTAGTTTTTCATTTCGTCACCCATCCACAGTTTTGTTGGGTCAGCTTCACTCTATGGCTGAGCCGGATTTCCAACTTCTTGCTCTGGTTCTAGACGTCGAGGCTAGAGTCTTTGGTCTAAATAGCAGGACTTCATACATGTAGAATTGTAGATGTAGGTTGAGAAAGAACCCAAGGCATCGTTAGTCATCGGCTCTGTGTGGACTACTCTATTCGATTATTTCCTTCCAATCCTCGTGCCTAGAACTGGACCATCTCCCAAAAGGAACTGACACAGCCACTTGCAGACATGCTGGAACTATGTGCCCATCTCAGGAACTGACTAGATGTGAAGGGTCTGGGATGATTTCCAAGTTTAGTTTAGTTGAGCACAGAAAGAAGAGTTCTTAAAACCAGAAGTCATGTGTCCGTCTTATGGAGAGACAATTGGAACCTAACCCCAATGACAGAAAGAAGATGTTACTTATCGGTTAGCCTTATGGGCAGATGATCAAACCCCGGCAACGATTACAATATCATTAAGAATAAACATTCAACTGCATCATATGACACAAAGCACAAAAACTTAGTGAACTTGGACGGACCACATGAAATCACCCCCCACCTCGCGAGCGGCATGTGGCCTCTGATTCATACCTTTCTAAATCTAATATTACTGACACTTAACTACTGTCAGTCTAAACTTAAAATTAACAATTGAATAAAAGAAAATCACAATTGCATATATAAATCTTATATCATAGGTTGTATAGATCTGCACTTTTTAAATTTCAATTTGCTTCTAAAAGAATTTTTCACTTGAAGCCTTAAGATAGTTTATGGGGCCTGTGCCTGTTCTGCCTAGGGGTCCAAAATTTCCCTCATTGGTCCTGGCCAACATTGAAACCCTATGACCCACATAGTTCAGTTTACAAACTAGCTTGCTGCTCTCCCAGAAGCCAGCTCATATCTTCCTCATGTTTACAAATTGTGCCTCTTACCTCATGACTGATCGTCTCGCAGCTGACTGAAGAATCTCCTTCGCATTTGGCCCATCTGCATTGATTTGTATGTCAAATAAAGATGGTATTTTCTTCTTGTCTTTTGGCTGCTCTATTCTTAGCAGCATTGCCGGTGGACTCCCTGAAATGAATACATATGTGCCAGATAGATAAAGCTTTCTTGTTCAGTAACTTTTTGAGATTCCAAAAGGTGCTATATAAGCAGCCAGATACATACAAATATACACATAAAAAAACACATATATATGTATATATATAATATACACACACACATATATACACGAAGCAGAGATATTCTTAAACTCAAAAACCAATGATCCAGTGGCAAGCAACGGATTGTGCAGACTGTGCACAGTGTGCAGTGGACAGTCATGTCTTTACTTTCAGGATAATTATTCAGATTGTAATCAAATCTACATGTATTATACAATTAACTTTGTAGTTGGTCTACTTCGTGTAATTTAAATTGACAATGGCACAATTACTTTGAAATTGTATAATTAGCCTAAATCACTGCATTCCCTCAGTTGTGCTTTAAGTCTTATCTAAGTGGCTCTGCTAAGTAACAAGATTGCAAAGAACGTGCAGAGAAGACTGCCAAAAATTAAGTTGAATTACGTTGAAAATCGCTTTGTAATAATCATAACCAAATAATCTAAATTTATGTGCAAATAATTTATGTGAAAAATCCAGCGCCCCACTGCGGACGCCCATGCCCACCACCGAAGCTTTGCACAAGGGTCCCCAAAACCTTGCCACACCACTGCAGTGATCTAAAAATGACACTTTGCATTTGACCAGAAAGAGTAAAAATCCTTGACCAGCAGTAAGTAATAAAGAAAGTAAAGAACATAATTACCATTATGATTAATAGAACCGCATGATAGCAGCAGTGTCAATGCTCAAGGACTGCAATGATGGTGCAGTAAAAACAAGCCACAATCGCATCAACATCCAGAGTAAGACAGTTTATGGTGGAAACATTATTTGAAAAAGCATTAGGTAGGTAACTGTGCAGAACAATGAGAGATAGGAGGGAGATTATAATACTTGAAAAGAATAGAACTTCTCGTTTTATGTATGACCACAGATAGGCACTCAGATGATCTTGTTGAATAGTGACTGTGATAACACTGATGAGTAAGGGCTGATTTTAAATATTGCAGTTGGCTATATGGCTCAATTTGTTATAAAATCACAAAAACCTAAATTTGAGAGATTCTTTGCTTATTAGGAAGTCAATGCTATAATTTAGTGACAGAGGTAATATGCTCGTATTTAGAAAAACATATAATATTCTTCTTCATCAATACAAACCGACATGTAAGCAGTAAGATGTCATGACATTGTAGTAGTAACAGATGACAACAAGTTCAACAGGAACCGAATTTAACTGCATGGCATCCTGCAAGGTGCCCATCTCTTCCTACTGCTCATTTTACTAATGCCAACTAGCAAATAAAAAGCTGAGTAAACCTTATGCTACTCAGAGGTGCTCCTAACCCCATCACAGTGAAATAAAACTGTCCTAAGATGAGAGGGGAATGCCTGAGAAAGAGTTCTAGACAGTGAGCAGAGTGTCAAGGGAAGACCATTTCAAGTCAAGAGGCCTGCCACCAAGAAAGCAAAGTTCTGCCTAGTGGATGTGCGAGCAGAGGACGGTGAGGAGCGGAAGGAACACATCAACGAACTGCTGCAGCAATGATTTGGGGAGGTGGGGTAAGTTCACAGGATCCAGGAGGCGAGAATGATTCAATGTAGGTTAGAAGGTTTGACAGGAGTCACAGTGGACAGGTTGAATGCTGTATAAGAGTAAACTGGTGGCAAGGAGTTGGAGGTGTCCTTCTAGATGTTGCATACCTTTGTGCTGAACAAGACTATGTAGTCATCTGCTGTGAAAGACTCTGTCCTCAGAGCAGTCAGCTTGTCCCCGGCTGAGAGGAGCATTGAATTCTCCTTCGCTAAACACATCGCTTCCCTGTCACATGTGACATGCTATTATCAAATTCGATAGCTGCGCGTCGTAGCTCGCTCTCTCTCCCTCTCTTTCACAGCTTCTTCTACTCTTGTCCATGCCTTTGTTTGCAGCCGTTTGGATTACCGCTCCGCTCTAATCTGCATCACGCTTGGTTGGTGGCATCTCCCGGTTTGCTCACGCTTCTGCCTCCATGAAGGCCGACCTCCACTGGCTCCCACTGCAGCAACGCATTGTTTATATCTATTGCTTGGCGCCGAGTCCTCGCTGAAGCTTCATCCTAGCTATGTGAGCTATTTACCCCGTCTCCGTTTCTCTGGGCGCCGTTCGCTGCGCTCAGATACTCGAGAGACAGCTCGCCAAAACTTGGTGCATGGGATGAGCAACAACTGGTTTGGTCAGGGAATGTTTGCTACAGGCAAAACAAACACATTTACCAAAGCAAAACTAATTATTCAACTCAATAACTGATTGCTTCATCTATCTATATCTTAGTTTAGCTCTATGGTCTCAATGTACCACGTTGCACAGTTTTGCAAAATGTTTGTATACAGTAAACAAACATAGGCGATTACTCTCACTTTATACACAGAGCAATAGCAAGGTCAAACGTAGAGTGAAAACAGTCAATACATTGCATGTAAACACTGACCATCATTTGGTCTTAATGGAGTTAAGAAATACTCCTTAAAAAGTCCCCGTCTCCTCACATACTGTTCAGTCAAGAGATGAAAATGCAGTGGTGGCGCCAGAGTTTTACCTTAGAGACCGGTCTGAATTCAAAGTGAGTGAGAGATTACTTTCTGAAAGAAGTCAGTAAAGCGTAAGAGGTATTACGATTGAGGTACCATAGAGACAGAAAGTGAATAAGTACTGGAACACAATGGGTGCCATGTGTGATCAGAGAACGTTGTTTCCATCAACTCCACTCTTCTTTTGTGAGCTGTTGAGGTATCACAAAGAGATGATAACCAAACAAATGAATACAAACCAACCAGTTTAATATCTCTAAAGAAAGCTGACAATACAACTGTGTAAAAATACAGAGCATCATTGGGAGACAGACTATTGGATTAGTACTGTGTTCAGGCTCTCTTGTTCTAGCCTCGAGCAAAGACACAGAGCAACATTGAACCATTAACTGTCTGTTAAATAGATTTAGGAACTTCAGTGACAGTTGTTCGCCCAGTACCTATGATGTCCCCAAATGACCAAGGGTGGCACTGCCTGAAAATCTCTTAGCACATCCACTTTAAAGTATTACCACTAACCTAAAACGCACTACAATACACCTAACCACAGTACCTTTCCATCCAGCCACCTGATACCCTCCTATCTCACTCTTTCCCATGCCACAGTTACTACTTACCTTGAGCAAGTTGTACAAACAATAGGAGCGTGATGGACTACTGTAGTTGAGGAACACTGTTTCCTGCACTGCACCTTGACTTTGGAACAAGCATTTCTTTGAATTCTGAATATTCTCAGTTCCTAAGCCAATATTGTCACTCATCCAGGCTGCCTTACTTATCATCATTCAGGTTTTCCACTCCAAACTGAAGCCTCACCTTATCAAGAATTCCTACCCTATCCGATGTTCCACCTTTGAAGCTTTCTCATCCTCAAGAAACCTGACTTAGCAGCTGCTCTGCTCTTATATCTGACAACCAGACTCGAACTTCCATCAGACATCGATCTCTGATACAACTCAGAGCCCAAGAATAGATGTGTGCAGGGCTGCATCAAGCTTTAGAGCAGTGCTTTAGAAATTTAGAGGTTAATATTATGAATGAGCATGAGGACTGATAAAGCCCAAACAAGATGAACTTCCTCAAGACAAGCATCAACATACAGAACAATAATTTAGGGAAATTAATTTTTTTAGCAATCTACAAGACACTGTTAGAATCAACCAACCAAGCAGTGCCTTCCTCTTTTTAGGCATCAAAGCATCTGTTTTGCGGTCATCTTCTTCTCCAGAACTCTATTAAACACCAAACGTAATTTAAATAAACCTTTATATTTAACATTGCCTTCTAGACTTAAATGCTAGGGACCAATGCAATCAGCCAATATAAAAATGCAACCAATATAGAAAAGATAAACCAAAACAAAGATTGCACATACAAAAATTGAACCACAGAAGATGGAATTATTTAATTAACAGATCTACGGAGTTTGAAAAACTAAGTACATGGTGAATGATGAAACTGAAGCAAGCAACAGGTTCATGATATTAGCCCCACAATCCCTGATCTCAGCCATATGACAGACATTTTGGCAAATGTATTGCTTGCCTGTACAAAATCTGATCTAAGCTAATGATGTCTAGTGCTGCTGAAATGTCCAACACATCACTTTGAGTAAAATCGCAATCAAAACTTGTAACCCACTGGAAAGCCAGGTTGAAATCTGGTCAATGGCAGCGCTATGATAGACTTTAAATTTTTTTAAATATCCACCTTGTTATCTTGTAAGCTACAGCTGCTACATACATAACTTAAATGTTTAATGCGATGTAGAAGCTAATAAATTATTTCTGAAATACAAACAAAGAGTTAAAATGAGAAGTTCAAACTTCATAAAAGTTGTTTAAACCCAAAAATATGACCAAATGTTAAAGCTGAAAATTTAAAAAAAAGACTGTCGCAGAGTCATTAAATGACGGCAAACGAGAAACGTAAATCATTAGGCTACGCTACATTTGCCAGTGTGGAGCTATTTTAAACAAATTAACCATTACACACCTCCTCCATGACATGCATCCTTTGCTTATATATGAAACTTATATCACACGACCGTTCCAAGTTCCAACCTCTCATGTTACCGCTTTCTACACTCGATTTGTTTATTTTAACACTTCTTCCAGGTGCTCGGAGCATGTTGTCTATCAACAAACACCGTGTTTGAAATATTTAAGTAAGTAATTGCTCGTTGTTGCGTTGTCGTTGAGCTGCTTATTTACTCATAATATTATCACCTCTAGGCCGATTCTTCATCGATAATATTTCTTTTAAGAGTGCCGCTCTTCTGTCGGCGCCCTTTTGTCGGTTGCTCTTTTGTCGGCGCCCTATTGTTGGTGCCCAATGTCGGGCGCCCTTTTGACAAGGTGCCATTTGGCAGCCATGCAAGGTTCCCATCACACTCATATTACCATTGCCATCTGCTGATTGAAAGGTTGAATGGACCTTTGGAAGGGCAACGGGAAGCAATCCCATTTTTGTGCACTCTTCGTGCCAGAGTGTTATCATTACCCTTATCCCCTCAACAATATGAGCCCATGCATATTTTAAATTTAATGATACTAACATTATATGTCCTCATCATTACCTTGAATGCGGCCTACAAACTGGAAATCTCGCAACTTTAACATTGCTGAAGGAAAACAACAGATTTGGGTCAGAGGTTTACTGATAAATTTGGTGAAATTAATAGAAACTTTCAAAGAGTAATAATGTCAGATTTACAATAAAACACCCACCTTTAACTCATGGCTGAAGGCACAATCATTTCCTTTACTGCAATGACCCGACATATAGAAGTGACAGGATTCAGACTTAATTAATCGCTTGATATCATGATTAAATGGACAATTCACACCCTGCAGGAAATGAATAAAACCAAATCTTCATCAACAATGTTAAAAAAAGTAAATCTTATACAATCGATGACTTTTAAACCTTCACAAGATCAACATCTCGGGCAGATCCTCATTTTACACTATTATACAAATTATTATAATTTTAAAAGTGAAAGCATAAATATCAGTATTCAGTCATTTAGTAGATCATTAACTTAACAAGTTTCAGAAATCTTCCTCACATTGTTGTCTCAGTTCGGGCAATTTTTGGCCAGCACATAGAGAAATACATATAATGAAGAAGTGCAAAGTTTCAGATCCTAATTCATTAATTAATTACGAGAATTTGTATAGTGCATCTTTAAGGGGACTATTCAGAAGTACTCTAAACCCCAGTGCAGCCAAATAAAACTGTCTTAAGACGAATCTTAAATTTTAAGTCTGAAGATCATTTAACACATTCAGTGCTATATATGAGTTAACTCATAGTTTAGTATATGAATACAAGGTTAGCCAGTACAATGTCCTCAAACAGTGGGTGGACTCACTAAAAGTGATATAACTTTTGTTCTGTTTGAAATATTTTGGTGAAATTCGGCTGATTTATGTAGAGATGAATTGCCTTTAAGACTGAAAAATTTTATTTAAAAATTCTCACTTCTGACTAAAATATTGGCAAAAAATTATAGAATGTCTTTTTAGGGCCCACCTTGTATATGCGCAGTGTTGGGCATTTGTCTAGGGTTTTCAAATTTTACCACCAAAAAGCAAGCCAAGAAGTTCAGGTGGTTCCTGTCCGCAATCTTGGTGCTACATCTGATTCACATCTCTCCTTCTCTAAGCACATCTCCAATCTATCACATTCCTGTTTCATGCACATCCGTGACCTCCGCCACATCCGACCTATGCTTGATTTCAAAACTGCTTCCACCATTGCTACATGCATCGTCCACTCAAAGCTTGATTACTGCAATTCCCTATTCTTAAATGTTGATTCCACACAACTTAGGCGCCTCCAACAACTCTACAAAATTAATTAGCCAGAGCTGTCACCAGAAGACATCATCACATGTCCCCATCCTCAAGTCACTTCATCATCATCATCATCATCATCATCAGCAGCAGCAGCAGCAGCAGCCATGGGCACAACACCCGTAGGTGTCTGATGCCATCTTCACAACACTCTCCTCCATTGTTTTCTGTCCATTGCGGTGTGGCTCAGCTCTTGGAGCGATGCTCTGCCCTATCCGGTGATGCCGTCTAGCCACTCTCTATGAGGTCTTCCGTCACTCTTCCTCTCCTATTGGGGTTCTTAATTGGGGTGAGTCCGTAGCTCAGTTGAGAGAGCGCTGGTCGATAAACTGAGAGTCATCCACGCGACCCGGGTTCGAGCCTCACACAGGGCAAAAATTTATTTGAATTTTCTGTTAGCTGCCATTGGCGCTTGGCTGTTGTGTTGCTTGACTCGGGTTCTGCTGAAAATAAGATAGCCCCTCCCACTTCTGGCTTGGCCGAACCAGGAGTGATCCAGCACTTAGGCCATTAGTGTTAAGCTACCGAACCCACTGCTGTAAAGCCAACCTGCGTGTCGTGCTATAGTGGGCCGTATTTCGTATAACCTGTACCTGTAATCATTCTGCGGTTTGTCAGATTGAAGCATTAAAGAAAAATATTATTTGTACCATCCATTCGTCCGAACATTAGCGCTTTGATCTTTCTCTCATCGCTCATTCTACAGATCTGTCCAAACAATCCTAGCTCTCTCTGGATCAGTTTCTGCATGATGTTTTCTTTTAGGTGTATTCTCTTGTACAGCTCAGTATTGCTAACTTTCTGTGTCCATGTTATCTTCAGAATTTTTCTATGGCACTTTCTTTCGAAGGCCAATATTCTTTGTTCCACATCCTTTGTTATCACCCTAGCCTCACATCCATACAGCATACCACTGAAGACACACATCTGCAACACCCTCACTTTTTTTCCATCTTTATAGACTTGCTTTTCCAGATTTTGTCCATCGCTTTCAGCGTTGTTGTTGCCTTTGCTATTCTAACCAATATTTCTTCCTGCTGACCAGATCATATGTCATAATTCTCCCTAGGTATGTGAACTTTTCAACATTCTCCAATTGGCTCCCATCTATGAGTATTCATTCATTTATTTATTTCGGAAATTTATATAGCACCTCTTCAAGGTAGGCTACTCAGAAGCGCTCCCGGCCCAACCACGGCTAAATAAAACAGTTTTTAGGTTCTTAAGGAACAGAGTGGAGTGACCTCTGGGAATTAAGCGCAATGTAACAGGAAGACCATTCCAGGTGGTAGGACCAGCAACAGAGAATGAACGACGCTGTCGCATAGCAGGCCGCGAGCGGGGAACCAGAAGCTCAATTTGGTTCGCCGATCGAAAGGCGGATCGACGCTGAACTCCTAAGGTGGAACAACAGAGTTCTCGAAGATACGGTGGAGCTAGTCCTTCAATGCACCGCCTAACCAAGGCACAGACCCTGTATGCAATCCGCTGTTTAGAAGGGAGCCAGTGTAAGATATCCCGCATATAAGATGAGACATGGTCATATTTTGGGATATGACCAATAAGTCGCACCGCAGAGCGGAGGACTCGTTCCAGGCAGCCAATCCGGTCAGCCGGTAGTCCATGATAGAGGGTGCTACAGAAGTCAAGGCGGGAAACTATGACAGAGTGAACAAGAATAGAGGAAGCACTAAAAGACAGAGAGCGTGAGACCACCTTAAGCTGACGCAACTGGTAGTAACAGCTTCGGCATAGAAGGTTTATATGCCAAGTGAAAGTTAGCTCTTGATCTAAAATAATACCACAAAAGGTGAGAAAGTAATCAGAAGAAACTCTAATGCTAAGGCTTTCATGTCAATTTTTGCCAGTTGTTGTCGCGTCCCAAACCAGATATATTGCGTCTTGGTAGGGTTCAGTCTAGTCAGTCAGGTTAGAGGACATCCAGGCCTCCAGGGTTTCCATGGCCCTAGAAATTTCTCGAACCGCATCAGCAGCGGCAGATGTTAAGCAGTGAGCATATGCCTGGAGATCATCAGCGTAGGATTGACTTAGGATTGCATTTGCCAATAAAAGTGGTCTAAGGTCTGCAGTGTATATTATATATAATAGGGGACCTAGGACAGAATCTTGGGGCAATCCAAATGGGGCAGTAAGTAAGTAAGTAAGTAAGTATTTTCTGTATCACTCCACTTGCAAACGCACAATGGGACACAGAACATCATTATAATACATCGAAGTAATAATAGGTAATAAAAACGTGCAAATTAAAATCACAAGTTAAATTATAATATAATTACTAAACTATTATCGTCAAACAAGTTAACTACCGTATATAGCATTCTCGTGATAAATCCCTTACCAATCAACGAATCACATCGTGGTATCTCTAGATTATGACTAGCTTCTTTGTAGGATCTTTCTCACCAAATACTAGTGTTTTCATTTTTTCCCAAATTTCATGGTAAGACCTCTTCCCTTCCTCATTCAGAGTCCATGCTGTGTCCTCTAGTCTCTGCTCGTCTTCGTCTATCAGTTCAAAGCAGCTCAGATTTTCGATTTCTATTCCACGTTTACTCAGAAGCATGGATGAACTTGGGGATGCGGCCAATAAGGCATGCCACCGTGCGCAGGACCTGATCAAAGCACTCAATCCGGCATGCATAAAGAGCGCCACAATAATCAGGGCGAGAAACTGCGAACGAGTGGACAAGTGTTTCGTCAGCATTTTAGGACAGAGAACAGAATAACGCCCTAAGCTAACGCAGCTGATAATTATAATAGCAATCGCGGCAGAGCAGGTGGATGCGCTGAATGAAGGCGAGTTCTTGGACCAGGGTTATACCAAGGTCCCAGACAGAGTGACCTTGTTGATATGTGATGGAATCCAGCATTTATCTAATTGCTGGTCATGTCATATTGTTTTCCTGCAGGTAATGAAGGATGCCAAGACAGCAATGTTTTACCAGATACTAGATGGCTTAGCAACGTTTAAAAATATCAGTTATCATCATATTAACACCACAATTCATATAACATGAATACCTTTTTACATTTTCCTTCGAAGTAAAACTTGCACTGTGGTCTCTCTTCCATTGGCGTATCCGCCAGACGACGTTTCTCTGTAGAAACCTGTGCCTGCTCACTGGCTGATTTGATCTTGGAGAGAGTTGGCTCACCACGTTTACCTGTCCTGCTTCCTGTTAGCTTTGTTTTCTTCTAGAAGATATCCATTTGAACAAGAAGCAGCTATGAAAGGATCTTAATTTTCTGTATGCTGCAGATTCTAAACAAAAATCTTTAGCTCTGAACAAAACTGTTCTCAAACATAATTCAACACTAGCAGAAAGTGAAATAGGCAAGATATATCAGTCAGATAAAGTACTATGCCCACATTTGTGCAACATGATATCAGTCACTTGTTGCAAAATATCATCCGGCAGAGAATGACCACAATGATGGGAAACCTCAAACCGGCTGTAATTGACATTAATGAAAAACAAGTCACAATATTTAATTAGGCTACAGATCGAATTGAAAAGCGTGATTAGTCTCGTTTTTAACATAAAAATCAATTTTTTTGTTCTAATAAAATATGATTTTCTTGTTTTTAATATGCACAGAAATTGGCCCGAAAGGGTTCCCGGACAATTTGTCGCTGAACAATTCGGAGAGGACAATTCGGAACCTACAATTCGGAACCAGACAATTTGGAGTGGACAATTCGGAACCAGACAACTGGGAACCGGACAATTCGGAGAAAATTCTGGCAAAGACAATTTGGACCAAGACAATTTAGAGTGGACAATTCGGAGCGGACAATTCGGAACCGAACAATTCGGACCGGACAATTCGGACCGGGCAATACAAAGCAGCCAAATTAGTGATGGGAACTCAGATGTTCATACCCATCTCCAGCACCCAAATAGACCTACATAGTACTTAGGTTAACCGGATAGGCTACTGGACATTAAAGTCAATTCTAACTCAATTTGTCACCCCATTTTTCTCAGTCTGCATGTATGTCTGTTTGTTCGTATGTCTTTTGCTCGTTTGTCTGTCTCTGTGTCAATATGTATATCTGGCAATCCATAAATAAATTGTGATCTATACACCGTGACTCAAAAAAAGTCAGCCAAATTGTTTTTCATTTATCTCTAATGCCTGATAACATATCACGCTAAAATTTTCCAAATATTTAGAGAATTGGACGAAGAATATGATTCCAAAATTTCAAGTTGAACGGATAAAAAGATATGAATATTTAAATTTCATATGCCGAAATTTCTGTTTACAAGCAATTTTCTGTCAGATTCAATTAAATGTTTCCTTATATTTATCTTCAATGCCTGATGATTAATCATCCTAAAATTTTCCAGATATGTAGAGAATTGAACTAACAATATGACCCAACAGTATGGTTTGATAATTTAATTAAATAAGATGCTCAAAATGTCCCCCTCCTGCATGCACGCAAGCCTGGAGGCGCTGGCACCATTGCAATGGCAACAGCAACGTCGATTATCCTCTGGTCCAGGCCATCCCACGCTTCCAACAAGCGTTGCTTCAGATCGTTTATATCATGGATTGTTGTCTGGTGCATCAAGGTCAGAGAGGATGTGTTGGAGGAGGTGGATGACTTCTGCTACCTGGGAAGTGTGATTGCGAACAATGGCAATTGTGAAAAAGATATCCGAACCAGATTAGGAAAGGGGAATACGACATTTGGAAGATTAAACAACATATGGAGGGACAAGGGGCTCAGTATGACAACAAAGACAAGATTATACAGAGCATTGGTGCTGACAGTGCTGCTGTATGGAGCAGAGACATGGTCGGTGTCCAAAGCAAACCTGAAGAGGCTGGAGGTAGCTCATCATAGGTGGCAAAGCAGAATACTAGGATTACTTGGAGAGATAATCTATTATCAAAAATGAAGATGTAAGGAAAAGAACATCTATGGAGAAATCAGAAGAGATGATGAAGAAATTGCGACTGCGGTGGTTGGGGCATCTACACAGATCAACTGAAGAAAGAATCATGAAGCAGGCAATGGATTGGACTCCGACTGGATGGAGGAGAAGACGAGGACGGCCCAGAAAGACCTGGCGAGATATGGTGATGCAGGACCTGGAGGACGGCAGAATGACGTGGGAGGTGGCCAGGGCAGCTGCGGAGGACAGAGTGACGTGGAGAAGCTGTGTCGCCCGATGCACTACAAGTGCGTGGAAGGACTAAGGTCTAAGGTAAGGTTGTCTGGTAGGCTCGGTCTTGCATCACTCTCCACATTTTATAGTCGACAGGATTCAAATCTGGGCTGTTCTGAGGCCATAATGTAGGAGAAATTAAGTCTGGCATTACAATGGTTTCCTTGGTTCTGTGGGCTGGCGCTGTTCTGTTGAAAAACAAAGCTGTCTTCTGGGACTAGATTTCTGATTACAGATAGAAGATGTTGTGACAGCAGAACATCGCGATAATAGGCTCTATTAATTTTTACTCCAGGATCAATGAAGGCTAAATGGAAACGACCAAGCGTCGAAACCGCAATGGACACCATAACAGACTTGCTGAAAACTGAAATTTCAGGTGATGAAGTTGAAATATCCATATCTTTCTATTCGTTCAAATTTATGACATGATATTTTGGAATCCTATTCTTGGTTCAATTCCCTAAATATTGTGGAAAAGTTTTTATGATTAATCATCAGACATCAGAGATGCAAGAAAAACATTTTGGCTTACTTTTTATTGAACCTGACAGAAAATTGCTTGTAAACTGAAATTTCGGTATATGAAGTTTAAATATTCATATCTTTTTATCCGTTCAACTTTATCTCATGAAATTTTGGAATCATATTCTTGGTCCACTTCTCTAAATATTTGGAAAACTGTAGCCTGATATGTAATCAGGTATTAGAGATATATGCAAAACAATTTGGCTTACTTTTTTTAACCACGGTGTACTGTATGTACTTCAGCCATCTCACTTTGAACTGCGCTTTGACCTTTAGAATCTTTTATATTTACATGTAGACAATAAGTAAGTCTAAAATGGCTCCAAAGCAACACTACAGGTTATATCTGTTCTCATAATATTTATATGAATCGACATAATCTGTTTGCTCTCATGCATATATTAGTGTTAATCTGGCCTCATATTGTTGGTAGTGGGGTAAATCTGGTCTATAAGTAGGAGCGATGTTAATCTAGCTTAAAGCAGGAATCCTGTCACTACTGTCAAATCATCGAAGACAATTAAACGAATGATTACATTTTATTGAAAGTAACATGACTAATAATGTGAAAGGCATAAAAAGTCAGATATTACTTAGGTCAAGAATTTCTCAAAGCTAGACCTAAGAACTTAGGTTGCAGTAAAATATAATAATGGTTTAACAAATGATCTCAAACCTGACTAACAGGCATAAAAGAATAGGACCATGTTGGCAATAAAATTGCAATGATATAATAAATGAGCTGCCTATAAGTCAGTAATTTAGTGCATTAACTACTAATTTCATACGCTTAGTTTAAGTTTTAGAATTCAGGGCCTAGGAAGATCAGAGAATGTTTGTTTGGTGCTGTATAATTATTTTATTGCAACACTGTTTTCAATTGTCGTAAATTTAGGCTTGTGATGTTTCTGTTGTTTATATTCAACACGATTGTTTGCTACCCAAGAAATAATAAATATATAAAAGTTCGATCGCAGAAAGTTCCTCTTAAGAGTTCATGACTTTATATGCACTCCGAATTGTCCAGGTCCGAATTGTCCGCTCCGAATTGTTCGCGAAATTTAATCAACTCATTGTGCAACGCTCCCATTGGTGGAGTTGGCGACAAATGATGATGATGTAGCTACAGGACAACTAATTTTTATTTAAATAGGTCCAACAGAAATAGCTGATTCTAATTAGAAGGCCAATAACAATAATATGGCTAAACTTCGCACGCAGTTTCTTAACTAACACAACTTTATTAGTTAACATTAAGTATACCGTGAGATTGAAATTCCGTAACTTTGGTTATGTTATATATAGAAAAACTGTGAACAGCTTTGGAAAGGAAAATAAAGTATCTACAAGATAGTGCTGAAAACAACAAAATATTTAATTTTTAAGTTGCAACTGGCTTTGTGATGATGGGACACATTTGAGCATAATATTTAAAATTCCTAAATTCCAAAGTCAGTTACATTGCACTTTTGTGGTCTAATCTAATCTAATCATACTCTAGTCAATTACAATCCATCCAACTAAGGATCTAGCCAACCGGCTGACTTTGATAGCTCAGCTTCACTCTCTTTACCAACTCTAATGCCAGAAGAAGGCAGACTACTGGGAAAACCTTGTACTACATAACGAGAAAAACCAAAACGGTTATATGGTTGTCCATTTCCATTAAACCAGGAACTCACTTTTGCTCCTCAACTTCATCATCTTGCTCCAGACTGCTACTATTAGCTGCGCCTGCTTCGCACTGTCATCCGTTCTCTTATGTCTACTGCTACTCTTACTTTAGTGCATTCCTTCGTTGTGTCTCGCATCAACCATTGCTCTTCGCTCTATTTTGGCATCCCACCCAGCAGAATGGCTTGTCTAGACTGGGTATTGCGCTCTGCTGCACGCCTCATTGTGCAAATCCCTAAATATGATCACGACTTAAGCTACATGCTGCAGGTGCTTCGCTGGCTCCCTATTGGCCAATGCATTGAGTTCAGGATAGCTGCTTTGGTATGGCGATGTTGTCAGGGCCTCGCCTCAATTTACCTCCGAGATCTATGCTGCCTTACATTTGGTATCCAAGGACGTCGTCCGCTATGATCTGAAGAAAAGTGAGTCCTCTTAGTTCCTTGTGCTCGTACTGCAACCACGAAGAATTGAGCATTCTCTGTGGTTTGACCAGTGATCTGGAATGGCCTTCGTTTTGAGCTACGCCTACACCCTGGGACCCTACCAGGATCCTTCCTTACTAAACTCAAAACTGTTTTGGGTGCGCTGGCATCGGGAGCACCTCTGAGTAGTGTTTTCTAGAAGGGTGCTATATAAATTTTTTGAAGAATGAATGAATTTCCATTGGGATGTTCTTCTCAACAGCCAGAGGACCATCCTTCTCAGCCAGTGACTTCCTTGTGATGATATCAACCCGATGGATGACCTTCAGGCATCAACTGTCAATTCACCACCGCCCTTCATCACATTGACCAACTCTGTCTTCGATGGTTTTCGACCTAACCTCGAATCTGACCTCTCCACCCCACCTGCTTGTTTCTTCTAATCCAAAGTCCTGCAAATTGGACCCTTTTCTGACATTCATTATTGTTGACATTGTTGATGATATTTTACTGTTCTTGCTCTATTTATTTAAATTAATAGGTCACTCTCTGATGGGTATATTCCTGTCTCACAAAAGCCAGCTGTCACTTTTTCCACTTTAAAAAAACCCATAGATGTCTAACACGACAAAAATCAAATAAAAAACCAGAATAAAACTGTGTTTTTCAACAACAACAAAAACACGAAAAAATGAGAGAGAAAATAATTGGCCTTTGCAATACCTTGTACTACAGCTTAAAATTAAAAACCTTATTTACGCAATTTAATTTTAATCAATATCAATCAACACAACTTTATTAGTTAACACCAAGAAAAATGATCGTATAGTGACCTGAATTAGCGGAATCCGTGAAAGTACGAACACAGTGTATAGGATAGCAGACGACAATAAGATTAAGGACAATAATTACAGAGAGTAAATCTAAAAATATATGGTCACATACAAAGACTCAAATGCGGAAGAAAGGGATGAAAATAAAAAACAAAAAATAACCGGAATTTTTCAGAGAAGAATAAAAACGAAAGCAAAAAGTATTTTACAACTGCACAAAAACCCAACTTGGATCCCAACCTATGCCTAACCAGTAGGCTAATCACCACCCCCATCTCTAACCTTTCTTTCCTTTACACTAAGACTCTTGAAAGGCCTGTCTCCCTGCAATTTCTTCTTTCTCTGGAACAGCCTTATCTCTGAGCCAATCGGCACTCAAGGCTTATCACTCCACTTCTCAAGGCCGTAGCTAAGAGGGTGTTTTGGGTGTTTGAACACCCCCGAAATGGAAAAAGTAAAAAATAATATAATGCATTTACTAGCACATGATGAAAAAACATGAAATAAAACCACGAAAACACCTATCAAAATGAAAAATGTAAAAAATAATAGAATAAATTCACTAGCATGCAATGAAAAAACATGAACTTAGGCGAAGAATGGTGAGAAAGCAGTTTCCAATGACTAAAAAAAGGTCGTCAGAAATTTTGACGACTAAAAAAAGTTCGTCATAAATTCTTCGCCGAAGAAACACCCCCGAAATGCAATTCTGGCTACGGCCTTGCCACTTCTTGCACTCTCTCCTTTCCAACGTCTACTCTGCTATTGACAGAGCGGAACTTACCTTGCTGGCTCCTTTTGACGTCTCTTTCACCATTGATATGGTTGACTAATAACCATGTCATCTTACTGCAGTGCCTCAAGGCTCTTGTGGCATACAAGGTTCCCCTCTTCTTTGGCATTGGTCTGACCCTTTTGACCACACCAAAATCATTATCTGTGGAGACACTAGAACCCCCTGGGTCAAGATCAAATTCAGTGTCCATTAGAGCTCCATATTAGGTTCTCTCCTCTACCTCTTCTGACCATACTCTCCAAACACTTGTCAACTGGTCACCTCTATACCAATGATGTATATCCATGGTCCTCCCTCTATTCAACTTGCCCTTGCTGCTCACATTATTGCACTCTCTCGAGGCTTGCACCTCTGGACATATTCCAACCGTCACTTTCACTGAATGATAGCTAGACACAGCCCATATGGTTTAGCACATGCCAACAGCTTCTCAAGCTTGACTTTCTCCTTCTTGACGAGAGAGATTCCCATAGATCTTTCACCTTCCACTCCAGTGCCCATGACCTTGGCGTCATTCCTGTAGCATACTCACCTTTTCTGCACACACTGCTAAACTTACGTGTGCTTCCTACTTTCACCTAAGATGCCTAGAGCAATCTGACGCTCTGTCTCCTCAATGCCTTCATCTCCTCCCAGATTGACTATATATTACTGCAACTTCCTCTTAGTCAGCCTTCCACAAGTTCGTCTCTCCCCTCCACTGGCCTCCAGTCCATTCTAAATGCAGCTGCCAGACCAATAGCCTGACTTCCTTGCTCATCCCACAACTCGTCTTTTATGCTTGATCATCTTCACTCCCTCTCGCTGCTCAAATCCAGATCAAGGTTCTTATTTCAATTTACTCGTCTTACTCCAGTCTAGCACCCTAGTATCTTTGCGACTCATCCGCCTGCTGACCTCAGCATCCTCTCTTCGTCCACTATGCTCACGTAACAGACATGATCTCCTTGTCCCGCGAGTAAGGACTGCTTTGGCCAAAAGTTGAGCTTTAGCCTTTATTGGTCCTGCACCTTTGAATCAGCTCTTCCATTGACACATTCTTTGTTATTAACTGGCAGCCAAAGCACATCATTTTATGTCTCAAAACTACTTTCTTCTCACTGGGTCTGTTGCACTGGGAGTGACTGTGATTGGTGTGCACTGTGAGAGGCGCTTTGTAAATTTATAGATACCATACAATAAAATGAAAGACATGCTGGTGAAAAGTTTATCATAACTAAGAAATTTATATACAAACATTGTCACAGTTGGTTGAAAATTCAGAAACCATCACCAGTTGCTTCTTAGAGACTTTCTTGATTCCTGCCGTTACCAGTCCATAACTAATACAGCTGGCCTCTTCAACCCTGACAAGTAAACAATCAGGCTGTCAAGTAAAAACGAAATATTTTGCAGGAGATCTTTTCATGAATGTAACATGCAAGCAACACAGCTAAGGCCTAAAAAATAAATGTTGTGTTTCCGGTAACAGAGCTAAAAAAAATTGGGTAGGTAGGTCGGAAAATATTTTTATTTTGGTAAAATATTTTTATGCAGTCACTATCCGAAAAAGTGTGCCCCACTAGTCTTTTTTGCACGCTGAAACAAAGTACGTGTTCTAAGCAAGTATAAACTGCCTATTTCCCGACTGTCTGCACCTAAAACTGCTCTAGAAACAGTCCTATTAATTTCATTTTGTTGACGTCTCTTATGTTATGTGAATACAAATGTTAAAAAAATAATTTTTTAAAAAAATTAACTTTTTAAAAAAAAAAACTTTTTTGAAAAATATAAATATTTTTTTTTAATAAAATTTTTTACAAAAATATTTGAGTCGCGGCCGTAAAAATGGGTCGGTCGGGTTACCGGAAACACAACAATTCTTTTTAAGCCTAAATCTGCTTACTACATGCATAAACACTCTAGTAAATTAAAAGAGCACCAACTTTAGAAAGTATAACCTAAAGTGTCATCAACCAGCGAAAACCTTGCAAAAAAGACAAAGGAGAAAAAGAAACTATCAATGTAGGGACATAGAATGTGAGAACAATGCTGAGACCCGGGAAACTAGCAAATGTAATATGAGAGATGAAACGAGCAAAACTGGATATTCTGGGTGTGGCGACAGTAAGGTGGAAAGAGGAAGGAGAATTTATGAGTGAGGGAATAAGAGTGATTCATACGGAGGGAAAGGAGGGTCAGAGTGGAGAGGCCATACTACTAGAAGAGAGGATAGCGAAGTGCGTCACAAAAATAGAACATCATAAAGACAGACTACTGATGGTTGAAATAAGAGCCTATCCAGTGGACATCACAGTGCTACAAGTGTATATATGCCAACATCAGCAAGTGAAGAGGAAGAGATAGATGAAATATAAGAAGTTATTGAAGAAAAACTGAGCAATATCAAGGGAAGGGATTACACAATAATCATGGGTGATTGGAATGCATTGGTTGGAGAAGGTCGGGAAGGAAATTATATTGGAAAGTATGGTCTGGGAAGAAGAAATGAAAGAGGACAAAAACTGGTAGACTTTTGTAGAAGACAAAAACTAATTGCAACAAACACTTGGTTACAACAGGAAAAACGAAGAAGATATACATGTAAGGCTCTGGGCGATGGAGCATGCTACCAACTGGACTATATAATGGTAAAGGAAAGATTCAGGAATAGCGTTAAGAAATCCAGAGCCATGCCAGGAGCAGATGCTGATACAGATCACAACTTGGTGGCAATGAAAGTCCATCTGCAACTAAAATTCATTAGAAAGAAGAAGACAACAATGAAGAGATGGAATAGAGTAAATTTAAAGACCAAAGAAGAAGAGCTATCTCAGAAAATCGAAGATAGTATAACAGAAAAAGGAGAAGTAACAACAGAGGAAAGATGGAAGACACTCAAAGATGTCATTATGAAAGAGGCAACGGAAACAGTAGGACATCAAAAAGGAGCGCTGCCAAGGAAACCATGGATTACAGAAGAAATGATACAGGGAATGGAAGAAAGACGGCAGTGGAAACATCAGAGTACAGAAAAGGCAAAGCAGGAATACAAAAGATTAAACAATAAACTCAGAAGAACAACAGTAAAAGCGAAAGAGCAATGGTGGGAAGATCAATGTAGAGACTTAGAGGAACTACAGAAAGAGGGGAGATTATGACAAAGTGTACGAAACAGTGAAAAGGATCACAAAGAAGAAGACAACAGGAGGAGGAATCTCAGTGCAGGATAAAAATGGAATGCTGCTGCAAGATTCTAAAGAAGCAAGAGAAAGATGGGAAAAATATGTGGAAGATCTATAAGAGACCCTTGCAGATTGTGGAAGAAACAATAGCAGAAGACAATGAGAACATAGGACCGGAGATATTGAGAGAGGAAGTGCTAGCAGCCATCAAAGAAATGAAAGATAGTAAAACAAAGGGAAGTGATAATATACTGGTCGAAATACTCAAATGTCTAGGAGGAAAGGCAATGAAGGAACTGGTTACACTATGCCACAACATATACAAAACAGAAAATTGGCCGGAGGATTTTTTTAGAAACCATCATGATCCCAATAAAGAAAAAGCCAAATGCAACAAGATGTGAGGAGCATCATACCATCAGCTTACTAACACATGCTTCAAAGGTGATGTTAAAGGTGATCACAGAAAGATACAAGCTAAAGCAGAAGCAGGTGGATGCCTTGGAGAAGACCATTTTGGGTTTAGGAAAGGCAGAGGCACTAGGGATGCAATTGGTGCCCTAAGAATGTTAACAGAAAGAAGTCTCGAACATGGAAGAGAAGTATGCATATGCTTTGTAGACTACGAAAAGGCATTTGATAGAGTAAATTGGAGGAAATTGATGGGTGCATTGAGAAGGATGGGAGTCGAATGGAGAGAAAGAAGACTCATTGGGAATCTGTACATGGGACAAAAGCTACAACTAGTTTTCTATAGGCTACTCTAGTCTGAAAGTTCTGCTTATGGTTCATATTAATTATTTTTAAGTTCAACATTGTTTGCGAAGACAGAAATACTGTAAATAAAAGGAGTTTAAACAATAATAAAATTTCTGAGAGTGAAATTCTGATATTTTCTGAGTTAAATGTATTTTCCGGTTCTTCGGAAACTTTCTGGCAAAATACTTTCCGGAGAAGCTACATCACTATCTCTCAGGAGTTCTCTTGAAGTGGTGTTATATAAATGTACGGGTGACCCGTCATAATAGCCCCATCAAAACAGCCCCGTCAAAACAGCCCCGTCATAATCGCCCAACGACAAAATAGCCCCGTCATAATCGCCCAACGACAAAACAGCCCAGAAAAATTCAGTTCCCGACAAAATAGCCCCGTCAAAATAGCCCCGTCAAAATAGCCCCGTCAAAACAGCCCGTGTAAGCAGTTCCGCGAAAACAGTCCAGTCATAGACGACACGGACAACTATATTTCAGATATATAAAAACATTCATCCAGCTTCCATTTATTAAGTGTTTTATAATTCATCCACCTTCTATTTAAGATTTAAAAAACCTTCATCCGGACTATTTTCACATAGCCTAGCTGTTTACACAGCCTTCTTTGTGAGGCTATTTCGGCGGGTTTTTTAGAAATGGAAGCTGGATGAAGGTTTTATAGATCTTAAATAGAAGCTGGATGTATGATAAAACGCTTGAGGGATGAAAGCTGGGAATTCGCTTTAGAAATCGAAGCGGGATGAATGATAAAACGCTTAAGAAATGGAAGCGGGATGAAGGTATTTATATTTTAAAAAGAAGCCGGATGGATGATCAAACGCTTGAGAAATCAAAGCTGGACGATGGTTTTATAGATATGAAATATAGGCTGGATTGACGATCTTAAATAGAAGTTGGGTGTATGATCAAACGCGAAGATCGTTTACCAACGCGATCATTTCCGGAAGTCATCTTAAACTTTACAAGCATTATTTTAACCAATTCGGCTTCCATAAAAAGACGCTAATTTCGTTGGTCTATTTTTCACGAAAATCGTGTTATTCCGTGACTTTGTCGGTCCCCGACAAAATAGCCCCGGGCTGTTCTGACGGGGCTATTTTGACGGGGCTATTATGTCGCTGGGCGATTTTGACGGGGCTGTTTTGTCGTTGGGCGATTATGATGGGGCTGTTTTGACGGGGCTGTTTTGACCGGGCTATTATGACGGGGTGCCAAATGTACGATTACAATATACTGTACTATAAAATTGAAGTGCTATTATAGTCTGAGTGGAGAGATCGTACCTTGTGAAGATGCCGGTCAAGAAGTAGAAACAAGGTCAATTCATGGAGAGATTGAAATTTTAAATAGAAAACTTCAATCAAATGCTTAATTTAAAAAACTTCAAATTTTTTCACCAAAGAAATTTCTGTAAAATACAGTTATGATCATAAACAATTTATATATTGCCAAAGTGGTAAGGAAAAACGTTGGTTTGAGGACAAGTTTGTCTATTAAATTATTGGTGGATGCATAACATTCTGCTATTGTCTCTGAGTATAAGTGATACATTCTTAAAACTGTTCAAAAATTCACGATTTATTCTCAATTATCTAACAGTATAAATTACTATGACATTTAACATCAAACATGCTAGTGATTAGTGAATAGTGTCGCTGATTTGTTACAATAACAACAACTACACAATGAACTAACTTTTGCAATTTGTTTGGCGGTTGAAATTCCATACTTTCATCGTTTTCCTCATCTTCCGAAGGGCTATCGTAAGGTCCTCGTGGACTTTTCTCACTATCGAACAGAGGATACGAGGTTGTTGCTGCACTTGTTGCTGACCTATTTAACATTTGCTGAATCTCCACAGAGAATTCATTCTCTGGCACTGCATCGCAGTCACTACTTTCGTAATCATCATTTGGTATCGAGTAGTCAGACCACATTCCAACAGCAATGTTTTCTTGTCCATTGTAATGCAGATAACCACCATCGTCCATTCGATCATGGTCTATGTACTTTGGAAACGACACCTGCAAAGTTAAAACAACCAAGGTAAAAACTTAACGAGTGCTGTAGTCCACTTGTGCCTAACATGTATGTATATGTATGTGTGTGTATGTTTGCTTGCAAGAATATGCATAAATTTACATATTTGTGCACATTACAGAACAACTGCTCTGGTTTCATAAATATGCCGGTCAAATACTGCTCAGATCACACAACTGACTTTGGTTGACTATGATTGACATGGGATGCTCAGAAAACTTCTTTAAAAATAACTTGTTAGTGAATCTATACCAGAGCTAGAATAAGATCAGCAAGTGCACGGTCACAACATTTGGTTTCATGTCCAAAAGGGGCCAGGCATCTTCTTTCACCATATCAAATTTAACATTACATATGGCTTGCTCTTCTATCCGACAGCGTCGTTCATTCCCTGCCGCTGGTCCTACAACCTGGGATGGCCTCCCTGTAACACTGCGCTTAGTTCCCAGGGGTCACTCCACTGTTCCTTAACCCTTTTCCGGTTTATTAACAAATTTATTAACCAGCCTACACCGTTCAATTATTTTTGAGTCTACATGCTGTGTCAGGGTTGAACATACCTGACTGTTTCTAACTAAATAATTTAAATAAAATTTATTTGGGTGTTGTTATTTGTAAGTCACACTTGTCTCTTGCTATAATGGTAAAGAAATTTACTAGAAAATAATCCTAAGTAATGTTTTTCTGCATGAAAAACCTTCAAGAACAGCACTGCCACGGCCCAAAGAAAAAACTTGCTATTTGGAGAAAAAAATTGTGTCCAACAGCGTGCAAGCTGGGACTATTAGTCCCAGGTCCAACACAAATTCGTTCAAACCATCTAATTGTGATATTTCTGAATCATCAAATGAATCTTGAGCTAAAACTATTTTATAAAACTGTTCTAGACCGACCCTGACTTAGCGCGTACAGAAGTTTCGTTGATTAGAAGAATATGACATATTCACGGTTTTTCGACCGCAAATGTGTTGTTTTGCAACTATTCAAATGAATACTAAAAATAGAATGAGATCTATATCATAAAGCAATAAATACGCGAGTTTATTCGGGTCAAACTGTAGTGGAAAGGCTTGGACAATGATCGGCGAGTATACTCGGGTCAAACGCTGTAGGCTAGTTAGCCGCCGGCGAGTATACTCGGGTCAAACGGGTAAGAGGTTAAGAATCTCAAAACTGTCTTATTTAGCCATGGTTGGGCCAGGAGCACTTCTGAGTAGCCTACCTTGAAGAGGCACTATATAACATTTTCAAAATAAATAAATGAATAAACATCCTAAAATAGCAGAAATGGCTATAAGGGAAAAAACTGGCCACATGAGTTTCAAGTGGAGATCAAAATCGGTTGTAGGAAAGGAAACTGCACAGATAAGATCAATAGTGTAAATGAGCTTTTTCAGCTTAAGAAGAAAGGTTGTGAGCTGATGAGGGCCGTTTTAAGAAGTTTGGGGCCCTAAGTACGATCCCTAACTTTAACCTCTTCGTTGCCCTATTGATGAGCGAAGCTCGTCATGAATTACGTGTATTCCCTGCAGTGGCGAATCCAGAACTGTTTGAAGGGGGGGCCAAAATCTTAGATCTTGGATGGGAAAAAATGTTTGTTAGTCATTTGCCAAAAAAATTTCGAGAAAATCATACCATTTCATCCGCCAAAAAAGTTGATGACCTTTTTTTTTTTGATGACCTTTTTTTCTTTTTTTTTTAGTCATCCGGCCAAATTTTCGGGAAAATCATACTATTTCATCCGCCAAAAAAGTTGATGACCTTTTTTTTTTTTAGTCCCCAACTTCAAAACCGAACAGGGGGGCCAATTTTCAGAATAGGGGGGGGCCAATTTCCATTCAACCCATATTCGTATTGCTAATTTCAGACCAAATGGGGAGGGCCACGTCCCATGGCAGTTTTCGATGGGGGGGGCCAAGGACGGATTGGGTCCCCTCCCCTGGATCCGCCCCTGATTCCCTGTGCCTTGTTGACGAGCGATGCTCGTCATTTAATATGTTCACGTCTTTGCCTTGTCAGACTTTTCTGGCACTGGAGGCACTCGTTACTACGATTCATAGTATAGGCACCTGAAAATCAATACAATATTTTCTGCAATGTTTGGCTACTGTTGGGCTAATTTTATGCTCTCTTTGTGAAACTTGCTGTTAGTCCCAGAAGAACCAAATTTTATATGCTAATGTTAACCGTTCCAATGTGTTTTCAAAATAGATATCAACATTAGTTTGTGATACACTAGATTTTTTTGGGTGAGTTTTGGCAATATTTGGCGCTATGTCCACAAAGATATTTGTCAAATAACAAGTTCTTAGTGTATGTTATTATGGCAATTGTAGCGATTTAGACAGCTATGTAGGTTTAGATGAATCTGGTAATGAATCGGTGAGAGTTGGAGAAGAAACTGATTCAGATGACTCATAGATGCTCTACAATTTGGATAACTTGCTGGAGTATAATTATAAGTATACGATGTCGTTGGTGACTTATTGTTCAGCACAAACGACAATCACATTAACTAAAGCAAATCTGAGTGCATTGTTTGCCTAACAGAAAGAGTTACTAATTCTGTGACAGTTACTCTGAAAGTCAGTCCCTAGCAACAAAAACTTTCTAACATACTATAGGGCATAGATGTAAAAAACCGATGGAAACGGAATAAAAAACCGAGAAAAAACGTCTGTTTTTGAAAAAATAAAAAACGGAAAAAACCGATAAAAAACGGAAACGGAAAATAATATGACTTTGCTACATCCATAACCGCATTTTAACCTTGAAAACCTTGATTAGGAACCTACTACACACAGGCTATCTCTTAAATGATGATGTTAAATGATGAAATAATTACTTTAGTTAGCTGAATCCTTGAGAGTTGGCGGAAAACATAAGGATATCGGAAGAAAAAAAATTAATAAAAAAATATAACAGAAAGTAAATGAATAAATAAAGTTAAAGAAAAAATAAAAACGACAAAAAACGATGAGAAAAATAAAAAACGAAAAAATACACGTTTTGGGAGAGAATAAAAAAACGGGAAAAACCTTTTTTACAACTATAGATGCCATAGGCCCATAGGGCCTATTATGTGGTCAGTATCTATTGAAAATAACGAGTAGCAACAAGGAACATATCTCATAAACATGATATTTTTATTCATAGGGGCCATTAATCATGAATTGTAAGCATTGAAACAGTTAATGTATTACACAAACTATTAATCTCAACAATAAAAACTTTTACATTTGCATGTTACGTCTCGGCACACAGCGCGTCATTTACCCTTGGACGGCGTGGCAGCGAAGAGGTTAAACGAATAAACGTAACCCGAATTCCACCTAAATATCTCAGTTTCAGATGCATACAGTATCGTATCAATGCATGCATATGCAAAATAGTGATTTTGGGGGTGCTACATAAATTTTGCATCATTATTTGTAGACCTAATCTTGCTTTGGTATTGACAACGTTGATGTATGGGGCGGAAACATGGTCTATGACAAAAGCCAATATGAAGAAACTGGAGGCAGCACATCATCGATGGCTGTAAAGGATACTGAAGATCACTTGGAGAGACAAGATCAGAAACGAGGAAGTAAGAAGGAGAACATCTATGGAGAAACTGGAAGACATGCTGAAGAAGACAAGTTTACGTTGGTTGGGTCACGTACATAGATCAGAAGAGGAGTGAACTCTAAATCAGGCACTGAATTCGACTCCGCTGAAATGGAGAAGGGGTCGAGGAAGACCCAGAGAGACTTGGCGAAGCATGGTTACTCAGGATTTGGAAGGCGGCGGAATGACGTGGGAGGATGCTAAGATGGCTGTGGAGGACAAGATAACGTGGAGAGGCTGTGTCGCCCGATGCGCTATTAGCACAAGGAAGGACTAAGTGCTAAGTAAGTAATCTTGCTAAATATACTAAGCCAGTAGCCTACTTAAAATAGTACAAAAGTGCTGATACAATCAACACACATTGAACGGTTCTAGGGCAATTACCCCCTGAACAATTACCCCTCGAACAATTACCCCCAACAATTACCCCCTGGACAATTACCCCCAGGACAATTACCCCCCGGACAACTACCCCCCTGCCAATTACCCCCGGACAACTACCCCCCCCCCCGTACCAATTACCCCCGGACAATTACCCCCTGTGCCACAGTGTGAGCTTGTTCCCTCACGCGTTTATCTCTTTACCAGTCTCTTTGTATTTGTCAGACGTTCAGCGCTGCCTAAGCCTATCCTAAATTAACTTTACTGTGGTATACCATCTTTCTTCACTATCTCACTCTACAATACTTATTGTACACACTTATTACACACTAGATCCTCGCTACTACCATTATTTCTTAGCTATCTGCGGACATCCCTCCTTCTATCACTACAATAGGCAGAACTATATCGATAACATTTAAATATTTTATTAAGCAGGCGTTTAAAACGTTGAAGCCTTCTTGAACCTTTAACCTTTTTCACACATTAGCTTAGAACCGTTTTAGATTTTATTTTATTTAGTATTATTCTTGAATGTGCAATAATAACTTGCCTATCTTCGTGGAGTTGCTCTTAACCTTGCTTAGTTATTATGCTAACTAAAGTCATAACCCTATCAATAACATTAAATGTTAATGATATTAATATTATTGATATTAACATTAGTATTAATGTTATTAATATTTAAATTTTAAATATTTAAATAGGCAGGCGTTTAACATGACATACATGTAGACTTAGTTTTTGGCACGAGGGGGGGGGGGGCGGGGAGGGGGGGGGGTAATTGGTACGGGAGGTAGTTGTCCGGGGGGTAATTGGCACAGGGGTAGTTGTCCCGGGGATAATTGTCCTGGAAGGTAATTGTCCAGGGGTAATTGTCCGGGGGGGGGGGGGGGAATTGTCCAGGGGTAATTGTCCTGTCACCCATTGAACACAGCTATCTTTATATACATACTAAATAAAAGTTTTCTTTGGCACGCTTCGTAGTGTTCACTGTTAATTTGTTATACAAATTTAAAGTGAGATTATAATGAGTAAATGTATGAATTATAAGGACGAATTCTTACAAACGTCACTTTCATGTTTCTGATCTCAGCAATATCTATATAATATCATCAAATTCAATGATTCTACAACATCTGACAGACAGAATTATCATTCTTGCATTATAATATTCAGAATCTCATCCTTGGTTAGTTTGGCTCTAAAGTCTTGAGAAAGAATGTTCACGGTACAATTTGTCACCAACAAGACAAAAAAATTCTCATTGCAATTTCAACGTAAGGATATGTTGAATCCAGATTAGCATTCTTTATTACAGCATAATAGATTATTTATTGGCATAGATGGCACTGATATTTTTGCAAATGACACTGACATATAGTAGACCTATTTCAGGTGCTCATATTTTGAAATTAGTTTTTGTTGGTCCAGATCTTGAGGATAGTACTCTGCAAGCATGTCCCTGCATTTGTATTAATTAATTATGTTCACCATTCATATGAATGGTGAACATAATAACCGAATACAAATGGTGCACCAGTCTTACTAAGAATGTATATCAACTGCCAGCAAATAGGCGATAACTGAAAATATTTCACAATCTGCATAACAATGGCCTTCTTGTCGTTCCCCGCATGCGAGGAGCTACTGCCCAATCTAGAAGCTTTGCTTATGTTGGCCCTTCTTGCTGGAACCGCCTCCCACACAAGCTACGTCTTGAGCTCCTTGGTCTCTCTCTTCCTCTGTTCCATAAACGCCTGAAGACTGTACTACTTTTTTAGAGGGAGCACTGACTTGGGTCGGGAGCACTACTGAATCTGTGAGCGGCGCTTTATGAATGTTCAAATACAAATACAATTACAATTACAATGATTTACCATTGTTCAAAGTTGGCCTATCACATTCAAAACTTTTAGGCTTGTGGCAACCTCTAAATGTTATCCGAAATTTGTTTGTAGGTTTTTTTCCGCTAACCTAACAACTTGGGAGGGTAAGACGGAGAAAAATAAAAAATAAATAATTTTTTTACAATATGCTAAGATAAACGGCAATGGCATCAGAGCTGATAGAGGCTTCCACAGAACGTTCAATGTACACGATATCCTAAGTCTTTGCAATATGTTTGGTTTCATAGCCATCTACTTTCAAGTATAGACTTGACACAACGAAACCGAATTTCCTTTTTAGATCAAATTATCATACTCATTCAGAGAAATGCAAACATGTAGGCCTACTGTTCGACTTTGTGGGCGACCTAAAGTGGTGGACAAGCATACTAAATTCGTATTTGGGTAATAGTCCAGGCGGTACACGAATTTAAAATGCACTTTTTGAACACGGGTTGCCCCATGGCACAGTTGTTGTTGGGATGTAAGAGAACATTTTAAAAATGGGAGTCATTCGAAATTTCCCTTAGAATTCAAAATGGCGACTTTTTAAAAATGGCATCTTGAGGATAAGAAATTCTTATAAATCATCGAATCATCTCAAGGTCCGAGGTTCGAATCCACCCTCAAGTCGCGTAAGGACCTTGGGCAAGTCCTTCACTTACAGTTGCTCAGCGCTTCGGCGTGAAACTCCGATGCAGTGTCCGCTCTGCATCGGGAGCGCCTCTGAGTAGAGAGAGCTTGAAGGGGCGCTATAACAAGTGCACATACAAACATACAAACATCTCGTATCTGGTGTCGTTTCTATATATTACCGACTCAAATAACACGAATCTAATGTCAAAATCAACATTAGGCATAAGAATGAAGCCAAAAACAAGTTTTTTTACATTTAAAAAACATCGAAATTGCTTTTTAAACACAACAAATAGTTCTTCATTTCCATTGCTTGTTTTCCAATTTCCTTGTAGCATATTCCCTCGTAACTCTGGATGGTTTCTCACAGTTTTAATTATTAAGCATCAGAGGGGGAGGGGAATGGGACTGAAAGGGGAAGGAGGAGAGGGAGGAGGGGGAAATGAAGAGGGAAGGGGAAGGTGGGAGGGGAGGAGGTAGTGGGCAAGATGAGGGGGTAGTGGAGAGGGGTAAGGGTGGGGAATGGGAAGGGGAGGAGGAAGGGAGGAGAAAGAGGAGGGGAGAGGGGAAGGGGAGGGTGGAGGGGATGTGGAAGGGGAGGTGGGAGGAGAGGACGTAGAGTGGGGAAGCGGAAGGGGTAGGGGGAATGGAGGTATGGACGCTCTTTTCAGCCATAGCAACGCGTGGCCGGGCACGCTAGTAGTTATATAAATGTGAATAGCAAAATATGTTAGAGAGAGATATAAAAATATGTATAATTTGATCTTTTAAACATTTCTATATATAAAACATAAGTTGCATAGAGTTATGTCCATGAAACTCGCCAATTTTTGCGCAGAAATTCCCGGTAGCCCAGGACTAAAATGACATCTTACGGAAAGAGTTAGTCTTGCTTCCTGTTTGGATTTTCTAGTCGAATTCTTTCCCACAGTTCAAAGTGCTTTAGCTTTTACAATTTCTACAGTTTCTAGCAGCAGCTAAAGATTGCTTTAAGAAATATCTTACTTTTCCTTTTTCCTCGATCAATCGCTTCATAGATTTAGGCTTTGTTGTTTTGAGATCGAAAAGAGAAGGTATCTCTTTAGGTTTTCTAAGTGTTTCAAAAGCCAAAGTTGATTTTCCAAGATTTTCATCTACGAGTTTTTCATCTGAAACACAATATGTACACTTCAAGTCTAAACTGCCCATATGATAGTGATAAAATCACCCAGAAAATAAATAACTGATCCTTTCTAAAATAGAAAACATATTACACATATTCAAACAAAATCTTTATGTAACCCCATACAAGTTTCAAATGTGCCCCATAAATATTCAGATATCTGATTATGTAAGCATGATTTTCTGCTCTTTTCTTGCCATAATTTTATTTATGACACTTTTTCATCTTTACTCTTTGTGAGATAAGTACACGCTGTATACTCGCATATATCCTCGTTTACAGAACTAAGTATGAAGTACACTATGCAAAAATTGGTGAGTACCTGCTGTTCAGTGTACACCTGTGTATACCCTTGTGTTCAGCTCTGCTTGTACTGGTTTTATATTGAGGCACATTAATGCTCATCAGACATATAATATAGTCAGTACTTAATCAGTTTAATCATTAGTGTACTTTCCAAGGACATTTTCCATGTCATGATCGTGAAAATGGGGCTATGGCTTACAAAATAAGTGAAAGTTATGAAATCTCCACATATATTCAGGACACTTAGGTCTGCCACGGCACTGGTGCAAAATTCATGAACATATTCGGCTTCTTTCCTAGAGAATCATTTTCTGAATTTGACCAACATTACTGTGTCTACAACGTTTGGGCTGTCATATGTGACAACTAGGGCATAGCCGGGTGCCGTTTTTCAACCGGGTACCGGGTCTGGATAGTTTGAATAAAATCTGCCGGGTCCGGGTACCGGGTCTTAAAAGTAATCGTTAATCTCTAAACTGAATAGTATGTCCGCACTTTGAATGCTGTCAAACGAACACCACTCAGTTTGTTAGCTACTTATGGTGGAATTGAGTAAAACTCTTATGTATCAGTTTTACTACAGTTGAGTTCTGCCAACGGTTATTGATTGAGAGGTGCCAGTAATATCTGTTCATGAACTCTGCTGATAGAATCATTCTATTGTATAGAAATGCTGAACTGTCCAGTCAGGCAAGAGGAGGTCAGAGGTCAGCAGCCCTGATAAACAGTCCTGTTTCTGTGGTGTATGCAGTCCAACTACATGTAGATATATTTCAAAGTGCACCATCCCTTAATCTGTGAGATGTATACTTGGTCATATTAGGGAGGGGGCTTATTAAGCTTGGCTGCAATTAAGCATGTCAACAGGTGGAAGGTATCCCTTCTGACAAGTCCTAGTCTCTCTGACTTGAATGAGAGTGTGACCCACCAAACAGACTTTAAAGATAAGGGATTAACAGATGACCACTGGCCAACCTATATAGCTATGGTCAGTGAGCTGCACTTGTATATACATGCACATATATACACTCTTCCCCCTTATACTTCTTCCCCTTCTACCACAGTTCCTCCCCTCCTCCTTCATCATCTGCTTTATCTTCCCTGTTAAATATTTCAAACAGCCAAGCAGCAGGAGGAAGAGGAAGGGGTAATAAAAGAGAAAGAGGAGGAAGGAAGAAGAGGAGGGGAGAAAGCATGAAAGAGGGTGCCACTTTTCTATTCACCTCTACCACTGTTCCTCTCAGGAAGGGGTAGTAGAAAAAAAAGTGGAGAAGAAGGAGGAAGGAGGAGAGACAGCATGGAAGAGGGTGATACAAACTCTCCCATCCTCCTCCTCTATCCTCATCCTCTTGTTGGTCCCCTGTTCGAAATAGGATAGTCTAATATAAAGCAACCATCAGCAGGCTGTCTGTTCTGTGATTGTATGTTCATTGTACTACAATGCCCAGTTGAGAGATCTTGCAGGTTAGCTGTTAAACCCTTTGATGTGTGGTATGCCATTCATTATTACCCAACCGGGTCCGTTATCTGCCGGGTGTCAAATACCCGGCAATTCCGGTTAACCGGGTCAGCACCCGACTATGCCCTAGTGACAACGGGGTCAAAACCTGTCATATGATGGTTTTCACTTTTTTATATATTCATATTCAAAATATATTCATATTCAAAATACTTTTACAGTTAATGAAAATATCTTTTTTCTAACTGAAGTTATATTCGCTTGATTCTGTAGTTCATAAAATCACAACAAGTGAAAAAATCGAACATAAAGTTTCAGAACATTCATGTCATGAAAGTCCTTACTAACAACCACATGATTCTTCCGCAAATTTGCTGGCCAATAAATGGCTTTATACTGTATCAAATACATCAAACGTCATGAAAATCAAGCTACTACTTTCCAACTTGTGATGGAATTGCAGGCAACTACTGAATTGAAGAATACAACTGAATGAATAAATTAAATGCAAAAAAGCATCCACAGCATATTCGGCCAGACGCTAAGTAGTTAAGATGAGTATAATACTTCAAACAAATAATGTATGTTTGAATCTAATACTTAAAACAAATAAACAAGAAAGCACAAATATTAGTAACTAGCTGTACCCGGCCACGCGTTGCTGTGGCAGAAGAGACCTCCCATTCCCTCCCGGATCGGGTATATATTCATATCCTCCCCTCCCTACCCCTACCCCTCCCCTCCCTTCTTTGCTCCCTCACACCGTTCCTTCCCGACAGCAACATATGAGCTATCGCAATTTTGGAGCGACTTTTGGGCAACCCTGATCGAATCTTCCAGTAAGTTGGTCATCTCGCGACTTTTGGGCGACTTTACAACGTGACTCCGGGACAACGCGTTTCGGAAATCTGGCAACCCTGCGGCTTTGTTGAATTTGCAAATGGCGGTCGAGCGGAATGCAAACTTCACTTTTTGTGGAAAAGATTGTGTTTTTCGGATAAAAAGCAAAATGGACACTGTCCTATTGGAATGGAAGGTTTTGTTAAATTTTCAAAACAATCTGTACGTAACTTTTCGAGAACACGGGGAACAAACTATTGGAAAGTTTCATTTTTATTTATATAGATATAGACCTATTGTGTGCGACCTTGTGGCGGACCGGTAACGCGTCGGCTCACGGAGCGGGAGGTTGCGGGTTCGACTCCGGGTAACGACCTTGGGCAAGTTGTTTACGCACACGTGCCTCTGTCACCAAGCAGTATAATTTGGCACCGGCGTAAGCTGGGAAGTAAACAGCAAGTCCTGCGATACACTGGCCCCGTGTCCAGGACCTTGGGATTCGTCCATTGCTGGCTCAGGGCTATGGAAAAAGGAGATGAGCGCCTCCCTATGTTCCCCATGGAACGGGATAGGACTTTACTTTTTTTATAGACCTATTCATGATTTAATTAAATGGAAACAAATATTGCAGCCATTTTGGCCAAAACTTGGTCTAATTTAACCAGGTGACACAATTTTCCTGGACCATCCATTGTCGTTTTATGGTGTATTACTGTATTTTTATTTTAAAATTGGAGGTGAAATTTATTAAATGGTACACATGGCTACAAGAAATAGTCCATCCAGTGTATGACAACTCGGTCGTTCATACCGAATTTTAACTTTGAAAACATGTTCTTTGAGCGATTGTTTCAGAGCAAATCTTGACACCACATAGGCTAAAAGTCATTTTTTGACCACTAAAAATTTGAATTAAACATGTCTAATTGTAGAAACTGAAAGCAGACATATTTTAAAATAAAAAATACACCATAAAACGATATTTCATTTTTTTACCACTCTCAGGTCTATTTCAACCTTTAGTGCAGTATTTAGTACCCAACAAGCGACGGGTTTTGAGCCGCGGCGTCGCATATCTAGATCAGGAAATCAATCAGAGGACTTAAATTTTTCTCCTGTGATCAGTTTGTCGTGCTCATTTCATGGCTGAGATATCTAACAGTAAAACCTTGATGGATCATGCTGATCTCTCGCAGCACGTTATATGATCATTAACTTCACAAATTAAAATCTTGGTCAAATTTTGAGATATTCTGCACCAATTTTTATATCTGTTCTTTATATTGCATGTGGTTTAACCCTCGGGCTACCAAGCTTTTTTTCTAACACTGACTACCAAGGGGGGGTGGTTACCACCCCCCACCCTGGATTTTGGGTTTGGTTTGAGATATCATAACTTGTAATACACCAATGGATTCAGCATTCATTTCTGCACAAAATGGTATATTTAGGTTTAAAATATATGAAAGCACCCCGAAGTTATGAATTTTTTACCGTAGGCACCCGTCGATTCCACAAAATGTATACTTTCGCATAAGCAAAATATTAGATTCTGTGTTTTTAACATAATTTATTTATTTAAAAATAGTTTACATATAATAAAGTCCAATATCCAACTATAAAAACTAGTAATAAGATAGTTTTAATTACAATAAAAAGAAAAAAACATGTATTAGCTGCTGAAAAACGTTTACGCAGACTTATCAATTTGCATTGTAAAAAAACCCAACATTTTCACACATTTAAATTTATTTTGAGCACTTCCGGTCATCAAATATCAAATTAATTAGTATCAAAAAATAGCCCTAAATGCCCTCTATAGAATGGCATAATTTATTTCTCTTGAAAAATTAATTATGAATAATTTTTAATAGGAAGAACATGAAACTTTTATGAAAATAAAACACCTTTTTATATCTTTTAATTTATTTTGAGCACTTCCGGTTGTCAAAAGACAACTCCGTGACCACCAAAATGTAGCCCCACATTCCCTCTACAGAATGGTGTAACTTGTGTCTCTTCATGTCAAAGGACGGATAAGATATAGCCGATAATCTAAGGGGGGTATCCACCCCCCTGGTGCCTTGGGTATATCGGGTATAACTTTTGAATGGTATGGTATATCATCACACATTTTAGCTCAAAATGTGCGCAAATGAATCCTCTACAGCTACCTAAAACGTCAAAATTTTATTCCAAACGCAAAAAGTTTTATTTGGGAAAAACCTAGGGGGGGGGTGGTTACAACCCCCCCTGGTAGCCCGAGGGTTAAGCACAAAAATCTTCAGAAAAATTCAAAGGCTTGTGGTGGCAAATTGATTTCATATGGAGTGACCCCTCTATAGGTCAAAACAGAGTTTTATCATTATGATAAAAGCACAAAAGGAATCTAGAAATTTTCTTTGTCAAAATTTCAAGAAATCTGTGGCCGCATGCGGCCCACAAGGCAACCTGTGTCTAAGACCACTGCTAAAAAATTATTTGAGAATAGTCACCAAGTACTTACCAATTGGATGGTAATAATTACAAAATTATGCATCTTTTTCACAACTCAATTCCCATATTCATGAAGCCAATAAATGTGCCTTGCCAAAATTGTAATTGTAATTGTAATCGAACATTTATATAGCGCCACTTCAAGAGAACTCCTCAGAGGCGCTCCCGACCTGACACCAAACCATAATCAAAGAGAATGGTTTTCAAACGCGAAAATGTCTGAAGTCAACTACAATCATATACATATCAAGTCCAACTAATTCAACATTATATATTCTTGCATTTATTAAGGGACTAGCGTACCCGGCCACGCGTTGCTGTGGCTGAAAAGAGCATTCAACCATCCCCCTCCCCCTTCCCTTCCCCTTCCCCTCCCCTCCCATTCCCCTCCTTTCCCCGTCCCCCTCCCTCTTCCCCTCCCCTCCCCTCCTCTTTGTCCCGCTCCATCCCCTCCTTTCCTCCCTCACACCGTCCCAACCCGATAGCGAATCACCCTAAAACGCTTCAGCAAAAAGGCCCCAATGGAATGTGTTGAAATGCGCTACATAAACGGAACACACCGCTTTCGTTTTTATTATGCAACTCGCTTATGACGTCACGGCACATTACGGGCGAAGTTTAAAATTGTATAGCTCAAATAGTCGACGAATTTGATCAAATAGTGTTGTTAAAGATTGCGTATTTTGGAGAGAAAAAACCATTCAAAGAACAAGCACGTACACGAATGGAACGTTTTGGTGAGATTTTGAAAAGAATTGGTCCGTTACTTTGGAAGATCCTATCATTTTCAATTTGGTGCGTACGCCGTTACATTTTTATTTATATAGATGAAATAAGATCCAAAGTAACATGATAAACAAGATATAGCCTACCATAAGAAGGCGGTTGAATTTTCGTTTCAGATGCATTGTTAGAAACTGGTTCATCTGTCTTGTTATCTACTCCTGCATCGTCCTCATCCTCATTGAGCTCACCTTCTTCCAACTCCCCATCTTCAAAGAGTGCTGGCTTAATGATCAAAGCCTTTTCAATTGAATCACTGTAAATATGAAACATCCATCCGTTACAGCACCCCATTAAGTGTAACAAAGTGCCAATAGCTACGACCCTGCTGTGGACAATTGGACCACAGTTTGGATGACATCCAATGAACTCTCATATAATGAAAATATAATTTGAACTAATGGAGGACCTGTCTACATAAATAAATGATTATCTTACTGACATTGTTACTAGAACTCTTTTGTACCCTAACGCAGGGGTTCTCAAACTGTGGTACGCATACCCCTAGGGGAACGCCGTGCGTATATATCATTTTACTTTTTCCACATTTTCGTACAAATAATGTCAAATATCTGCAAATTGACCGTCACCATAAGGCATTCTAAACCAACCTCACCAGAAATCACTGCATATGCAGGTTCTCTAATTTTAGTAAACTAAAGGCAAAATCAGTCTATGGGCCTAGTGTACAATCTGCAGATACAAAACTTTTTTTAATCTGGACCAATAAATTTTTACGCGTAATCTACAATTATTGATAGTCTAGGCCAGTGGTTCCCAACCTTTTATGACTGTGGGGCCACTTTTTCTAAGTCGGAGGGCCACTTTTTCTTAGTTAAAGAACATTAGGGCATTTAGGGGAGCCACAATGCTGAAAATTAATTAACTAAAAGCATATAAAAATTGCTATAAATGGCTGAAAAGAACGTCCAACCATCCCTCCCTACCTCAATTCCCCCTCCCCTCCCCTTCCCATCTCCTCCCATCCCCTCCCCCACTCAGTCTCCTACCCCTCCCCTCTTCTCTACCTCCTCCCGTCCCACCTCCCCCTCCTTTCCCCTCCCCCTTCCCATCCACTCTACCCTCTTCCCTTTATGCAAACATAACCGGTTTCGGTTTGTCAACCGAATTGAATGATCGAAATTTGTTATGCGGGAGTCAACTATGATGTCACGACACGCGACCTCATGCGAAGTATCGTCTGGCGACGTTTACGGTAAACATTGGCGATGGCGATGAAAATTTGTAAGGTCAAATAGCGGAGGAATTAAAACAATCAATAGTGTTGTAAAAGATTGCGCTTTAAAAAAAAGCATTATTAAAACCCGCGCCTATTCGAAGGGAACGTTTAGGTGAAATTTTGAAAAGAATCGGTGAAGAACTTTCGAGGATACTTGATTCCGAACGGGACTGAGTTACATTTTTTATATAGATTATTATAATATGTAATTAGACTATTGCTAAAACATAAAAATTGTAGCTTTTCATATTTCCACCCCGGAAAGTGAAACGCTCGAACAGCAGTTATGACCAAGAGTACGATGATGATGATGACGACGATTATGATGATCTGACGAAAACGACGGCGACATCATCCTATACGTCTCACTTGGCAGCAGCGTCCAGTTCAGCCCCATTACAAATGAGTGATTCGTTGATGACGAGATAGAAGAAGGATCACACCCGACGAACAGTTGGACTGTGATCACGGATCGTGACCTTCACGAACAACGTCGGATTGGATGGCTTAAATACGCTGGTGATGGTGGTGGTGATTGACTGACGAATCGAGCGTCATCATACAATGACGATGGACCTATTGTGACGGTCAATGTCCTAACAGAGTCTGGAGTGGCCAAGGTGTCTGAGGATGATATCAATGAAACCTTCATCACTCATCTCGGAGTCAATTATCCCGATGGCGGGCTAAGCGGACAGATGACGAGTTAACTGGACGGTGACGGGTCTTTCTGTTGGACCCAATCGACTACGATCAGCACAAAGTGATTACAGCAGCATTGAAGTCAGTTGACCGTGAAGCGACGGCTGAGCACCGTCTGACCATTATCTGTAGTGATCTTGGATATCCAGTGCAGTCAACCATGGTGGAACTGACCGTCACGGTCGTTGACTAAGATGATAATCCTCCGTCTTTTACGAGCGACATCTACAAGGCCTTTATCTTTGAGAACAACTACCCCAGTCAACATTATGGCTCTTGAAGAGGCAGTGGACCGTGATGAAGGACTGAATGCAGTCATCCGATACGAAATTGACGAACAGTTAAAGAAACTCTTCGGCGTTCATTCTTTGAAAGGCATTTCAGTCTCGATCGGGAGGTCATGCCCAAGGTCAGCGTATCCATCTTGGCCTTTGACCTTGGGACGCCATCGCTGACGTCATCAGCACTGCTTTTGTTGACCATCAAAGACATTGACGACGAGATTCCATGGTTCATTGAGTTCTGCTATAGCTTCGGCGTCCTGGAAAACCAGCCAATCGAAACGAAGGTAGGATGCATCATGGCAACTGATGCGGATACGGTTGAGTATGTAAGCGTCGTCGATAGCATCTCAAGGCATGGCTCAAAGACGAACAATAGCTTCAACGATTCTGCTCCGTTTTAGCAACAATGCCACAAACGGAATCAGCTACGTAGACGAATCGCTCGACCGTAAATTGCAAGAGATGCTGATGCAGAAGACAATGCCCGTCTCTTCTATTACATCTCTCAGCATCATGTAGACGCTGCTGACCATCGCCACCGCACCCTCCTTGTCATCGACCGAGAATAGATGTCATCTTCATCAACACAACCACCACCACCACTACCACCACCAACACCACCAGCATGCTTAAATCGTCCAATCTGATGTTGTTCGTGAAAGTCACGATCCGTGATTACGGTCCAACTGTTCGTCAGGCGCGATCCTTCTTCTATCTCGTCATCAATGAATCACTCATCCGTAACAGGGCTGGACCGGATGCTGCTGCTAAGGGAGACAGATGGGATGATGTCATCGTCGTTGTAGTCATCATCATAACTGCTGTGCGGGCGTTTCCCTTTCTGGACGGAAATATGAAAAACTACAATTATTATGTTTTAGCAATATTTAGTCTAATTACAAATTATAATGATAGTAAATAGAACTGCATGAACCACAAACATTAATTTTTATTTATTATTATTATTATTAAATAAAACTTGTAACGCGCGCAAGGTCACACCGAGATGTGAATCTGAGGCGCGGATAGTCAGCCGCCAGAGGAAGATGCAGTCAGAGATCCATGTGCTTGAAAGCCAAAGAGAAGTAGTGAGTTTTGAGCCGCTTTTTAAAGGAGGAAAGTGAGTTTGAGCTACGAAGAGAGAGCGGAAGCCGATTCCTTTCCCTGGGTGCTGATGCATGGAATGCACGCAAGCCCATAACTGTTTTGCATCTAGGTTCAGCTAAAAGATTTGTACCTGATGAAAGCAACGAGGAGGAATGTAAGGAGTTAGTAGTGACTGAAGGTAGGAAGGCGAGTTGGTGCTGAGGGATTTGTAAGTCAGACATTCCAATTGAATTTGATCCGGTACTGAACAGGAAGCCAATGCAATTGATGGAGTAGGGTTGAGCAACTAGTTTGTATTGAGACACGCAGCACTACCCGCGCTAAGGAGTTTTGAATGTGTTGCAGCCTTTTTAGCTCAGTGTCTGAGAGACCCACAAAAATGGCGTAAGCATAATCAAGGCGAGAGGAGACAAGAGAACAGGCAATTGTTTGAGACATATCCATAGTCAGGGCCGACCTGATGTGAAGTTTTGCCCGAATGTGATATAAGATTTACAAATGCTTGTAATGAGTGGTCGAAATGTGAGCTTATTGTCAAGGTCACACCAAGTGTTTTGACAGTATCTGACAAATGCACAACTGTGCCAGCAAGGTCAACATTAGAAAGTGGAGGGAAAGAGCGCAGGCGCTGGCGTGAACCAAACAAAATTGCCTCAGACTTGTCACGGTTTATGGCCAAACCATTGAAACAGAACCAGGCATACAAAGATGAAAGGCACTCTTCAAGTTTAAGTTTGCCAGACTGATCAGTGTGAGACAAAGCAATATAGAACTAATGAATCAATGAGGAAGGATGCCACAAAATCCTGAATAAAAACAACAAAAACAAAAGAAATATTTGTTTTTATAAAACAGTTTTGCAAAACATTGACCGTATTGGCTTTATATTAATGTTCTATGATGACTTTGACCTTAGATTGATGTTCATCAAGTAAAAAATCGTATATATGTAGAATTGTAGACAACACAAGACGCGACATGTCTTGACAATTTGCACGAATGTCTTTGACGCAAGACGCCATTTTCAAAAAAGACGCCATTTTGAGTCCTAAGGACAATTCCCAATGGTACTGATGCATAATAATCAAAACTATGAGAAACCATCCAGAGTTAAGAAAAAATATCCCAGAAAAAAATTGAAAACAAGCAATGGAAACAAAAAACTTCTTTTAAATTTTTAATAGCAATTTTGCCATTTTTAAAAGTAAAAATACTTGTTTTGGCTTAATTTTGATGTCTAATGTTGACTTTGACCTTAGATTCATGTTATTCGAGTCAGAAATATATATAAACGACACCAGACACGAGATGGTACGATGATTTATAAGAATTTCTTAAACCGCCATTTTGAATCCTAAGAGAAATTTCGGATGTTTCCGCATCTTAAAATGTTCTCTTAGGTCCCAACTGCATCTGTGCCAAGCGGCAACCCGTGTTAAAAAAAAATGCAGTATACTATCCAGAATCTGACTTATACCGCTTAGACTATGAACCAATTGAACCTATGGAACCAATAGGCTACCTTTGCTGGAAAAAGTCCTAAATTACAATTTCAGTTCAAACAATTCTTATTAACGTTTGTGGTCAAGTAGCAATGCTTAGTAGCTTATCTGTACATTCTAAAACACAGAACTTCTACAGAACATCTTTATACTAGGATGATAATGCGTCACGGTTTTCCGGGACATGTGCCCGTTTTTTGTGGTGCGTCCCGCTTAGGCAAAAGGGTCAAATTGTCCCGGTTTTTAACAAGAAGGAAACTTGGATCTTGAAAGCATCAGTTTTATGTAAATCACAGAACAAAGTGTAGCTTTAACCCAAAAAAAGTTGTTACAAAATAGAAGTTGTCAATTATCTTTAGTAGGCTAGTGAGTTGAGTTACTAGATTTAAAGAATTATCAAAGTAAAACGAAAAAAATTTCGCAATGGGAGTTGCAATTTACTGGCGGTGCTAGATCTATATTGACTTTGGCAGTTCGTGTCAGATTCATAATGGGAGTTCGACTGCTCATGACATCTCTGAAATAGGCCTATAGCAATTTCTTTCGACAGCTGTAAATGCTGTCATTGTAATAATGTAATGTAGAAATCTTTAAAAAATCTGATGATGAGAAGCACATTCCCTCTCCAAACCCCTTTCCCTGCTCGACACTGAGCGCCTCGGCGGTTGTCCGCCAGACGCTTCTGTACGCCCCAGAAACCTTAAATCTTTCTCTGGACTATAAATTACCAAATTTTCACCAATTCAGAGAGTTCTCAATAATTTATTATAAGAGTACTGCACACGGACGACTAGAGCAGGTTGTGGATTTATATACTGAATTCGGTTCTTGTTTTTTAATTCACCCCAGGTTCTAAGTTGACGAGATTTATCTCGTGAGGGTCGGTTAGGGCTCAGGTTAGGCGTCGTGAGGGTCGGTTAGGGTTAGTTTTAGGGTTAGTGCAGTCATTCTGACAGGTGCACATACTCAACACATAGAACGGACATGGAAAGCATGGTTGGGGGTGAATTAAAAAACAAGTACCCTGAATTCTATGCTGAGCATTAAATGTAACTGGACCTATAGGGATAGGCCTGCAGTACAGTAGTTAAGGAATTATAGGCCTACAATTATGTTTTCCAAATAACGTCCCAGTTTTTGATGGCCAGAAAATGGTAATTATACTTTATACCAACTAAAATGAAATAAATATTTGTTTGGGAACACAAACTTCCCCAGAACTCATGGAAGTAATTAAACTTGCAAAATCTTATTAAGTAAAAACTACTTTATTGATCCATATTAAATTGCAATTTTTGTCCCTTTCATGGATCACACAAATTTAACTGTACTTCCATGAGTTGTCATTGCATGTACAAGGTCAAACACAATTTATTCAGATTTTATTTTAGGCCTATCCAAATTGCATAAACTTCAAATGATTAATCAATATTTACTATTTGGCAACATAAATGGCGAACTATACTGGGTTTTAAAACATGCTTTTCCTTATAGTGCGAATATCATAGGACGTCTTACAATCAGCTCAATGACTATGCTGCTTAACTATCTAGTTATTTGCATGTCATTGAGTTGGAAGTACCTAGCCATTAGCTTAAAATTTACTGAGTCTTCTGTCTTGATTTAATTTATTTGGAGTGTGGAAATGCCGACGCTGTTTTAAGTTTCTAATATCGGTAAAGCCTATACATGGAAATTGGGCTTATAACAAATTCGTTCACGTCTGCGCAGTCAAAAATCAACGCCATTTCAACATTGCACCAGCCAGGTTTGAACAACCAGTTCAAGCCGGTTTGCTGCTCACGCTATAGACCAGTCCAATACCACTATAGGTTACTAAAATAGTTCGCATTCCAATTTAATTTTTTTAACACGTTCATGCATTCAATCATTATAAACTATTGCTTAGCTTAATTTCTCAATTCAATGATTTTACCATCTAATCCAGCATCGCGCAATATTTAACTTCTTACCCCTCTATTAAAATTGGACTTTCCCAAATCAACATTTTTTGTTTTTAGTTCAAAGTCATATAGACTGATATTCCAATTTAATCGAATTTTACATAATCATCTAGCGTATTAGTATACCATGGCAATATAACCAGCCCGTCTAGTAAATAATGAAACTGTAATTTAAGAAAATTATCGACCTTTTGGTAATTCGGGATTTAATCGCCAACATGGCGGTGTTGCTTATTAACATAAATAATGCACCATCTCATAGATATCGCTGAAACTCGCAATACTGTTCCTGCAAATACCATCGTTTGACAATCAGATGTTATAAATATTTTAAATAAATGAAATTTCTTCTAAAATCTACTCGACCTTTCTTGTTTTCGATCGTCGTCTTGTCCGCTCGCATTAGTATCGACCCCAACCAAAGCAGTTGGAGTCGGCGAGCTTGCATGGGACATGTTTAAGGCGAAGCACAGTAAATCGTGCTTTGCCTACAGTTGGTCGGATGATCGGCTTTGCCGCCGCACAGAGAGAATATATAGTTAAGATGATGATTTGAAGTCCTAATTTCGTAATTTAACGGACGCAGTCTATGAAAAACTTCACCATAATGATCTGAACAAAACCGCAGCCATGGCGGATCTAATAATGCGACGTAGCGCGTAGGTCGCTACAAGCTTATTAACAATGCATGACATCACACAAGTAGTGCCATGGCTTTATAACCGTTAAACTTTGCAGCAAGTTTCTTTCTCGCAAGAATTATTGCCTTTTGCAAGTCTGTTTCCTTTAATGGACAATAGAGCAAATACTTTGAAGTATAAACTTCAAAACTTGTCACATCTTTGATACCTGCAACTCCTATAAGCACGCCATGTGACTAATCTTCTGATACAACTATTTATAGAGCTGATCGGTCGGTCAGCTCTAAATGGTCCGTAGTTTTAATTATCTAATTTTAGATCAACCAGTCACAAGTCTCAAACTATAGACGCAGTCTTCTGAACTAGCTAGCCTACATAATAAATTATTGTCGATCATAGGCTAAAATTGAATATTTTAGAATAGATTATTAAGTACTGCAATATGCCAGGCAAATTTCTGTCCAGGGTAACAGCCTCTGTTGTTATAGACCCTGGTCAAATCGGATCCATCATCCATCCATCCTAAAAATTATAAGCTCCTTCTATTTCAAAGTTTTCCTTAATCAGGGGCGGAAACCTGGTCCGAACTTTGGGGGGGACGGATGAGCGGCCGAAAGTCGATTGCTGAGGCGCGAAACGCCGAGTTGGGAGGGGTGAAGGAAGGCTGTTTTTTAATGTTCACATCTAATTGTAGCATTTTGGCTGTCATCCAAAATCAAAAAATTGTCCATTTTCTCAGTCCCGATAGAAGTTGTTCAAACTCTAATTTGTTATTGAAAACGATCGGAGAGCATATTTTATTAGACACCTCTTTAAAGGTTATAATATGAATTTATAAAGTGATGGAATTTGCCAAATTTCACACAATTGCTTTGCAAAAAACATTCGAAGCATTTAACATAGACACCTCTGTAATGTATAAAATCAACAATATATATAAGAAAAACATACAATATACTGAATTTTAGTCAAATTCATAACAAAATTCTTTGTGTTAATTTTTTAATGCAAATTATGTTTAATAGAAAGAATGGAAAAGAAACACTGATAGAAATGAAAACCTACTCGTGTCTATAATTATTAATATACCTGCTATCAGAGGATTTCAAAGAAAGTTTCAGAACTGTATGACACTTTCTCAATCTTTCGATATTCCCTAGTAGAAAACTGCCAATCACATGACAATGGTTTTAAAAAAACTATTTTTTGCTGCGAGGATGCGATTTTATAACTATCTGGTATAGTCTAAAGTTGCGCATTTGCTCCCTGATCACGAGACCTGGCTTGTGACTTGTGATCTGTGAAGTATTACCAGCGATTTTCGGGTGTCTAAGAACAATATTTTGATTCTCGTACTATCAACAATGTTCGGGTGTCTAAGAACAACATTATTGATTTAAGTATTATTAACGATTTTCGGGTTCTAAGGACAACATATTAGATTTAGTTATTATCAACGATTTTGGGTCGTCTAAGGACATCAGTTTGATTCCAGTATTATGAACGATTTTCGGGTGTCTAAGGACATCATTTTGATTATTGTACTATCAACGATTTTCGGGTGTCTAAGAACATCATTTTTGATTCAAGTAATATCAACAGTTTTCGGGTGTCTAAGGACATTATTTTAAATCCAGTATTATCAACGATTTTCAGGTGTCTAAGGGATCATTTTTGGTTTTAGTTTTATAAACGATTTTCGAGTGTATAAGGACATCAATTTGATTCCAGAATTATTGAGGATTTTCGGGTGTGTAAGGATATTTTTTTGATTCCAGTTTTATCAACAATTTTCGAGTGTATAAGGACATCATTTTGATTCCAGAATTATTGAGGATTTTCAAATGTGTAAAGATATCACTTTGATTCCAGTAATATCAACATTTTTCGGGTGTGTAAAATTGTAAAAACATAATTTTGATTTTGGTTTTATCAACGATTTCGAGGAAAGTAGTTTTTTAACGACCGTGTTTGACCAAAGGGCCTTTACAGTCGGAGGCAGAGAACAACCTCTCACTCCACGTTTATATTGCGACCGAGCCACCCACAGTATAGATCCGAGAAATTAATCTCTGACCGGGAATCGAACCCGGGCCGCCGGCGCGGCGAGCGGGCTACAACCCACTCGGCCAAGCAGGATCTCTAACGATTTCGATTGTGTAAGGACATCAATTTGAATCATGTATTACCAACGATTTTCGGGTGTGTAAAGACATCATATTGATTCCAGTATAATCAGTTTGCTTACCACAGTCTCTATGTCAAGTCCTCCTCGATCTTCTCTTCTACCTGAACGTGTAACTGGTTACTCCCTTATGCCCCACTCGCATAATCTGCAGATTCAACGATGTGAATCGTTGTTTGAAAATGGATTTATCACCAGAATTCTATAAAGTTAACTTGTTTGACGATGATAGTTTAGATTAGTAACTATTCAACTTGCAAATTAATTCGTACGTTTTTATTGCCTATTTCTACTTCGATATATAATAATGATGTTCTATGTCCCATTGTTCTTTTTCAAGAGGAGTAATATACAAAATACTTACTTACTAACTTATCTACTTTCCATATTATTTTCGATGTTGAACATGACGCTGATTCGAGCCTGAAGGAAAGATGAAAGAAATGTAGCAGAAACCCGATATGTGACTTTTTGCGACGTTGGATGTTGGCAATGTTATTATAATAATTGGTTGTAAGTTAAAAGAGGTGTCTTATCTATACAGTACAATGTTCGCAATCTATCCAACGTGGGACTTAATAACTTTTGGTTAGTACCTGGATTGCCCTGGAATTCATATCATTATAAAATAATATTTACTTCATCTGCTAAACTTTTTTTCTCTAGTTCCCTACTGAAGATTGTGTACATGTCCTAACGCTTAAACATTGGGGGGGACAAATGCATGGGCCGTCCCCCCCAACGTCTTTATTGGGGGGGACCGTCCCCCCCTGTCCCCCCCTAGGTTTCCGCCCCTGTCCTTAATCATGGGCGGAGACTTAGGGTGGCAGGAGGGACGGTCCCTTCCAAAGTTTGTGGTGGAGGGGACGGAGGTGCTTATATCCCCTTGATATTTCAGAAAATCATTTATAAATTTCTACGGTGTTACCCACTGTAGCCTACGTCTGTACATAAATGACCTACCTAATGTATCTAATAGGCCTATATGATCAAATTTATTTTATTTGCAGACGACACGAATGTTTTCTGCTCCCACGAGTCCTTGACCACGTTAGTACTAGTTTGTTTGTATGTGCACTTGTTATAGCGCCCCTTCAAGCTCTCTACTCAGAGGCGCTCCCGATGCAGAGCGGACACTGCATCGGAATTTCACGCCGAAGCGCTGAGCAATTGTAAGTGAAGGACTTGCCCAAGGTCCTTACGCGGCGATGGTGGATTCGAACCTCGGACCTTCCGGCTCCAAGGCAACGACGCCACCACTAGACCACCGCGCCCCACGAGTAGAAATAATAAACTCAGAACTGGCCAAATTAGCATGCTGGTTCAGGACTAATAGACTTTCTCTCAATGTAAAGAAATCATGCTTTATTGTATTTCGTTCGCCAAATAAGCGTCTTCAAGGTCATCAGATAGACTCGTCAGTTCATGGCCGGATTTGAACAGAGTGAGGCCCTAAGCAATTTCAATTAGGAGGCCCCACTTACGGATAAAAACAGACAAAATGCATATTGCTAGATCCAGTGGCGGATCGAGAACTGTTCCAAGGGGGGGGGGGTGCCAAAATCTTTGATCTTGGGACAGAGGAAAAAAATTGTCGTTGGTCGCCAAAAAGTTAATGACCTTTTTCTAGTCGTCGGTCTTTGGCTGAGGGAAAAAGTACTTTTCAATCGCAACAAAAGTTGATGACCTTTTTTTAGTCCTCCAGCCGAAAACCGAATGGGGGCAGGGGCGGATCCAGGGGGCAATCCGGCCATGGCCCCCATTTAAAACTGCCATGGGACGTGGCCCCCCATTTGGTATGAAATTAGCAATACGCATATGGGTGTAATGGCAATGGCATATTGGCCGGGCCCCCTTATTAGTAAAATCGCATGGGACGTGCCCCCCCCCCCATTCGGTTTTCAAATAGAGGACTAAAACAAAAATCATCAAGTTTTTTGGCGGATGAAATGGTATGATTTTCCCGAAAATTTTGGCAGATGACTAAAAAAAGGTCATCAACTTTTTTGGGCGGACACGAAAATTTTCCACCAGACCCAAGGCCTACAATTTTTTTGCGCCCCCCCCCCCCCGTTGAAAGTTTCTGTATCCGCCCTTGAATGGGGGGCACTTCCCGTGCAATTTTCTTAATGGGGCCAATATGCCATGACACCCCTATTCGTATTGCTAATTTCAAACTGATTAATGGGGGGGCACGTCACATGGCAGTTTTAAATCAGGGACCACGGCCGGATTGGCCCCCTTGGATCCGCATGCATATTGCGCCAGTGATCCATTATGTTTGAGTTAGATAAAATGATTGATTATGAGTTAGGCCTATATAATGATAATTAATAATTGTGAACTAAAGAAAAAAATCAGTGGCTTATAATTTATAAGTTATAATTTATAAGCCACTGAATATTTTTCCTTAATTCACTTTTGGAGGCCCCCAGATTTCGGAGGCCCTAAGCAGTTGCTTAGTTGGCTTACATGTAAATCCGGCCCTGCGTCAGTTGATGGGATTTCCCTTGTACAAACTCGTTCTGTAAAGTTTCTATGAGTCTATGTAGACGAGTGCTTAACATCGACAGAACACATTAATATAATTGCCAATGAAGTTGCAAGGAATCTTGGAATCCTGGCAAGAATATCACACCTAGGCTACTCCCAGTACACATCCGTAAAAACTTATACTATAGGCTACGTTAATTAATCCATATTTTGATTATGGTAGCCTAATATTGTCTGGGCTGCCAACTATTCGACGAGGTTAAAATGCCTTGTGCTCTTACAAAAAAGAGCGATTAGAGTTATAGCTGGTGATCATAGATGTGCACACACAGCGGATAGATTTGAAGAGTATAATATTATGAAATTTGAAAACAAGAATTAGCCTATACTATCTGGTGGGCAATTTTATGTATAAGTTTGTAAAGGGTATGCTACCCGAAGTTTTCTCAAACTCTTTTACCAGAATTGTTGATATGCATGACCATAACACAAGAGTGAGCAAGAGTCTGAGTGTGTCTTATGCACGTACAAAATATCGTAGATTCTCAATATATTGCAGTGGACCAGAAATCTGGAATGCAATACCCATAAGTATCCAGTCTTTATCTACATACTCGCAATTCAAGAAGCGCTGGAGAGACCATCTTAATCTAAGGGAACGTGATTGAATGCATCTCATTTGTCGGTCTCTCATAGGATTGCATGCTGTTCTATTAAATGTTGAGTTATTATCATCTTCAGTATTATCAGCATGGTAACCTAGTTACTATGTTCTGTTTCTGTACAACCAACATTAAGCTGAGCTATAGGGTGGGCCCTCCCCAGCGGGGCTAGTGCCCCTTCTGGGTCTTCCCCTTTCCTGGTTGATACAATGAAATGTGCTTCCGATAATTTTCTTTTCCAATGTGTTATAGCCTATTAATAAATTGTTTGTCAGACAGTATGAACACGTTGTCTAGTTAAGTTGCACTATGTACAGGTTGGGGCTTAGTGAGACGCGATGGACTGGAGGTGGTAGTATTACATCCGACGAAGTGACCATGTACTACACAGGGGGGGACAAACACCAAAGAGGAGTGGGTATAATGGTAAACCAAAAGATTGCGGCGGCTGTCATCGGGTGGGAACCGGTAAACGAAAGAATTATCACCATGAAAGTGCAGACGAGACACACCAAGATGACTCTGATACAGATATAGCCTACGCACCAACAGATACAGCCATGGATGACGAAAAAGATGAATTCTACGAACAACTTCAGGATGTTATAGATGCAACACCGGAACATGACCTAATTAAGGATAATAATGGGAGATCTCAACGCGCAAATAGGAAGGGACAGGACGGGATGGATGTGATGGGGGCGGAAGCGGCTGCATGGTTAGAGAAATGACAATGGAGAGAGAATGCTTAGCTATTGCAGTAACAACAAACTGAAAGTCGGGGACAGCATGTTTGAGCACAGAAACATTCACAAGGACACCTGGAGATCACCTGACGGAAGAACCACAAATCAAATTGATCATCTGTGCATCTCCAAAAGATGGGCTTCATCACTGCAGGACGTGCGCGTGCATAGAGGGGCCGATGTCGCTTCAGACCACTACCTGGCGATTGCAACGATAAGACTGAAGCTGAAGAAACTGGTCAACAAATTCGACTACCAGACCATTGATGTGGCAAGACTGAACAAAGAGGACAGTAGAGAGAAATTCCAGCTGGAGTTAAAAAGCCGCTTCAGTCTACTGGAGGAAGAGGATTGCGAGACAGTGGAAGAGAACTGGAAGAACATCAAGGATGCAACAATGAACGTGGCAAGAGATGTCATAGGAATCAGGCGGGGAACAAGGAAAGAGAGATGGATCAGCGAGAACATCTGGAGAGCAATTGACGAACGCAAGAAGCTGAAAGGAGAAAAAGAACAGGCATGGAGTACAGGCACGGGCATAGAGACAGCAACTGCTGAGTATCAAGCGAAAGACAAAGAAGTCAAGAAAAGATGCAAAGCGGACAAAAAGACATGGTTGGAAACAAGGCTGGGGGAGGCAGAGGTGGCAGCGGAGAAAGGGGATTCAAAAACACTATACAAGAATAGTAAAGGAGCTGTCGGGTAAGGTCACGCAACGGGTGCCTATCCGGGATGTCAATGGAAACTCGCTCAGAACTCACGAGGAGCAAGCAAACTTTAAGCGCCGAACTGGGGGAGATCACAGAATGGGAAGTAGAAAGAGCAATAAACAGGCTAAGAAATGGCAAATATGCAGGCATAGAGGGCATGCAAGCGGAGCTGCTGAAGAGTGGAGGAGAGGAGATGGTCACCAGGATCACAGGGCTGTGTAACAAGATATGGAACACAGGAGAGGTACCACGAGACTGGCGAGATGGAATAATAATACCTATTCCCAAAAAAGGCGACGCCAGAGATTGCAACAACTGGAGGGGATAACACTTCTCTCAGTACCGGGAAAGGTGATGGCAACAATAATTCTGAACAGAGTCCAGGAAGCAGCCGACAGTATGATGAGACAACAGCAGGGAGGATTTCGAAAGAACCGATCATGCTGCGATCAAATTTTTGCGCTACGACAGATTATTGAGAGGTGCGTGGCGGGAAACACTAAGATGCTTGTCAATTTCGTGGACTTCAGGAAGGCGTTTGACAGTGTGCACAGGCCGACGGTATATGGAACATACTCAGGCACTATGGCATACCAGAAAAAAATCATTGGCATAATCGAAAACATGTACCAGAAAAGCAGATGCGCCGTAAGGTCAGAGGGGAAGCTGGGAGACTGGTTCCAAATTGTCACCGGTGTGCGCCAGGGATGTGTGCTGTCGCCACTGCTGTACTGTTCCTGCTGGTTATGGACTGGGTAATGAGAAGAAGTGCAAAAGAAGAGATCTATGGATTGGAGTGGAGAGATGGCAAGAGATTGGCCGATCTGGACTTTGCCGACGACATCGCACTTCTTGACAGCACCTGGAGCGGAATGATTGGACTCACCATGAGAGTGGAGACGGAGGCCGGAAGTGCTGGGTTACGGATAAACGCCGCTAAGTCAAAATTGATGAAAGTCGGGCACTGGGAGACAACGCAGGAGATAAGGGCCGGAGGAGAAGCGATCGACGAAGTAGAGGACTTTGGTTACCTTGGAAGCGTCATCGCGAACGACGGTAGCTGCGACAAGGGGGTCAGATGCAGGCTGGGGAAGGCCAGTGCAGTATTCGGAAAGCTAGACAACATCTGGAGAAACAAAGGGCTAGGCATACACATCAAAGTACGACTATACAAGGCCATAGTAGGGTGACAATGTCAACCACAGAAAAAAATAAATTTGAGAATTTTTAAAGTCTCACCCTTAAAAAGTGTTCTCTATAACATCAGTACCACAGGTGAAAATTTTTAGGGAAATACGAAAACGTTTAGAGGTGGTCCAAGGACCTTGAACTTTCAATAGATATGCCTACAAACAACGTTGAGTATGAAACGAGAAACAACGTTGAATATGAAATGTGCTAAATATTTTTACGCTCTACCAATTACATTTCTAGTGCTTATTTCAATGTCCTCTGTTATCATGAATGACATGCATAGGGTACAGCTGTTATTTAATTAAAAACCAATAAGTCAATTTGAAAATTATACAAGAAAGTCGCGGGGAGTTAGTTATTTGAAATCGACTTTTGCGCCTGCTGAAAAGAAGTTAAGGAGGTCTAATGTCATTTGGAATACAATAGGCCTACATGTGTTACTGCAGCATTTGACAGGGAACAAAATTAGTAACATAGGCCTACATGAATTGTGGCACACACCCCAGCAGCCAAAGGACAATCACTGGGCCGTTATCCTGCTGAAATTGTTATCTGTTCGAATTCCATCAGACATTCTCGGCTCCATCATCATAAGGCTATTGTCAAAGAAACCCATGCATCATTAGGTCTTGAAGTTCAGCATAAAGTTCATTGGAATGACAGGTTGTTAAAGGCTTTTACAATGCCCTGCTGTGCTGGCATCAGATAAAGGAACAATGAAAATATTAAGGGTTCCTTTACTACCTAATGGAAGGGGTGAGGCACAAGCTTCAGCCGTTTTAACTTGCTTTAAAGAGTGGAATATAGCTGGCCGCAAACGATCTATATCTTTTCACACAACTTCTATCCTGTACAGCAATGCTGGTTTTCAATCAAGAGCATGTATTCTGTTGGAACACAAGTCTCATATACAGTAGATATCCTCAGCTTGGTGATAGTGGGTATAGTCTTCGAATCTCTGATGACAAACTCGCAGACCTATGAAAACACTGTTTGAGAGATTTGGATAGGGAAGTTGATACATTGCAATCTACCTCTTCCATCTCTCTGGCATCTGACTGCATTTGAGCTGCAGCCTCCGTGAGCACAATGTATTTGTTCTTCAGGTGGATCTCAAGGCATTGGTACACATGCCAATGTTCAACGTCAGCTCCCTGGAATGACTTGCAACTGCTGAAGCAGCTCATTGCTTACAAGGTAATAAGTTTGACCGCCGTTACAGCAGAAATACACGTCCTGTCGAACAATTTTAGATACCTGAGTGAACTGTTGGTTGGCATGGTGCTGTTTGATTCGGCTGTTTGCGACGGCAGCGTGATTGCAGTTGTAGAATTTTGTCCGGGATACGATGAACCTCTTTGACATCTCAAAGTGTAGGCTCTGTGAAGCCACTAGTTATACCACTGCAAGAGCTGATTTTTGTAGCTATATAAACACTAAGACGCTCTTCATTGCACTAGATATTCTTGTAAATTTCCTACAACTACATCCACGTACATGGGGAGATAAACGACAGCGTTCTCTTGGTCGTCGCCGAGCTGTGAGCTTATATCAGCTTAAAGGTCGGAAATGCTGTAGCACTGATCCATTCATTCCTTGAAGTACTTACAAACCAAGAAGAACCAAGTATAGTGCAGGGGGTTATAAAATACAGGAAGGAATGGCCAGACTCAAAAAACGAACAGTCATAAATGGACTTGATAAACAGTACTTGTATCAAATACAACTTTCGAGATACGTGTGTATTTGCATTGTGTTAAACAGTGACCATCAAGTAAAACTTCTGATGCGTTGGACCACCACTAAACATTAATGAATTAATTTTTTTAAAATCATGCATAGTTATTGCATGGTACATAACCATTGAAAAGGGTGAGACCTGTGAAATTCAAGAAAAAAAATTTAAGTGTCACCCTAGGCCATAGTCCTATCAAGCCTACTATACAGCTCCGAGACGTGGCCAATGACAGCTGCAAACTTGAAGAGATTGAAGGCGGCTCACCACCGATGGCAAAGAAAGATCTTGGGAGTCACGTGGAGAGATAAGATAAAAAACGAGGAGATCAGGAGAAGAACAGGAATGGAGAAGATCGAAGAGGTGATAAAGAGGACACGACTACGCTGGCTGGGACATTTGCACCGCATGGACGAGGACAGAATCCCGAAACAGGCAATGGACTGGACCCCGAGCGGATGGAAAAGGAAGAGGGGAAGGCCGAGAAAGAACTGGAGGGACACGATCTCAAAAGACCTCACCGATGGAGGACTGACGTGGGAGGAGGCTGTCAATGCTGCTCAAAACAGAGAAGAATGGAAGACCTGTATCGCCCGCCCAATGTGCACACAGCACGTGGACGGACTAAGGTCTAAAGTAAGGTATGTACAGGTTGTGTTTGTTATGCTCCAAGGAAGAAAATAAAAAGTTTGAAGTTTAGTTTTTAAAGTCTGTCCATAATGAGGATTTTTAAAGCTGACAGCTGTTTCAATTAGGCGACAGTTTGAAAATTGAAAATATTTTAAGCAATAGGAGCAATACTGAAGTCTTAGACATTGTTTATGAGTAGGCTACTGAAATCCTGGAAAATTTTTGTGAAGATGGCAGTTTAAAAGGCTGCGTAGCTATTCCTATACAGGGTGGAAATCAAAAATTTTAACAATTTTGATGGGACACTCTGAAGTCTTAACAACTGTCTTAAACAATGACTATATCAGCATTGAAAACTGAGCAATTTTTATTAAGGAATTTAAGGTGACTGCTTAAATTCTTACAATTATACCTAAAATATGAAAATTAAAAGAATTACACAATGTGGAGGTGACACTATTATTTTTATTGAAGTCTTAAGCCACCATCTATTTCGGTAAGGAAATTATGAGAATTTATTTTAGATCACAGCCTAAAATGTTTCCATTAGGCCTAGCCTACAGTGTGGAAATTTTATAAAATAAACAATGAGGGGGAACTTGTTACGTATAAAAATAGGACTGTAGCGCCGTGCTTACTCGCTAGGTGGCCGCCTATTCTTGACTTAAGAGTTCCGGACCGAACCACCCGCGAGAGGGCTAACTGTTGGGGAAATGAGTACTTTGCCAGGTCCTCGGACAGGGAAAACCTAACCCCAGGTTCTAAGGAAAGATATTCTTCTTCTGGAGCCCGGCCAGCAACCGTGGTTCTTACTTCCGTTGGGAATTGGGTCTCTTCATCAAGTTCTACACCAGGAAATGGGCGAGTGGTGGCTGGACAAAGTCCTACGGTCGTTTGGTGGACGACGACAGCCCCCCCCTTGAGGACTTATCTGGGTTTGTTCCCCATTCAACAGATTTCTCAGACCCAACTCCCCTCGAAAGCAATTCAGTTAGATTCTTCATCTCCTCCGATACTTTCACCAATCCCTCCTGGTTATCACTACCAATGGAGGCCAAGGTATCAAAGCGCTCTATTATTTTCAACAGCCCCTGGGACATAACTTCAAACCTCTCTTCGTGTCCTTTAACCCTATCAAGTAGGTCCTCATCGGTCCCCTCCAGCTGAATTGAATTAGAGTCATCTAAACCTTCTCCTTCTGACTCAATCCTCTCGCAGTCTTTCTTCTTTTCCATTTCATTTTTAGACATTATTATTTCTTTTCTTATTAGTCACTAACTGGTGTACCCGGCGATGCCCGGGAATTTTATGTAAATAGCCGTGAAGCTATGGTGACGGAATGGAAGTATACAGCAAAAGTTTGGGGTTTCGGGCCCCCACTATAGCACCCTCCACTGGCTGGACTTGACGGTCCTCTGTCTACATGCAAAATTTCATATCAATAGCTGCAAAACTGCAAAAAAAATTCGCCCCCAAAATTGTGTCCACCCCGTACAGCACCCTGCTCCCACCAGGCCCATGCCGGGCGAGGTGTGTGTTGGTTTGGGGCGAGGTGGTCCCGATGGCACCCTATCGAGCTGCAACTTTTCCAGTGAATAGCTGTGAAACTATGGCGATGGAATAGAAATAGCAAAAGTTTGGGATTTCGCACCCCACCGTGGACCCTTGGTGGGAGAGATTCACCAAACCCTCCACTGGCTGGACCTGACGGTCCTCTGTCTAGATGCAAAGTTTCAGATCAATAGCTGGAAAACTGCAAAAAAATCGCCCCAAAAACATTTTTGCCCCCATAAACAACGCCCTGCCCATCCCGGCCCCTGTGGGGCGAAGTGTGCGTTGGTTGGTGGCGAGGTGGTCCCGGTGGCACCCTATCTAGCTACAACTTTTCAGGTGAATAGCTGTGAAACTATGGCGATGGTAAAAAAATATGGAAAATGGAGTTTTCGCCCCCTCTCCAATCTCCCCCTCGTGGTAAAGATTCGCCAACTCCTCCACTGGGTGGAACTGACGGTCCTCTTTCTAAATGCAAAATTTGACATCAATAGTTGAAAAAATTTGGCCCCCAAATTTTTTCGCCCCCCCCTAAACAACGCCCTGCCCCACCCGGCCCCTGCTGGGCGAGGTGTGTGTTGTTGGAGGGGCGAGGTGGTCCTGTTGGCATACTATCTAGCTGCAACGTTTCAGGTGAATAGCTCTGAAACTATGGCGATGGTGTAAAAATAGGGAAAATGGAGTTTTTTGCCCCTCTCCATTTTTCCCCTGGTGGTACAGATTCGCCAACTCGATTTCTGGGAGGACCTGGCGGTCCTCTGTCTAAATGCAAAATTTGGAATCAATAGCTGCGAAAAACATTTTCGCCCCCCAAAAATTCCCCCCATCCTGGCCCCCATGGTGTTAGAAATTTGCCAACCCCTGCACTCGCTAAGTTTGATGGACCCCTGTGTAGGTGCAAAATTTCAGATCAATAGCTGCGAAACTGTGGGCGTGCATTCTGGACAAATATACATACATATAAATATACGTCCTCTCTTATAGATATAGATAAAAGAATTCAAGTATTGCTTTTTCAGATTTTCTCCTTAATTATTTTTTAAAGTTCTATTTATTATGACAATTGTTTTATCATTTTAGAGACAGAGGAGGCCTATCGACGAACAGGTGAACGCCCTGTTTTCAAACAATAACGATAGGCTTGAAAGGGATCGCCCCGGGATCCAATTAATTAAATTTACAGTTCAGCCTAAATCGATTATTGTCTTTGTTAGTTTCGGTACAATCTACTTTGCGTTTATATTTCTTAAATAAAGATAAAATGAATTATCTGACTATTCTCGTCAGTAATTATTATCAAACATTCATAAAATCGAAAATTATTATTGCAAAGTGACAGTTTACTTTCTTGCCATTTCAGAGAATATTTTGTGGGAAATCTTTCAGTTTTCTATTCCAGTAGAAATTCCTCCCACATAATATTTCTTTTACAACGGCCTTGTTTTTCCTCGGAATTTTGACAATTTTATAGCGTTCAAAACCTTTCCACATCAGTCACGCAGAGCTGATCAATCCCTTCCTTAGAAATTATTGTTGCAAAACCGTAAAACTTGAACTTTATGTCACAAAGACAGATTTTTGTCACAAAGACCTTCAGCAGTTCTTTTCCCTTCGACAACCTACAGTGAACACTGACAAGAAATGACGCCGAAACGCCCACGTGACAGGAGGGAAGCCTCCTGATTGGTCAAGAGTGCATCACACCACCGCGAAAGTGCATACTCCGTACATCCTGAGCTATTATTAGCTCTTACGTAATCGAACTCAGATTAAAAATAGTTATTTTCGAGCGCGTTCCGAAATTAAGCGAAATTAGATTAGGCCGGTCGCCGGTGACCATCGTTACAGGACTATTAGCAATGAAATGATGTACAATTTAATTAAAATAATAGCCTAAAAATGCTATAGGCCTAGGCCTATATCATTGCAATGTGGAATTTTTAAAAGTCGACATTGAGGGGGAACACTTTGAAGTCTTAGACCAGGACACTTAACACTGAACTGATTATAGCAATTTCGCTAAAGTGTCAGCCTAAAATGTTTCCTTTGCAGTGTACAAATTAGAAACTTCTCGACATTGGGAGGACACTTTTGAGGTCTTAAACCAGAACCATACCGGTAATCACTGACACGATGAGCAACTTCGTAAAATGACAACCTAAAATTATAATGTTACAGTATGGCAATTTAAATATTTTCGACATTTCGGCGGGGCACATCCTGCCCAAACTCTCTGCTCGGCGCTTCTCGCCTCGGCGATCGTCCGCCCCCCTCCCCGAAAGTTCGGGCCAGGTCTCCGCCTACCCTATGTCCTGAAAATGTAAATCTCATTATTCTCTGACTTCACCTTTTCTTCTAGTGTTCATTGTTCGTGATCTGGGTGTCACACTTGCGTGACAGTGCTCTGACATTTACTGAACATCTGTCACACTTGTGTGTAGGCCTACTTCGGGCTTAACGACAATTTTTCATATCAAAGATGATTAGTGTCGGAGGCAGAGTACAGCCGCTCACCCCAGTGACTCCACGTTTTATATTGCGACCGAGCCACCCGCAGTAAAGATCCGAGAAATTAATCTCTGATAAACCGACCGACCGGGAATCGAACCCGCGGGCCGCCGGCGTGTCGAGCGGGCTACCAACCCACTCGGCCACTCAGGATCTCTGACCATAGAGGAAGACATATAGGGCCTACTGAGGCCCTACTCATTCATTTATTCATTTCAAGAGTTTATATAGCGCCCCTTGAAGAAGTCCACTCAGAGGCACTTCCAGTCCAACCATGGTGAATCCAACAAGTTTTAAAGAGTCTGTAAAACACTGAGGACTCTTGAGAAATCAATCCTGGGTAACAGGCGCATCCTCAACTTGAGACTATTCCAGACAGACGGACCTACAACTGAGAAGGCACGACGCTGATATGTTGAGGTTTCAACACGCGGGACCAAAAGCTACCCACCTGGGGCTTCTATATAATATTATATAGGCCTACGTACATGGTGAGCGTAAATTGAGCCCAGTGAAAAAGAGGGGAATGAGAAAGAGCCAAAATTCACGTCGGTAGGGAGACGAGTTCAATTTTGGAGGGCAGACTGGTCAGTGCTTATCTAGGAATCTCTATATGGAGAAGTTCCTCATAAATTAGGCTACTCCGACTCCATAGAGCATGTTGACAAATTGGCAAGCGTTTTTAGTTGCTATCTACATTATTTCATCACACGAACTGTTATAACATATTAATTGTGATAAAATTTACTATATATTGCATAATTATGATAATATTATTTACTATTTTAAATCATATTATAGGCCTAATGAATTGATTTAATGTTATTAGGCTACTTATAAAAATATTATAGGCCTATTTACACAACTAGATAGGCCTACAGTGTTTAATCTATAGACGTCACTGCGGAAGAGACCCGGGGGGCCCTCAGGAATAAGAATTCCCCCAGAAAAATTCGATGGGTGTTGTACAGCCATGTATATAGGTCTACGTATAATTTCACTCAGAAAAGGGTATATGCTTCCTCCCAAGTAGGCCTATAGTTTTTTGTCAGTATAAAAATTTGACTGCGAAGCCTCGAAGCAGGCCTACTAAAAATAAGGTCATTAGCTTTTTGGGGAAGTAAATAGGCCTACATCTTTCTGGGAGAAAAATTAGGTGAAAGACTGAAAAAAGGTTGTCAGAAAATTTCTGGTTGAGCGGTTTCCGTTCGACCAAAGCAGTCATTCCCCCCAACCTAAATTCCACAAAGCTGAGGACTTAGATTAAACACTAAACTAAATGGCTTCTATACCATGTAGATGTAGGCTTAACACTTCTACCCAGTGTTATCTTTACAATTTCATACTGTCAAATTTCAAAATATTTTTTCCTTGAACACCTAGTAGGCCCAAAGCAACATCATTATTATGTATGCCTACATTGTATTTTAGTGTATTGCGTTGTACTTTATCTACACGGTGTCCCGATGAAAAGTAGAACCCTAAAAAAGTGTCATACTTCGATCAAAACGTTTTTAGGATTTGTCTGAAATTTTAAATGCAACAACACTTACCAAATTACTACCAACTCCTAGAGCCGCTTAGAAATATTCTTGAGTTTGTCAAGTTTATGAGAGTTTAAAATGCAACACCGAAAAATAGAACTTTCCAACATGAAAAACCTGAAAGAAAGTGAAATTCAGCTATGTATATATGGTGTTCAAAATGTCCTTCTTGTTCAAGAACACACGACCGTAGACATAATAGTTGTCTCGGGAGACACTCGGCTTCATATCCCACAGCTGTCCATATCTCGATCCGGAGTATCAGGTACATGTATATAATACTGGAGGAGCGCGTTTTTCGTTCACGCGCATTCATGACATCGATAAACGTTTGGCGTAGAGCGCGTCTGATTGAAGTGTGGCAGCTGTTTGACCAGGTGATCAACGAACGGACCATCAAACAGTAATACCAAAAAATTGAACTTTCCAACATGGAAAACCTGAATGGAAGTGAAATTCAGCTATATATGATGCTCAAAATGTCCTCCTTGTTCACGGACACACAACCATATACGTGGTAGATTAATGGCTGTCCAGGGAGACACTCGGCTTCATATCCCGCAGGTGTGGCCGTCCAGCAGTCCAGACCTTGATCCGGAGTACATGTAACCTAGCCTACAAGAGGAGCGCGTTTTTCGTTCACGCGTATTCATGACATCGATAACCATAGGCGTACGAGGCGGGGGTGCAGGGGGGCAAATGCCCCCCAACTTTCGGGCAAGTGTGGTTTTTCGGGCAAACACAGTCCCGAACGACAAAAAGGGTCATCAACTTTTTCCCGGGAAAATTTTTCGGGCAGAAGTTCAATCTTAGCTCCCCCCCCCCCCCACTGGTGAAAACTCCCATACACCTATGTCGATAACCGTGTGACGGGTTAACATCGTATATCAATAGGCCACGCCCATAGCCACCCTTCCGAATATGGACTGGAGACGAACACCAGAGGCATTCGTTACCTAGACACTGACAGAATAGGCCACGTGCAGTCATGATGACTTATGCATATCTTGTGCCGTAGTTTATATCGCTTGTGTTATAGTACACGTAGTGTAGCAATACAATACGCGTCTGTTACACTTCCTTTACATGGTCTCAGAGACTGAATCTACGCTCCAGAATAAGCAGATAAGCTAAGAAAAGATAATGCGATCAGCGAAGTTTTAAAATTCTGTTTCGAAGAGAAGGCTAGGCCCTATATCAGAATTTGAACACAGCAAGAGAAGGATCTACCGAATAGCCATCTCAGTCCGGCACAGTTTCAGAGGATGCATATCCCAACTGCCGACTGGGGAAACTACAGCCAGTAGCCAAGCCAGCGACGAGAAACATTGCTGTAAATGCTGTGGCCAGTCAATGATCGACCGAAAGGTCATCTCAGTTCGGCGCAGCTCAGATGGATGCCTATCCAGACTGGCCACTGAGGAGACTGTTGCCCACAGCCAAGCCAGTAACCAGACGAGTTGCTGCAAACGGTGTGGCCAGTCAACCATCTACAGGATGATCAGCACAGTTCGGGGCAGTTTCAGAGGATGCATATCCCAACTGCCGACTAAGGAGATTGTTGCCCACAACCAAGCCAGTAACCAGACAAGTTGCTGCAAACGGTGTGGCCAGTCAACGCTCTACATGATAACCAGCAAAGTTCGGCGCAGTTCAGATGTATACCTATCCAGACTGGCCACTCAGAATACTGTCGCCCACAGCCAAGGCAGTTACCAGAAGAGTTGCTGCAAATGGTGTGGCCAGTCAACGCTCTGTCGAACGACCACGTCGACCAGTTCAGTTGGGTGCAGTTCCGGATGCCTATCCCAACTACCAACTGAGCCAGTCAAGGTAGCAGCGAGAATCCTTTTACGAGATACGCCCAGCAGCGGCTATCCTCCCTTTACGAGATACGCCCAGCAGCGGCTATCCTCCCTTTACGAGATACGTCCAGCAGCGGCTATCCTCTTTTTACGAGATACGCCCAGCAGTGGCTATATCCTCTTTTTTACGAGATACGCCCAGCAGCGGCTACCCTCCCTTTACGAGAAACGCTCTGCAGCGGCTATCCTCTTTTTACGAGATACGCCCAGCAGTGGCTATATCCTCTTTTTTACGAGATACGCCCAGCAGCGGCTACCCTCCCTTTACGAGAAACGCTCTGCAGCGGCTATCCTCCTTTACGTTTGCGAGATGCTATCATCCTTTCACGATCATGAATTTTGAAGCAGTTGATTTCTGGGCTTCTAAGAATCCCATAAATCAACTTTGAGGTAGGCTCTATGTGCATGTAGGTGCCATAAGCGAAATTATTGTTCACCACCGAAAGGCTGTTGCGAAATTATTGTTAACCAGCGGAATGCTGTAAGCTTATGCTAGTAAATTTATTGCAAACACGCGAAAGGCTGTAGGCCTATAGTCTACGGCGTAGACTCTACGCCAATCAAATTACTGTAAACCAGTGTTATTCTGATTCTGAAGCCAGTAAAGTAAACTGCTGTAATAAAGTGGACTACTTGTAAGACTAGTAAATTTGATGTAAACCAGCAACGGAATTGTGAAACTGCACAGCAGCATAGCAGCTAGCCTACTTGAAATTCGTAAGGTAAAAATGAAATGTTCAGGGCTTAACGACACTGTTTCATATCGAAGATGATTAGTGTCGGAGGCAGAGAACAACCTCACACTCCACGTTTATATTGCGACCGAGCCACCCGCTGTAAAGATCCGACCGGGAATTGAACCCGGGCCGCCGGCGCGGCGAGCGGGTTACAACCCACTCGACCACGCAGGTAGCTAAGTTGCTCTATATATATATATGTGGAATACTGTACAGCAGTTGTAGTATTGTGAATCGGCGAAGCGCCATCACAGTACGTCTTAGAAAACGACGTCCACCTTGCAACGAAGAAAATGTGTCTTCCATTCCATCTACCACTGAAGCGTTCCAGCTGAGCAGCAGCCGGACATCAGCTCAGGCAAGGTCTCAGGGCTGGTATCAATTAACGACCAGACCCCTGTCATGCCATCTCGAATCCAACTCGACACAGCGACGCTCGGACTCTGTTTGGAGTCCATCTACACGTGATTCAGCGGCGCTGATAACCGGCAGCCATCAGATGAACGAATCTGAGAAAGCCATTAACTCCACGGAGGCTGCGACTGTCCCTCATCTCACCCCTCCCCCCACCGTCGCGCCGACGCCCATGCATTGCTACGCTTGGCTAACCGATGCCCTAGAGATAAACATATCGGTCTAAAAAGGATGATCTGTTTGGTATTCTACAGTCGATGGACAAACCTTTGAACCAGCGAAGTTCAGTGGGTTCGCCGATCAGCGCACCCTGACATCCGAAGACCGTTGAGCCTTTGAAGTCGACAGCACCCTTCCCTGTTAACAAATCCAGCAGCTGCGACACGGCCACTCTGCGTCACCGCCCGCCCGTTGGGCCCCAGTCATCAATTTCCGTCCACGCTCCATTCATCAGCTCTACAAACAAAAGCACCCTCCTCCAACGCCCTCCTCCGCCGCCGCTCATAAACTCTCCGACAGTTGCACGACCGTTGAACCCAGTCAGTCTCATCACCGATCACATCATCATTGTCTACGCTGAAACCAAAAGCACCCTCCTCCAACACCCTCCTCCGCCGCCATTCAGACACTGGCATGTTGAATCCGAAGCCTTCATACCTCTCTGATCTTCATACCTCTCTGATCAGCCTGGACGATGCCAGGCGGTCATTAGTCCTATCTATCTGTCTATCTGTCATCACACTGCTCTGGCGAAATCCAAAGAAACCTCTGCAAGAGACTTTCACTAGATACTTTAACGGACTTTGTGGATTAAATAATAACATGACTTAGACCTACGGTAGACATTAATAATAGAGATTTAAGTGCCATGGGTTCGTAAGCAATCGATTAAAAAAAACGTAGCAACGATTCAGAAGCACTCGGAGCAGGGAAAGGTCAGTCAAGATATGCCTGTGTAAAAAGTTCAGTTTTCAGATGCTTCTTGAAAGTTGTCAGCGATGTGGAGTTTCTGAAGTCCGACGGAAGATTGTTCCATATTCGAGGTACAGATGAGGTGAAGGATCTAGATGCAGTTGCCGTGCGGCAGCGATGAAGGACTAGTGTTCGGTTTCTGGATGATCGCATGTTCCTTGAGGGGTCATGATTTAGGTATGAAGGCGTTTTGGTTGTCACACAGTTGTAGGTAGGCCTAATGACGGCAATTTTGTACGTAATCCTTTCTTTGACAGGTAGCTACTGGAGGGATTTCAGAAGTGGTTTGCTACTAGAATGATATGAAGCATTGCAGACGACTCTTGCGAGGTTGTTCTGGACTCGCTGAAGAGGCGTTAAGTTTTTTTAAGATGTACCAAAGAGAAGGCTGTTGCAGTAGTCGAGGCGAGAGTTGACTATTCCACATGCGATGGTGTTTGCAATCTCTTTCGTAAGGAAAGGTCAGATGTGTCGCAGAGCACGAGTATGGAAATTGGTGGAACGAACAATATCTGCAGTTTGTAAGTCCATTGACAGTGTCGAGTCAAGTTTTACGACAAAGAATTTACAGTAGATGATGGTTTTATGACCGTGTGTGAGAAGACAGTTTGGAGGTGCTGATGTTTGGCAACTTGCGATCTGGTCCCAAAAACTGTGGCTTCGGTTTTTGATGGGTTCAGGAGAAGACCGTTTTCCAGGATCCAACGGTTAACAGCTTCTGCACAATTAGCCTAGTAATGTTATCGCAGCTGGTATCTCCAGAGGTAAGGGAGGTATATAGCTGTGTGTCATCTGCATATTGGTGGTGCTGGATCAGTGGTGTAGTGGAGGGGGGACGCGGGGGGACGCCGTCCCCCCACTTTTTTCCAGGGATAATGGAATATTAATAGTAATACTACTACTAATATTATTATTATAAAGAGCGTCCCCCCACTTCATAAAGAGCGTCCCCCCACTTCATTTTTTAGGACTACACCACTGTGCTGGATCCCAAAAGATTGGATGAGGAAGCTAACTGGTGATATGAACAAAGAGAAAAGAAAAGGGCCAAGAACATTACCCTGAGGTACTCTAGTAGTGGAAGGCAGAGTGTCAGATTTGGACGAATCTAAAAAGTATTGAAAAACTGCCTACCTTCGAGGTAGGAAGTAAGCCAGTTTAGAGCATTTCTAGTGATACCAAAAGCATCTTGCGCTCGGGAAACAAGTAGGCTAAATTGTATGGTCCATAGCATCAAAGGCAGTCGAAATGTTCAAGGAGAGTAAAAAGGTTGCTGATCCTTTATCAGTATTAGAGTGTATGTCATTTGAGGAGGGTTGTCTCAGTTGAGTGACCAGATCTGAAACCAGATTGAAATGGATTGAAATTGGAGAGCTTGTGATGTGTGGGGATAGTCTAGCAAGTGCAAGTTTCTCTAGAATCTTGGAGAAAGTGTTTAGATTTGATAACGGCCTTAAGTTTATTATTGAAAAAGTGCAGCATATCGGCTACCGATCTGGAAGGACTGGCAGCAGAGCGCTCGGAATGGCGCGGTACATGCAACGAAGCGGCAAAGATATTTGAACTCCAAAAGATAGTGCAGCTTAAGCAAAAACGGCAGCGGCGTAAGGCAAAGAAACAACGTGCTGAATATGGCCAGACTTGAAAGTCCAGGACTGGAACTTTAATCACGACGTGAGATCCGTCGCATCGACGGCTCAGTCCATCATCATTATTAGACTAGATGTGATACCCGGCGTTGCCCGGAGGAATTTAGGGTCTCGCCTCCCTTCCACGCCACCCCGCTCCCACCGTGCCCACCGCTTCCACCTTGCTCACCACTCCCCAGTCCCCACCCCCTTCCGCACCCACATACCGCCCCGCTTCGCTCCCACCGTGCTCACCGCTCCCATCCTGCTCCCCACTCCCCCGTCTTCACTCCCGTCCGCACCCACACATCGCCCCGCTTCGCTCCCACCTTGCTCACCGCTCCCACCCCAGCCCTCTTGCCACCACTTTGCAAAAGTCATTCCAGATGATTTGCCACTCCCATACACCGCTCACCGCTCCTACCCCGCATCACCCACGGCCCATCCCACCATCATCCGAACTCTACCCGGCTCCACACATACTCCAACCCTCTTATGTAACAGGCGTTTCCCAGAACAATTTGGTTAGCACTTGAACATTTTGGTTAACCCCCTCCCACAACCAAATCCGACTCGTCCCTGCGTGGTGGGTGTGTATGCTGACTGTGGGCGTGACGGTCCTCCAGGTCGCATTCTATCTGTAGCTGCAAGGGGTTTGAGGTGTAAAGCTCCGAAACTGCGCGAATATCGCCCCGCGCAGACCTCCGTGGTTAGCTAGGTTCACCAAATCTTCACTTCAGTGGGTGGTTCCGGTGATCAATTTCTGTGAAACTGTAGGCGTATAATTATGGACAAACCCACACACCTACATCCACCCACATCCACATTCTTCTTTCTCTAGTCTATGGTTTATGCACTAAGAGCGCCTATTAATAACTTGATTAAATATACTGTGAGCGTCAAGAGTGACGTCATGCAACCGTTTGCTAAGTATTGGCGGCGCAAGGTTAAATCGCTTCTTAAAATATATGTAGCCTATAGGCCTAGGCGCTAACTACCACATCAAAATTTATTCATTCATTCATTCATTCCGATAATTTATATAGCGCCTCTTCAAGATATCTACTCAGAGGCGCTCTCTGCACTAACTAGCCGAAATGATGTTAAGTTAACAGTCATAGCGAGCAAAAATAAGAACAAGCTGCAAAACAAAACACAGTTAGCTGAAAGAGTCACCAGTGACAAGCCCTCGCAAACACGTAGAGTTAGCCTGACCATCGGATTCTCGTAGAGCTGATAGATGGCGTGGTTGATCAGAGTCTCTGGCAGGTGGTAGATGACTCCCGTCCGGTTAACCGTTGAGGCTCCAGCAAGGATGCGCGTAGGAGAAGGCATTCGTCGCTTGTCGGTCGGTAGTTGGAAGCGCCACCGTTGACAGCTGCAGTCGAGGTCACTCCATGCGCTGACCCGCGTGAACCGTCCTCCGGCCGAGATGTAGGCTAATTGCCGGCTTGCAGCGGCGTACACGCACGGTGTATGGTGCGACTCGGCTGTGCTGTCTGTGCATCATAGGGATGGTCGCTGATGTATTATAACGTGGCCAAGGCGACTTGCAACAAAAACCTTCCAACCAGCGCGTAAACTCCTTGAGAAATCCAACGAAAAGTCCAGTACGCGCGTCTAAAAGCAGCAAACTCCAACCTGTCTGAAACAACTGTGAAAATTCTGCATTTTGATTAAATAATCCGTCGAAATGACAGAGAGGTCGGTAAACGACCACTCGGGTTTTAAAGTGAATTGAGAGCTGACAATAGTCACGATGACTTCCAGATTCGCATACGAAGATTAAACAAATTATTTCGTGGTTTAAATATAGGCTATTCATCTTCAAAGCCTTTGACCGGGAAAGATTTGCGCCCAAAGCGACAGCGCCACAGAATGGACTTCGCCAGAACACCCACACATCATCACATCACCCCCATCCTCAAGTCTCTTCACTGGTTGAAAATCCCAGATCTGAGAGCGAATCCACTTCAAAGTTCTCTCCTTAACCTACAACTCCTTACAATGCTCCCAGCCCAGATATCTTCGCGAACTGTTCACCATCCAACCTATTCGTTCTACTCGATCATCAGCCTGCCTTACTCTCTCTCGACCGCCGGTCACAAGTCATCTCAAGTTCTCCAACCGAGCCATTTCAAACACAGCACCACGCCTTTGGAATGACCTGCCTGTTGAATTCAGATCTTTATCAGTTCCTCCACCATCATTATAATCACCCACCACAGGGATGTGGATCCATTTAGTTCCTGAATAACCCAATTTCTAACTTGGGAGCACTTCTGCATAGATTCCGAAAGGTGTGCTATATAAATACATAAACTACACAAATGAATAACACATTCCTCCTTGATTTGTATTGTGCCTGGGGTCAGTTTTAGGCTTTTAGCAAAAGAACTACTTAAATCATTGCTCACACTGTTCTTCCCGCCATAAAACTGTATGTCGCACTGCTATACATAGCCTAACAGTGACTACATTATTGTGCGTAACTTTTTTATTTGTAATCCTATAAAGAAATGTTATACACAAAACTTAATTGTCGTTCAATAAGGATTATTTTTGCCATTATGTAAATTTTAGTATCTGTAACGGTTTGGGAGCTACTGCCAAAAAAACCGATTTTGGGCCGCCATTTTCCAAGATGGCGGCCCGAGCACAGCACGGATTTACGGGGACTTTTGGTATTTTATTCAGTGGGGTGTACCTAACAACTATGCCAAGTCTCTAGCTTCTGAAAATTTATTGAGTCGAATTTCCTAAAATTCTTCCACTAACACAGCACCACGCCTTTGGAATGAACTGCCTGTTGAATTCAGATCTTTATCAGTTTCTCCACCATCATTTCTTATCACCCACCATCATCATCTTCCTCACGCTCCTCTATCAATCACTCCTCGGGCTTTTCATTCGAAACTTAAGACACTTCTTTTCAAGAACTCTTGCCCTGTCTCATCTAATTCTCGGCCCAGACGACACCCGCCTTAGAACCTGTTCCGCCACTCTGATCCTATGGTAACTCGACCCGGACCACCTCGGACTACTCGTACGGACAACCCTTTTGACTCAACGCAGCGCTCGTGAATAAGCTGGTGCCCCGCGCTTGGCTTTCTAGTAGCGCTTTAGAAATTTCGAGTTTACGATAACGATTACGATAATATAGATTAGTTACATTAGTAACTGTTATTACTCGATGGATCATGGATGGCCAGAAGCCCTTGCGCCTATAACCAGAATGCAGCACGCGCCCTCATTCCCACTTGAGGACCTTTTACCGTTAAAGTCTTTGGTCATAGTACACCAGAAATATTTTGCGAAGTGATTTCCGGTGTAAATTCGGTGTTGGAACAACGTGGTTTGCGTTCTTAGTTGGTTTGTGTGCATTCGACGATCGCAATTTTTGTTCATTGAGCCACTTGTTTTAAATTGCTCGTGGTATCAGATGGGAAAGCACAAGCCGGTATGTTCGCCAGAGTTAAAATGTAATTTTGTAATTAGCCGAAAATTTTTCATCGTTCAATTTCGGTCAAGACGGTGCTATTAAAATCGAAGTGACTAGCGGACCACCAGGCGGCCGTCCAATTTCAATTACTAGTGGACCGCCAGTCACGTGTAGGGGAAGAGGTTGTCGAGTACAATTTCTGACCATCTCTTTGTAAGCAGTGTCAACAACACGTGCTTGTCGGCAGGCTCTCACGATTTTACACGAATTGCAATGTAAAACGTTTAAAATTTCTTACAAATGACCCTACGTATGGAGAAACATTTTGCATAGGTAATTATGTCTCACTTTAGCGCTCTTTATCGTTAAATTTAAGCATGGCTATAACATAGAAGACCTAGGGGTCGTTCGCGTATAGAGTAAGGTTTCGCGTCGTGAGGGTCGGTTATGGTTAGTGTTAGGGTTAGTGTCGTCTTTAGATCTTAAGATTTTTGCGTCGTGAGGGTAGGTTAGGGTTAGTGTTAGGGTTAGTGTCATCATTACATTCCTAAGATTTTTGCGTCGTGAGGGTCGGTTAGGGTTAGTGTTAGGGTTAGTGTCGTCATTACATTCTTAAGATTTTTGCGTTGGTTCTTTAGCAATGCTAGCAAGCCTGGCGGCTTGCTAGTATTCGTTATTGGACGGCCGCCACTGGCGGTCCGCTAGTATTTGAAATTCGAGGGCCGCCTGGCGGTCCGCTAGTCACAGCCTATTAAAATACAACCCAGTTGGAAAGTAAATAAACCTCCGCTTTGTAAACCAAACCGATCGCTTTTGAAGCACTTTGATGCCTTGCGATATATATTCTACATTTTATCTTCATAAGCGCCCGCCTGCCTTAGTAACCTGCATGTCGGCAAGCAGCCATTTAAGTACTTACGAAAACATTACTTATCGGTTTGTATGTTGGAATGCAGTCTATAGATGTCGTCGCTAAGTGGCTGCGCCATAGGTCGCTGCGCTCTATTTTTATTGCAACCGTTGGCAGCCTTATTGTTTTGGAGTACGGGCAGCCAGTCTTCGGGATTACCGGTAAATAAGACAATTTTAACGTTTGGAGCACATGTACACTTCTATACCCGTACCACGTTGGGCTATCGATCGCCGTTGGCCAGGCCGCTCTATTCTGCTCCTATCTGTGACCGCCATAATGTTTACTTGCAACCGAGCCGTCATTTACTTCTACCGGTCACGTTAAGCTTAGGGCTAGTGTCGGCATTCGGTCCGCGATAGTATAGTTTTGCCAAAAATACTAAAATACGTTAACATGCAATTTTACTATACGCTCAGTGTCGTCATTAGCAGTACTACTAAAAAATTTCTGCCGCAGTTCAAAACAATTTCATAATAGCGTTTTAGGTTATTTTCTAGAATGGCTTGGCAGCAAGTAAACAATATGGTGGCTACAGATGAGCTAGGCTGCCAGGTGCGGCGTTCAATAGCCCAATAAATATCCCAATGTTTCCGCAAAAGTAAGCACGCAAATTAAGCAAGTAAATATTTAAAATCAAAGTATTTAGAAATGGAAGCTGGATGCAGGTATTTTTAGACCTGAAATCGAAGCTGAATTGGTAACGAAAATACATGTTGAAATACCTGACTTAAATTCATCAATTTAATACATATAATTTGTAACACGTGTTTAATTGCTTTTTATTCCGTTTGTGAAAATTATAAAACTTTTAACCAATCCAACTTCTATTTTAGGAAAATGATTTTCATCAATCCGACTTCTGTTTACTAATAATTATTTTCTTTAGTCCAACTGTCATTTGAACACCACAAAACCTAATTATTACATGACTAAAATATTATTCTGACATGCTTACTCGCGCGGAAACATTGGGCACGTGACAGCGCTCTGTTATGCGCTCTTCTGTGGCCACCATATTGTTTACTTGCTACCGAGCCAACTGTCATACAACGCATATCTAGCCTTCATATATAACCCTTTAGTTGCATAGATTACTTACTTACTTAGCCTGCATGTTGGCAAAACATTACTTATCGGATTGTATGTTGGAATGCAGTCGATAGATGTCATCGCTAAGTGGCTGCGCCATAGATCGCTGCGCTATATTGTTTGGAGTACGGGCAGGTAATCCCGAAGACTGGCTTGTATGTGCACTTGTTATAGCGCCCCTTCAAGCTCTCTCTACTCAGAGGCGCTCCCGATGCAGAGCGGACACTGCATCGGAGTTTCACGCCGAAGCGCTGAGCAATTGTGAGTGAAGGACTTGCCCAAGGCCCTTACGCGGCGAGATGGATTCGAACCTCGAACCTTCCGGCTCCAAGGCAACGACGCCACCACTACACCACGACGCCACCACTACACCACCGCGCCCCACAACATTGGGAATAGGTGCGTTTGAATACATACGTTCATGATGAAATTATTGTTTACGTCAGAAAACAAGGTAGGTGCGGTACACAATAATTATATGGCGCGTAGTGCAAGCTACCGTAATGAAATTTGTCGGACTTATAGCTGATATAACGACCTTTAATTTGATGCATTAAGCATACACTTACTTGCTAAACTGCCTAAGTTATAGGCCTTCAAAGTTGAACAAAAACTTCTGGGCCACCCTGTATATATATATATATAAATATATATATAAAATATTTTATAGATAAAGTATATATGAAACAATAAAAACGTATCATATTCAAACTTAAAACTTTAAATCTGATGCTTCATATATGCTTTATATATATATATATATATATATATATATATATATATATATATATATATATATATATATGAATAGGGTGGTCCTGAAAACTAAAAGTTGTTGTTTTCCTGATGGTACCATCCTCATCTGTTACCTTGCCTTAGAAATGAATAAGATAATTTTTTCAAATTTATTCGTTGATGTTTAGAGGTCGCTCTATGCTCACAACTTTTCTCCATTTGCGAAAATATTGCTATTAATAATGGCGAAAAAGTAACAAATCAGCATATCAAACAAACGTCACAGACTAAATAAAATAAATTAAAAAACTGAACAAAGTGGAGTTTTTGTGGACTCTAAGAGACTGAGTGATGAGCAGACCTATTAAATATTGACATAAGGTCAGTCATTTAGTCTTAAAGTAATAGAAAGTTAGGCCTACTGCAAAGGCTCCAATTTAGCAAACAATAGCTGTGCCATTTTTTTTAGAGAGTTTTGACTGCTGGAGTCCCAGGAGTAGCACAGACTTCTTTGCATGCGGGAACTGAGCTCGGTGTTTGATGCAGTAGTATCGAAGCACATTGCTTTGACTCTGTCTGCCAACCGCCAATCCTTCAACACACTCACAACAGCTTCACTGGTTCCTTCGCATGTGCCACGATTTAACTTTGGCACTCCAAGTAACTGGTCCACTTCATATCCCAAGACCAGTATTGGCAATCTATCAACCGACTCCGTTAAAGTAATGTCAGGAAGAATTTTTCCATCCCAATGTACAGTTAGAGGTACTGGTACACCTCGCTGACTGAATCCGAGTTTAATGCTGCCATTGATCTGACGCCGATTTGCAATCCTGGCTCTGCGAATTGAGGTTCGACTGATTGCAAGCACCGCAACATCATGCCCCAGGCTTTGTGCCGTCGCTGCAAGTAAATATGTAGCATCTCGGTCACTCACATTTTTGCGGTCGAGAGCTGACGCTTACTCCGGTGAAATCATGTTTAAAGGTTTTTGCCTCTTTATGGTATTTGAATGTTTTTGCCTCTTTATGGTATTTGAAACATCATATTCAGCGTCATCATCATCAGAGGAAGAGGAGCAAGAGGAGACGATACTGCCTGTCTCTGCATCTAACTGGTGCACTGAATATGACGCGGCATTGTCACACCTTTTCTTGCGCTCTTTCTCCAGGTGATGCAGTTTGTGTTTTGCCATCTTCCTTCTCTTCCTATGTTCTTCTTTGCCAGCCAGTATTTTGTCCACTCCTGCCATGTATCCCTTCCTATCTGTACGCTGATCAGTTAAGAATGAGCGACCATCTTGGATTTTAATGAGAATCATGGCATTTGCATGCGCTATGTCAAACAGTTTATCAGTGTCCACCTGAAAATTAGTTTCATTTGTCATTTGAGCTGTGGTAACTCGTTTTGAGTTCTTCTTCAGTTTGATCCATGTGTCAAACACTTGCTCCAGTTTCTCAATAGCATTTCTCTCTATGGTCGTTGGGATGCTAGCCATATTCCACAAGTTTAGCACTTGCCGGACAGCACACCTTGCACTTTCTCTAACCGTCTTTTTAAAGACCTTATGTTGGTAAAAGAAAACCGACAAAACCTGGCGCGTTGTTGGAAGTTTCTCTGAAATTAAGTAACAATAGAGTCAATGTCACTATGATAATAAACAATAGCGTTAAAGCCAAGTATTTCAAATTGGATAAAACTTTGACGTCATTTAGCAACAAAATTACAAATAAATCATTTCCTATTTCTTTTTTAATTAACAATCTACTATTCTACAAATTAATTTAGAAGTAAATAATTAGGGTTGTTAACTTTTGATACTTACTTTGAAGCAATCGCAGGTGTGCATTAATTTGAGAATATTTGCCGCCTATTCAATGATTTGTCGTAGCCTATGTTTAAAATTTAAAAACAAACTGTCATTTTGCAACAGGAAGTGACGTCATAAAACGAATGAAAGAAGTAAGTAGATTAAATTAAAATGCAAGTAGATAAATTAAATAAAATCGCAAGTAAGTAACTTGAAATGAATTACTAAAAAGACTAGAAAATGTTGCAAATTCTTGAAAAGTTGACAGTAATTGACCTTGTAGAGCGACCTCTATAGTTAACGCAATTTCAATAAAATTTGGCAGGAATCATTGTTACATGAAGCATAACAGAAAAAAATGGTACCATAATGCATCGGGTAAATTTTATTTTTTTACATGGATTTGAGGACCACACTAATATATGAACGTATGTATTAAAACGCGCCTATTTCCAATGTTTGAGTTCTAATGTTCCTGTGATTTTTTTTAAAATAAAAAATCTTCACAAAACCATTGTAATTTCGTATTTAAACTCAGATTTCACTGCAATGAAGGCTCACTCGCTATTATGTACACCCATTTCAATGACGTCACAAGCACACGCTATTTTAAGAATTGTTTTAGCGCAATGATAATTTAATTATCTATAAGGCGTAAAAAAAATTGTTGTGTTTCCGGTAACCCGACCGACCCATTTTTACGGCCGAGACTCAAATATTTTTGACTCAGATATTTTTGTAAAAAATTTTTATTAAAAAAACATTAAAAAAAAAATTAAAAAAAAAATTTAACTTTTTTTCAAAAAAATATTTTTTAACATTTGTATTGACATAACGTAAGAGACGTCAACAAAATGAAATTAATAGGGCTGTTTCTAGAGCAATTTTAGGTGCAGGCAGTCGGGAAATAGGCAGTTTATACTTGCTTAGAACACGTACTTTGTTTCAGCGTGCAAAAAAGACTAGTGGGGTATACTTTTTCGGATAGTGACTGCATAAAAATATTTTGCCAAAATAAAAATATTTTCCGACCTACCTACCCAATTTTTTGTAGCTCTGTTACCGGAAACACAACATTTTTTTAAAGGCCTAACAGCATTTCCCAAAGTGGGTTCTGCGGAACCCAAGGGTTTTGCAAGGCGATCACAAGGGTTCTGCAGGAAGTTGTAAGTAAATGAAATTTTAGTGATAAATTGTACTGCAATTCAGCATTTCAAGTAGCTCTTGAAAATGCACTGGAAGTTTAAAACTATCATCAATTGTCTTTTTGTATTTTGTCCTCACTTATTGAGCGGTTATCCGAACTCTCAGTGTCTATTAGCAGTTCAGTTCAGTTTAATCAGTTATACTATGTATATAGAGATCACTGCCGATTGAGGCCTATGCGTAGGTCAGAGCTGTAGGCCAGGAGCACTATAACAAGTGCATATACATACATAGTAAGGAATGCAAAGATAGACTGTAAATTTGTTTGCTTAGGGTAAAGGGCGAGCTACGAAAAAGGCTCGTGGAGGGACGAAGGTAACCGGAGTGGCAAGTGACGGCCCTGCAACGTTTGTCTTTCATCGAGGTAAAGTGTCTAAAAATGTACAACAGCTTGTGAGAGATATGCGCTGCCTCATGGAACCGTATACTGCGTCACGTTTGAAGGTGCGATCTGTTTGCTACAACCATTACTAAATTACAAAATTCAACTGAGCTGACATAGATTTTGTATTGATTACTTTATTGCAATAATTTAAAACTTTTGACTGGATAAGATAAGATAAGAATATTCTTTAATATACCAATTGCTATCCGCATTTTGGTGTACATACATGGTATAATAAACAAATGTACATAATTTAGCTTATCCAATCAATGTCAAAATGTTTTCAAATAGCACAAAATCCTAGGATAGTACAGAGAAGTACTGAAAACTAGTTAGAATACGTATTTAATTCTTCGTTTACCTTTCCTAAAGAATATTTTATAGATAAAGTATATATAAAACAATTTATTTATTTTATTATTTAGCTTTTGCAGTTAAACAATAAAAACGTATCATATTCAAACTTAAAATTTTAAATCTGAAGCTTCATATATGCTTTATTTAGATAAAATTGTACATTTTGTACACTATATGTGCTATATAGTTTTTGACTTTATTGATGTTTATTATTGTATTTGTTCTTGTTGTTGAACATTTTAAAAGCTCTTGTGCATAATTCTGATTGTATTCTGATATACTTATGGATGAATAAGTATTTCATTCATTCATTCATTCATTGAAGCATTAACCCTTTACCCGTTTGCCCCGAGAACATCTGCTGAAAACGTGGGCTTAACGGGAAAAATGAACGGGTAAAGGGTTAATGTAGGAGCCTCATCGTCGTCACTCGACTGACGGAAGAGAATAAAGAAGAAGAATGTATCATTAATACAATGCTGTACATGAGGGTTGAATATTTAATTCGGTTTTATTTATACTGTTGTAGGTTCGACAAAACAATGTGATCAAAGATTTTGTCAGTGCTGCAGGCATATTTAATGTGTCACATCTAGTGGCATTTACCCAAACAAAATCAGGCATTTACATGAAGTTGATGAGGCTACCAAGGGGACCAACGATTACATTCAGAATATGTTCGTATTCTTTGAGCCGAGATGTAATGGCTATGTTGAAGGACCCACACATGGATCCAAAGCAGTTTTCTTATCATCCACTTGTAGTTTTGAACAATTTCAGTGGTGAAGGAATGGAGTTTCGATTGATGGCAACCATGTTTCAAAATATGTTTCCATCAATCAATGTTGGAAAGGTAATAAGAATCTAGCTATAATGTGCGGCAGCATAATTTCATGTATATTCCATGAGTGATTGAATTTTTCTCTTATTTTGCTCATTGCTAGAGTGCTGTTGGCACAGCACTGAGTAATTTTAAAAAAAAAATTATGTGAGAGATTTTGTTTAGTTTAGGTGTGCAAATTATAATTTAGTTTTTTTATTTCTTAATTTTTTTGGTGACTTAATTTTTTCTCTTACCTGCAACATTTTTGCAGCAACAACCAAAAAATGTAATGGAATTGTATTTAAGATACTGATATATCTGTAGAAAACTTTGAATGTGAAGTGTATGCTGTTTTTTAAATATTATTAATACCCAGTCACTGTTTTCAGTGTTTTGTAATCTTTGATTGTAATTCTGGTAAAAAGTTTTTCTGATGATTAGTGCCTCTTTTGCTGCAGGTTAACCTCAATCATTTGAGAAGATGTTTTGTGTTGAATTACAATACAGAGGATAAAACAATTGATTTTACTCAGTGGTTAGTAAAAAATTGTTTCCTGTTTATTTTTCATTAAGTATTTTATCTTGGCATAATATACAGGGTGCGCCAAAAAAAGACCCCTTCCTAGGTTTTTTGCCAATATCTTGGCCAAAAGTAAGAGTTTCAAAATGAAATTTTACGGTCTTATAGACAATTCATATTTACACATGTTGGCCAGATTACATCAAAATATTTCAAATGGAACAAAAATTATGCGACTTTTAGGGAGGTCACCCACCGTTTTTTGACGATTCAAAAACGAAACGCGAAAAAATTAGGTTTTTTGCCAATATCTTAACCAAAAGTAAGAATTTCGAAATGAAATTTTACAGGCGTGAAGACAATTCATATTTACACACGATGGCCGGATTTCATCAAAATACTCCAAACACAACTAACGTTATACCACTTTTGGTGAGACCACCCACCGTTTTTTGGAAATGAAACGCAACACAAAGTGACAAAAACACGATTTTTAAAGTCTCATCTCAAATAACTGTTGTCAAATGAACTTGGTAGTGCTTCACAACTTGTGTTTAATGTGCCCACCACCAGTTCCAAGACTTCTTTTAAGTCTCTTTGCAAAGTTCTTGATGCACCTGTTGATTAAGCTGATAGATTCCTTATTTACCAATTTGATTGTCATCTTGCTAAGTGACTTCTCAGTCACGCGCAGCTACGCTGGCACCCTGTTTCGTCTGTGAAATTTCATTTCGATATTCTTATTTTTAGCTAAGATATTGGCCAAAATAATTAGATTGTATTTTCGTGACTTTTGCTGCGTCGCATTTTTGAATCGTCAAAAAACAGTGGCTGACCTCCCTAAAAGCGACATAACTTTTGTTGTGTTTGAAATATTTTGATGAAATCTGGCCATCATGTGTAAATATGAATTGTCTACAAGCCTGTAAAATTTCATTTAGAAATTCTTACTTTTGGTCAAGATATTGGCAAAAATCTTAGGGGGGTCTTTTTTTGGCGCACCCTGTAGAGTTGCAGTTGCCAACCAATACCAAGAATTCTTGTTGTGAATTTCTTCCCACTCCTGCGTGTATGCAATCATTTCACAATCTATAGTTTTATTCAAATAATATTTCCCTATTTAGTCCTGGGCACGATGTTAAACTGCATCTATCCTCTGCCACAGGGAACCAACAATGTCCCTGAGCCGGTCCTAAGCCCGGACAAAAGGAGGAAGGTCTGCCAGATAGGTGGCGATACACTGGCAGTAAAGGACCAAGACGATTGAAATCCGCAAAAACCATGACACAAGTGACATAGCTACCCAGATGCTTCAAGGTGTCATGATGTGGAGCAGGCCGGTTAGGATAGACCAGTGGAGGGAGTCGGGGGGGTGGGTGGGTGGGTGGGAGGAGAGCGGACACATACGGGCATTGACCCACATTGTCCTTCATGCCTCTTTCTCACGATTCTCTTCAGTCAGACAAGGTGGTCTACCTGCTTCAAGATGTTAATGGTATGGAGCTGACCGGACCGGTTGAAGCTGGGCAACATGGCACGAGACAGGCTCAGACAGAGAGTGGCGTCGGACTCCTACGGGCACTGAGCCCAAGGTTATTGATGATGATGATGATGATGATGATGATTGAGTAAAAGCTTGTCAGTCAAGTGTAGGTAAACTGAAACAAAGATAGGAATAGCGAGGGCATATTTAGAATATGTATCTACAGAATTATATACTACTGTTTCTTCATCATACGTGATATTTACCCTATTTTCGTGCATATAACACATGGCTTATACAAAGTTTTACACACTGCGCAAAGTGCGCATTCCATACCACCTCTTCCCTTACCCTGCTCTGCTCCACCCTGTCCCTGCTGCGCCCTTACCTTACCCCACCCATCCATCCCTCACCAGTCTGTGGTCAATTTCTTTTTTTTGCCCACCCCACCCACCTCCAGCTCCCCATCCCGTGCCTTTCTGGCTCCAGCTGGATTAGCTGACATATCTCGGTAAATTTAAGTTTTTTGGCACTCCATCCCGCACCGAGCCCCCCCACTGCTACCAACCCTGCCCACCCAGTCCCCCCCAGCCTCAAACCCTCTGGACAGTGTCTACGTGTGGCGCTATGTAATTTACTACGAGATATCTCGTAGCTGGCGTGTGAAGGAGACATTTTACTACGATTACGAGATATATCGTAGCTGGTGGCCAATGTCTTAAATACAAAGTCAAATGTTACTACATATAAATGTTAATTTAGCAATAAGTGAATATGCACACTGTATATTCATTTATTGCTTTAATATATACACTAGAGAAGACGGAGGAAGCAGGAAGAAGAGGAGACTCAAAAACTCTATACCGAATAGTGAAGGAGCTATCATCAGGAAAAACGGGAACACAAACTGCCGTTAAAAAAGAAGTACGGCCAGATGACGAGGACACACGAGGAGGAGATGGAGAGTTGGAAGGAGCACTTCGAGAGTGTTCTGAATTGCCCAGAGCCAACAACACGCAATCGCAATTTAGAGTGGGATGATGGGATGGAGGAACTTGACATAGATCTGGAAGACATTTCGGAAGACGAGGTCCAAAAAGCGCTAAAACATCTAAAGAATGGAAAAGCCGCGGGACAGGATGGAATTCAACCGGAAATGCTCAAATACGGTGGAAAACCAATGGTGGAACAGCTGACCAAACTGTGCAACGAAGTGTGGAAAACAGGAGAAGTGCCGAGCGAATGGAGAGATGGAATCATCATACCAATCCCTAAGAAGGGCGATCAGAGGGAGTGTTCCAACTGGAGAGGCATCACACTACTGTCAACACCTGGAAAGATCATGGCTACAATAATGCTAAACCGCATGAGAAATGCTGTGGACGAAAGATTGAGACAAGAACAGGCAGGGTTTAGGCCAGGGAGGTCATGTTGTGAACAAATCTTCACGCTCAGGCAGATCATCGAGAAGGCCTTGATGTGGCAGGTGCCTGTAGCAATCAACTTCATAGACTTCAGGAAGGCCTTCGACAGCGTCCACAGAGAGTCGCTGTGGAAAATCATGCAAAGCTATGGGATCCCGAGGAAAATCATAGGAATTGTGAAAAGTTTTTACAACAACAGCCGATGTGCGATCAGGTGCGGAGGAGAGGTGGGAGAGTGGTTTCGAATTGTTACAGGAGTGAGACAAGGATGTGTGCTGTCGCCATTGATATTTGCATTGGTGGTGGACTGGGTGATGCAAAGGGCTACAGGACAAGGACAGACCGGATTGAAGTGGATAGATGGCGACAGACTCACCGATTTGGATTTTGCGGATGACATTGCTTTGCTGGACAACACATGGGAGGGAATAAAGGAACTAACATGCAGAATAGAGGAGGAGGCAGCAAGAGTGGGATTGGCCATAAATCCAGAGAAAACGAAGATTATGAAGGTGGGAAAGTGGAGTGAGACAGATGAGATCAGGATTGCAGATAGAAGTGTGGACATAGTGGAAGACTTCTGTTATCTGGGCAGCACACTATCAGCCGACAGTAGATGCGATAAAGAAATAAAGATTCGTATTGGAAAGGCAAATGCGGCTTTTGGAAAACTAGAGAAGATATGGAAAAGCAATGGATGTAGCTTGAAGGTCAAGATCCGGTTATATGAAGCTATTGTGTTGAGCACACTTCTGTACGGAGCTGAGACGTGGCCAATGACGGTGGCAAATGGAAAGCGATTGGAGGCGGCACATCATAAATGGCTGAGACGAATTCTGCACATCTCATGGAGAGACAAGATAACAAATAAAAGCATCAGAGAAAGAACTGGACAGGAAAAATGGAGATTATCATCAGAAAGAAGTGACTAAAGTGGATGGGGCATGTAACAAGAATGGAGCAAAAGAGGAGAGCAAAACAAGCAACAATCTGGACTCCGGAGGGAAGACGTGGCAGAGGGAGGCCAAGGAAGAACTGGATGGGGACTATACGAGAGGATTTACAAGATCTTGAGATGACATGGAACGATGCTGTCAAGGTGGCGATGGACAGAGTGGAGTGGAGGAGCTGCGTTGCCCGATGTGCAGAGCTGCACGGGAAGGACTAAGGTTCTAAGGAATATATACACTAGGGCAGGGGTTCTCAAACTGTGGTACGCGTAATGTATGAGATACTATACAGCCTAAGATAAAATAATAGGCCTAATGTATGTAAGAAATGTGTATTGTGTACGGTAGTGCACTGATGACTTGGATTGTAACTAAAAAAATATCATAACATTGGATAGAATAGATCATTGTTCGCAGGAATTCCCTCACTTGTCAATTACCGCTAAAATGCTCATACAAATAGATAATTAGCAACCACTAATGACAAGAACATTGTAGAATTTACTTTTCAGCTGTGCTTAAGTAAGAATCATTAAGTATTTATGTCAGAAAACCATAATTCCAAAATTTGAAGTAAATAATACATATGCTCGAAATTACGACAATTATTTGTTAACATACAAAACTTCAACGACGTTGTGCAAGTCCTAAATATTTTTCAATTCTGATAAATTTTGGGATACATAAGTTTTAAACCAAGTGGCACGAAATGGCAGGTTGGAGAAATATGACATCTTAAGTTGAAAATTTTCTATTAGAGATGCAACCACCCTACTCTAATGGCAATGTTTAGCATTACCTACATAATAATTATTATGTGAACAGCTTTTTCATTAATTAATGAAGATCAATAAATCTCAAATGACATGCCTGACAGTTAGGATATGGGTGAATATGTGGAGCTGTATGTCTTCTCCGATTCTTTGCATCTCGAAAGATAAAACCAAACAATGATGTTCTCGTAGTTGGAAAACATCAGATGATGTGTATCGCTAATCACACCTGATCACCTCTGAGACTACCCACTATAATACTTTAACATTTAAAGATGCTACAAGTTTAGTTTAGTAAAAGACGATTGAGGGTATTTGAAATGATGTGTCTGCGAAGGATAGAAGGGGTCACAAGGAGGGAAAGCATAAGGAACACGGAAATACGCAGTAGACTGAGAATACAGCGAGACATTATGGACAGGATACAGGTCAGAAGAATGCGATACTTTGGACATGTCATCAGAATGCAGAGCGGGAGATACCCAAAAGTGGCACTGCAGGGTAATGTGCAGGGGAGGAGGAGAAGAGGCAGGCCCAGGAAACGTTGTATGGATATGGTGGAGGGGGACTGTCTGACGATGGGATTAACCGTGGGAGAGGCGATGCGGATAGCACAGGACAGGGTCGATTGGAGGCTATCTATAAAGGAGCGGCTGATGCTGGCGCAAGCTTCGCCAGGGCCATAAGTCAAGTAAGTCACAAGTTTAGTTGTAGGTTGGCCTATTAAGCCTACTAAATGTGCTATTGATGCTCTTCATAGGGCCTATTTTTGTGACTGAGTATCCAATTTTGTGTATAAGTACCATTATGGTTACACTAAAAGTATAATATTAACTTAGGCAAAATTACAGGATTATATCATTATTGCATCATTCTAACCCTAACCCCATATAAATAGTTTAACTTGCAAGACATAGTTTCAGAGATCCTGCGTGGCTGAGTGGGTTGTAGCCCACTCGCCGCGCCGGTGGCCCGGGTTCGATTCCCAGTCAGAGATTAATTTCTCGGATCTTTACTGCGGGTGGCTCGGTCGCAATATAAACGTGGAGTGTGAGGTTGTACTCTGCCTCCGACACTAATCATCTTCGATATGAAACAGTGTCGTTAAGCTCGAATACAACAACAGACATAGTTTCATGTTGCGGCCCGCGAGACATTGTAAATTTTCAAATTCAGCCCACACTATGACTTGAGTTTGAGACCAATGATTTAGGACTTGCACAATGTCTTTGAAGTTTAGGATTTTACAAATAATTGTCGTAATTTCGAGTATAAGTATTCTTGATCTCGCATTTTAGACCTACGATTTTCTGACAGAAATACTTAATTTTTTTTACTTAGGCACAACTGAAAAGAAAATTCTACAATGTTCTTGTCATCAGTGATTGCTAATTATTTATTTTTATGAACATTTTTGTAGTAATTGACAGGTGACCAGGGCTGAAAGTGAGCTGGGTCGGTCCAGGTCTGTGACCCGGCATCGATTTTCGAGACCTGCTGTTGTCGGGTCTCAGCCGGGTCGCACAAAAGGTCGCCAGGTGGAAAAACTAGGTAAAAATGGTAGGATTTTGGATAATTTTGGGCAAAAGACTAAGAAAAACGTCGTCAGAAAAATGTGCGGGTCAAAGACGTGCTCGTCCGCCTAAGTGAGACCCGACAACTTTTCCAAACCACTTTCGACCCTGCAGGTGACATCCTATGAATGATGATAAATTCATCCAATGTTACGATCTTTTGTTAGTTCCAATCCAAATCATCAATGAACTACAGTACACACTACACTGTCTTACGTACATTAGGCCTATTATATATTATGCTGTGTAGTATCTCATACATTAAACATTGATGTATTGTAAATTTATTTACTGAGAATTTAATTTAGCGCTCCTTCAAGGTTATCCACTCAGGAGCGCTCCCAGTCCTAACCCGGTCGAATAAGACAGTCTTAAGAAGAGAAAGAAAGATGCTTTATACATGTAGGTGCAAATGTTCCATGTAAAATGTGTGTTTTTCAAATAATGATACCCTTTTGCGTTCCAGTTGTGAATCCTGCAACATGTCGCAAGCGTATGTCGAAACATACGCTTCTGAGATAATGGCTAAAATGTGGAAAAGAACTAACTTTTTCAATTTTTGGTTTTTGATAGAAAATAATAAAGAAATATGTTTTGAACACATAAAAAAACAATTTGTGAAAAATTATTTTTATTGATATTTTTGATGATTTTGAATTGTTTATTGTTTAAATAATTCACTGAATTTCAATAAATATTCCACTTTTTTGCCATTAATGGCCATATTCAGCATAAGGCTAGCTAGCATGGCAAATGAGGCATCAGTAAAAAGCCCAGACTTCCTTCTAGTCTATCATGCAATCTGTTGTTAAATATTGCAAATTTAATTCAGTTCTGAACATGGTTGCTAAAGAATCTTGCATTCCAAAGTTAAAGGAAAGTTTAAATGCATGTGTCTCAGAATTGTAATTTGAACGGTTGAACCATATTTATACTCATAACTTTGGACAGGAACGTGGTAAACAATAAGATTTGTGTCATTTTAAAGAAGAGACGTGGTAAACAATAAGATTTGTGTCATTTTAAAGAAGAGACTTCACTCTTTTAACCCTATGAGATGATGCACGACACTCAAAAATTCAACATGCACCTGGTTTTGGTCAGATGGGTCACATATATGTAAGGAGTGAATGATTGCTGCGCCAGTCTTTTGTGCTACCATGTGTGCTTGTGTGTTTGGACAGCAACATTCAGGTGACTCCTGTTGGCATTTCACGGCCAATTAAAAAGCTGCTAAAAGCTAAAGTTCCTGACATGTCAAAATACAATGATATCAGCGATTATGTCACAAGGTAAGACTAAGACCAGTACATTTCATTGCTTTAAGCTACCACTTTGCTGCCAAGCATTCAAATGTCAGACAGTATAATTTTTGTGTGTGCTGCAATTGGAATTTCTGTGGTGCATTCTCTGCATGATTATTATTTGTGAGTACACGAATAAAACTATCGTTTTAGTCGAACGTTGCTGTGATTACTCATTTATTTTCGGATTCTGTTGCTGTTTATCCACATTGCCGTATACAACGAACAGCATAGGCTTAACTGTCGCTTTATTGTTTTTCAGATGAAGTGTAACCATTTGTGATAATAATAATCTTCGTTTAATGGCACAATCTGACAAACCGCAGAATGATTACAGGTACAGGTTATACGAAATACGGCCCACTCTAGCACGACACGCAGGTCGGCTTTACAGCAGTGGGTTCGGTATCTTAGCACTAATGGCCTAAGTGCTGGATCACTCCTGGCAGGGGCGCAACCAGAACATTTTCCTGGGGGGGTGCTCAGAATTATTGTAAGCGCTGAAGGTGCGAAGCAGCGAGTGCCAAAGGCACAAAGCCAATATCGAGTAGGGAGTTTGAGGAGCATCGTAAACTTCCCTCTGGGGCAGAGCCCCAGAAACCAACGCATTTTTACTTTTGACATCAGCTAGAGCACGTTTCAGGCTCTTGCTTGTCAGCTGTTTTTATGAGCGATAAAGTTATGAGAACTTCTGAAAACCATGGTTTAAGACTTCAAAAATGTCAAACAAACTAATTTTTTACTTTTGACATCAACTATATTGCACGTTTCAGGCTCTTGTTAAAGCAAAATTGGTCGACTATTTCAGTGCTGATAAGAGTGGTCTAAACTTCAATGAATTATAAAAATAATATTTTGTGAGTTCCACGTTTATTATGGTACCATTTTAAGATGTCAACTCAGCAAAATAAATCTATTACTTCAGTGCTGATAAAAAAATAGTAATTTCAGATTTCAACATCGTTTTAAAACTTCAGAGCGTTGCCTCACAATTGCTTACGTCTCCCCTATCGCCCTAAATATCTGCCCGTGACAGTAAGTTATGCACATTATAATATCATACGATAGTATTATAATTATAGTATAATAATAAATACTAAAATTATAATTAGGGCCTGTGTAGTAGGAAATGAGATCATGGTATAATATGGCAGTTCATGTAGGCCTAATGCAATATAATAAAGAGCAAATAAAAATATCATTTTGTCAAATTTTCTGAGGAAAAGTTTTTATTTCTGGGCGCTTTCTCTGCTGGAAGTGTCTAGATCAAACAAGACTGAATATATGCCAAGGTATTTGAAGAAAACAATGACTATAGGGCATAGGCCTTAATAAAATAACACACACAGTATTATCAATTATGTTGTAACATATTATCGATGAATTGGCGAGACACTGCAATGTAGGGCCTAATGGCATAGGCATAACGCTTTTAATTCATCACTAGGCAAATTCTCGAAACCCCAGACAAACTCAGGCAGACGAGCTAAACACTGAAATCTAGTGTTTTATGAATCATGAATGTGCCTATAAGATTATAATGAAAAAGAAAGAAGAAAATTGCTTGATTGTGTAATCTGAAATACTGAAAAAGCGAATGGACCCTACCCCCCCTCCCCCCAATCCATCCACCACAAAGACTCATCGGATTTGGAAAAATTGCGTGGGTCACCTTTTTAGCCAGCAGAACCCGAGTCAATTAACACAACAGAAATGATGTGATCTGGCAAAACCAGGCTTAAGTCATAAAATAATAAATGACATTTTAATACCATGTAGAAGTTTTCTTTTAACCTTTTCCTGCCGGAATTGTTTTGATACCTATCCTGTTAATCGGGTCACGGGTGACTCGGTCCGGCAGGAAAGGGTCAAAACAAGCCCTATTCTGATGAAATATCTTGATATTTGACCGAGTTATGAATATTTTAGTGTCCGAAACTGGGATATTGCGGTTTTTGGGAAACGCCATGTAAAGGTGATCACCCTAGTTTCGTTTGTTTACTAAGGATGCCTCTATATTCTGCTTATTATCATGGTGCTCGTCTCCTTTTCCATGGCCCTGAGCCGGCAATGGACGAATCCCAAGGTCCTGGATATGGGGCCAGTGCATCACAGTTTTTTTTAAACTTTATCATGGCCTGGAAATAATTAGCATAATTTATGTGACCACCATTTGTTAGTCCATGGTCTCAGGTTTCACGCTCACTTTTCAATCTGTTGCAATTATTTGCTCTAGTAAACCAAAACACTTTTAAATTTCTTCACTGTGGTAGGAAACAAATTAAGCATCGTAGAATAAAGTTTCATAGCTGATCCTCTGACCAGTACCCTAATAGTGTAGGGGGGGGGGGTGACTAATTTGTGGTGAACACAGTAGCGCCAAACATTTGACCCCTCCTCAACAAGGGATTAATCCTAACCAGAAGGAAAAAAAGGAGTCTCAGGTTTCAAAGGATACCAAGATCAATAGGGGTGAAAGGTTAATATTATGACTGACGGCAATGCTTTGAAAATGCACTATAAAGTCCGATTTTGACACTTCGGAAAGACGCAACATTCACAAGTAAAATTAATTAAAAATATTGCCAGGCGGATTTTAGCTTTGATACTTGAAGAATAATTAGATAATACAGTGTACTGGTACTATAAAAAAAATGCAAAAAAGTCAAAATCGACCCTTGGCCCCCGGTTCACTCAAATTGACCATTATCTGAAAATGCTATGAATCGATATAAGCCTGGTTTTGCCAGATCGCCTCACATTTCCGTAAACAATGGACATATATGCCTGACTCAGTTACTTTATTTACTTAACTTTTTGCTTTAGAAACTTACTCGAAAGAGGATATTCAAAGCCTCACTAAGTCACTGAGATTATTAGTCTATAAGATTAAGATTTATAAGATTTGCTTTCCAATGTCAAAAATTGTTCGGTTTTATGGCTTTGTCCATCTGATCCTCTGACCTGGGCCGAAATTCATAACGGTATCTTAGGCTAAGTACAGTATCTTAGGCTAAGTACCGTATAAACCCTAAGACACTATACTAGGCCTACAGGGCTGTTAGGCCTAAAAGGCTGGTTTAGGGCTGTCTGGTATGTACCTTGGCACCATCTGCGCTGCTTCGATTGCCCTGTGACGAAATCCGGGGCTTATACCAGCTCCCCGCCTACGCAGTCGGAATACAATCTTTACCCAAGTATACTCTGGCTACTCGCTATGGGAACGATTTGCGCAGCCCGAGTATACTCGGGCTACAACCTAAAGGCGTTAAAGGAATTTCCTAACAGAAACTGGTTAAGAATTGTCGGGCAGTGAATTTTTCATATTCCAGCAGGACAGTGCTCCTGCTCAGCGAGCCAATTTATCAAACTCGCATACTTGACGTTGACCACCTCAAACAGTGAATTGTAGAAGAATGGAATCGTTTTGATCAAGGGATTGTTGACAATGCAATCAATGAATGGCGAAAGCGCCTTGGAGCATGCATTCGAGCTAATGGAGGACATATTCAGCTTTGAAGAACAGCAATCGTTGCAAACACTAATTTCCTATCTTTTACATGTAGGAAACTTAAAATTTTCTTTGCCCAAATTTGAATGGGTATAACTTTGGACTCTGTTCGCAGAATTAGAAAAAATTTTCAAGAAATAATTTATCCCTCTTAAATTCCCTAAAATTTTATAGAGTTTCATTTAGAATTGACAAGTATATCGCCAAAGCAAAAATGGTATCGGTTCAATTGGGACACCATGTATAACATTGTATATTGTGGGAATTGTGGGCCTATAAGGCAAAAACTATTGAGTGCTATCAATTCTCACAGCCTATGCCCTCTGAACTGCTAAAGTAAGCAAGTCAGTGTAATGCAAGAACAACGGATGTATGCTGTGAGAATTCGCACCAATTCTTCGCAACACACCAACAAAAACCGGTCCGCCTTTCTGGAATAAGTTACCCATTAATCTTCGTAATGAACTTCATTGTCTTTCTTTGCCCCTTTTCCGCAAGCGTTTGAAAACCATTCTCTTTGATTGTGGTTTGGTGTCAGGTTGGGAGCGCCTCTGAGGAGTTCTCTTGAAGGGACGCTATGTAAATGTACAATTACAATTACACCATTTTAACACTACAGATCGCCGGTCGATTTGCGACACATCACAACAGACTAGTGCGTTGCAACACGTCGGTTAACTCATTCCCGCCGGAATTGTTTCGATACCTATTGGGTTTATCGGGTCACCCGCGACCCGATCCGGCGGGAAAGAGTTAAGAACCTCCATTCTAAAGTGAACTGACATTGAATTGTTATTTAATTTTTCTTAGAGATGGAAATATGTCAGATGGTGAAGCAGAGTTAGATGGACCAGCCAACGAAGTCACATTACCTCAGAAAATGTCTGGCAGAGGAAACATCGAGTTGGCAAAAAGTGCCATCAAGTTAGTAGCAGTTGATCTAAAACGAGTACATCACGTACGTTGTGCTGCACAAGAGCTTTCAAGTGCACGCCGAGCAGCACTGGCAATCATGTGATTGTATGCTCAATACAAGCCACTGCATTGGTTTTCTTTTGTTTGGTGAGCTTTGCAGCACAGTGGTTACACCTGAAAGAACTTACTTTGAGTCATCATTCCACAGAGTCAATGTAGCACAAATTCAACAACAGTGTTGTAGTTCATTCAGTTTTAGAATGAGTGTTTAAAAAAATTTTAATCGCAATTAATTGCAAATTATTAGTCTCAACACATTTCCTTCAAGCATATTAATCTTACAATTTTTCTAAGGGCCCCTGAAGCATAAATGACTGAATGCATACTTTCTATTACAAACAATTTCAATAACCTCTGGCTTAGTTAAGCCTATTGAATTTCTGCATTTAGTTTATTGAACAGTTCTGTATAACAGGCAGAATTGAAACACTGTTCAAATCAGTCAACTGCTCAAAATCCGTTAATTTTTTAGTTTGAGAGGCAACCTTAAAATAATATAAGCTTAAATGTGAAAATTAGACAACCGTTTCCTGACTATCAAAATTAATTATTTATTCAGCCAATTGTATAGGCATACCAGTTTATTTACATTGGTCTGTTCAAGGGATGCTCTTATTAATTAACAATAGTAGGTCTACTATTGAACCTCATTATTTAATCACAATTTTTCGCAAGAGGTTGCGGTTCTTGCCAAACCTCAGTTGTCCTTCTGTAAACATTTAGGCTTTTCAATTGAAACCTTGATCCAATGGTCTTGCCATCTCCTGGAGTTCAACCAACATAGTCTGACGGGGTGAGGAAACAACCTTAGTGGACGATGTGATGCGGCCAATGTCGACGGCTCATCATAAGCGTTAAATGCATGTTTTGGTTCGCATGCTGGCGATAATTAATTGACCAAAGAATTGCTACAATGACACTCAAATTTTTTTACATTTGCAAATAATGCATCATTAGTTTTAATAATGAGCTTTCCGTTTCAAACGATTTTTTCTGCCTTTGATTTCATTTTAATCAGATCTAATTAACGCGTACGGTTAATGTGTTAAAATTTGTAATCACAAATTTTTTAACGCGTTGAACGCACATGTTAAGTGCGATTAATCAACAGCCCTAGTGTTTTTATCTTTCGTTTTAACAATTGTGAGTAAAGCGTTGTTAGTCAAATTTATTTTACAACAAATGCTTGCAGAATGAATGAGATTGGACCTCGAATTACAATGATGCTTCATAAAATTGAGGAAGGCATCTGTGAAGGGGAAGTCCTGTATCATGACTTGTTTCATAAAACAGAAGATGAGATTAAGAAACTAAAAGAGGACAAAGAAATTAAAAGGTTTGTTTTCATATTGTCAATTTCAGTGTTTCTTCTGTTGAATTTCAGTTTATTTAACGCTAGCACTTCCTTGCAATTTGCTTCTAGTGGTGGCTGCGAGTTGAATGAAATTATTTGCATGTGACTTGATCATAGGTGAAGCTAAACTAAGTACTTTTGTAGATCTCAAACGTCATAATGCAGAAGTCATCAATCAATTTAGGTGAAAGCGAGTTGAATGAAAGATAATAGACTGTAAGGAGTTGAAGCAGTTTAGCTGATGTAGGGAAATAGTCCAGGCAATCTAGATCAAAAACACCGTCAACCTGGGCAAAATTGGATCAGAAGCTTTTTTTAATGGTTTTCTTATCAGAATTTGTTGCTGAATAACATATCCAAAATCCAACCATGGGGTCACCCCCCCAAAATGGGGTTCAAAATATGATGGTTTTACGTGCATTTTTGCATTGAATATCGGGCTGCTAGTTTAATTTATATCAGCTTCCAGTACACTTAGAATTGTCATCTTGGTGTCTAAGCAAACATAGTTAGTGGCGAGGATTCCAACAGAGCCATTGCAAATATTCCCAACGGCTTCAATGGCGGCCATTTTCCAAAATGGCCTACCAAATTACGGAATTTTCAATATCTCAGCTTCCAGTACACCTAGAAACGTCATCTTGGTGTCTAACAGTCTAAACATACATAGTTAGGGGCGAAGATTCCAACAGAGCCATTGAAAATGTTCCCCGCTGCTTCAATGATAGCCATTTTCCAAAATGGCCAACCAAAATGTGAATTTTTCATTATCTCTTCCATCGAAAGCAATGACCTACATTGTCCTGGATACCAGAGATCTGGCAGACCGAGCTGTCATGAACACCATGTGCAACTTCGAGAAAACTGGACAAGAACAGTACGAACCATTTGTCAAGGAACGTCTCATTAATCAAACATGACCTGTCAATGATCCAATAAAAAGAAATGATAATTTCTCTCTCTTCTGTCGTCCGCCTGTATGACATGAACTGTGGGTTGGCTTTGCCTCAGACAAAAGCTTCAGATACCTACATGTACCAACCCATGAGATAAAAGTGATATAACTCTTGTTCTGTTTGAAATATTTTGATGAAATCTGGCCAACATGTGTAAATATGAATTGTCTTTAAGCCTGTAAAATTTCATTTCGAAATTCTTATTTCTGGCGAAGATATTGGCAAAAACATTAGTTTTTTTGCCCACCCTGTATACCCACAGGTCTTTAATTCAAAACCGAAAACATTGCTTTTTCACAGATCATATCCTGATTCTTCTTTTCCCCTCAACTTTGCATGCTGTTTCAACTCTAAACATCATCTACCCTAGCTGTTTGTCCAACTCCTTGCCTGACTCTCCAGATCTTGACCACTGCCTATGGACTTTTTTGACTGAGCGCCTGTGAATAGGCTGATTCCCGTGACTTAGCTTTTGTGATAGAAGTTTCAAGTTGGTGATTACGATGGAGATGAAATTTTATTCATAAGATTTTGGCAGAAGTTTGCTTAAGATTGAAAATGAGCTTTTTGCAGGTTGTGAAATGTCCTTATTTGCTAGTTCTCATGTGTTAGAATAGATGAAGATTTTTGTGCCACATGTGATCCATAGGCTAAATTACCCGGTATTGAGTTTTAGTTTACTCGTGAGATGAGTTTGCTACTTTTCTCTGGATTTTTAGGAAACTCAAAGAGCAAAGGAAGAAACAACAAGATGATAACATAAAATACAAGTCAGCCGCGAAAGAAAAATTGAGAAAGGAAGATTCTGGTAATTTATCACTTAAATCAAGAACTTAACTCCAGCACCTTGCTTAACAAGTACCCTTTATTATTATTAGTATTAGTATTATTATTATTATTATTATGATATAACCCATAATTTATTTCCGTTTTAAAATGTGCAAACAAATGTGCAAACGCCTGACAGACACAGGCACAATGTGCTAATTGTTTTCCACAACTAATACTAAGTTAAATGCATATTAGTCAAATCAGTCGCCCTCTACCCTGGTGTGTAGTGCAAATGTGCCCCTGAAGGCTATGGCATTAAATCTCTGGGTGCAGATAGACAAACGTTGAAATAAGTGCAAAGTCTCTCGAGGGTCCCCAGAGACGGCGGTCATGCGACGCCTCAACTCCATTAAGAATTCACGTCCTGTCCGATTGACAAAGCCCAGCGATTCGATGGTGACGGGGACGAAATCGTGGGTGGTCGGAAGGGTTGAGTATTTGGTACACTTGGCGTGTTCAGCTGCCCCTCCAGGCATTGATGACGTAATGTTGAGGTAGGAGGTAGCACAGGTGTGGATGGATGTTGCATCCCATGCAACATACCTGCCCCTCGCCCAGGGGACTAATGTTGCTCCATCCGGTCTCTTGCCGTCTGTCCGGATCAGGCCTGGTAGTTCCTTCGAGCTTGGAATATCAGCTTTTACAAGGGCTCTCCAGATTATATCATTCACGGCGAAGTGGCGAGCAGCTCTCCCCGTAGATCTCCTGCATACGAGCCCTTGGTGGTCCCAGGAGCGGTGGTCTCACCGCACTGGCATTGTTGCGGTGCACAGAGGTCGAGTCCCAGTCGTAGGCCAACTGCTACTCACACGGCCTCGTTGCTGAGACCCAGCCCGCAAGCAACCACAGGAACAGTTGAGAGCCAGTCTCCAGCGTGGGGCGATGTCACTGCGCCCAGCCTCACTAATGAGGTGCACAGAAATCTAGTTGCTGGGCTGAGGTCAATCGTGAGGTCATGATTCAAATGGTAATATAGTGTCTCTAAATGGTTCTTTTATGGTTCAGTATAGTTGAATAATGCAATGTAATGTAAGACAGAAATTTTTTGAAATTCTGTTCCACTTGTGCCTTTGGTCAGCTATATTGAGTATGCTGGGAACGTGCTTTTGATGGGCAGATCAGACGGGGTGTGGTGTAATAACCAAATGCAGACGAAGATGCAGATCTTCGTCTGCATTTTGGTCATATCTTACTATTCTTTATTACCCTTGTTACCTTTCAGGGTTGGCTTAGGGATTGCTTTCTTCTTATCAACTTTAACAGAGCTCAGCTCGTAATTATGTGAAAAATACGTTTTTTCTGACACGATACTTACTAGGATAACACATTTGTTTACTCCCTTTTTCCATTGTTCTCCTTGAACAACATTATAGTTAGTATTTTTTATTTCAGATGTTGAATCAAACAACAAAAGCCAATCAGAATCTGACGATGACGAGAAATATTTCAAAGAAGAAGTTGGGACAGCTCCTGATACTGGTCAGTTACTGAAATTTACCTAGCTTTGTTATTAGAAAGACCTATAAATTAAAAATTTATTGATTGAAAACTTTCTTCAGCAAAACTTTGGCACATTGTGGAGCACGGGGGACGTGTGGTGTTGGTACCCGTATCTGTTCGGTATTATGGAGCCGGAAGGTTGCGGGTTTGAATCCACCTCAAGCCGTCATGTAGGGACCTTGAGCAAGTCCTTCACTTGCAATTGTAACGTGCTTTGACGTGAAATGAGATGCCAAGACACACAACGCAAAAAGGGACTGCTTTACTCCACAAAATATATATTAATGTGCAAAGAGAACCCGATTCTTTCAGACAGTGTAACATCAGGGATCTTAAGATAGGAGACCCGTTAAATGCCAGCAATTTCGGGGATTGTGACATTAATTTGGAAGTGGGGGATGTGTTGTGATAATTTCACAAGACTTACTAGTATTTAAACGTAGTGTACAGCTTATGGACCATTGAGCATTCAACATGAGCAAATTCAGATTCAGTAGTTGAAATGCCTGAAGCAGACAGGGACCACCAAATAACAGTCATCATCATACTTAAATAGTCGGTTGACAACATGGAGAGCTTTAAGACCAGCAATTATAATAAGAAAGTTAGTGGGGCTATGTCCAGACCCCTGTACAAAACTGGCAATGATAATTTTGTAAGAAGAGATAATTCCACAGAACTCGGTACAATACACTCAACGATATAGTAATGCAATTAGCCAATTATAAGCAAAATCTGGAATTGGAAGTGACGCAGGCTTCATAGCAAGGCTATAGTGCCTAGCCAGGTTGAAAACTTTGAAAAATCGAGAGAAATTAAATGATCATAAGGCTCATGCTCAGCAGTTTTGAATAAATGACGAGTCAAAGCTATGAGCGCTGCAGAAGTTGAACTTGTAGGCCCTAATATAGCTCTCTACTCTCGAATCTCGGATTTATTGAACTGTTGATGGTCCCTTGAAGTTCAATATAGGTTTGCTTTATTGCTTTAGCTGCTTAGCACATAAAAGATTTAAATTAAGTTGAAAAACTAACAAATACAATTTCTTTCAATTTTTTTTTATTAACACGTTGACTGCTTATTTGCTGTGTTAAATGACTCAATGGGGGACGTGTTAAGCATGAAATTAAATGGTTGATATTTTATGAAAGAGTTAAACTGATTAGTTGCAATCACTGGATTGAAACTTTATTGAATAAAATATTAAAATGCTGTGAATTTTAACCCCTTTAATGTGGATGCCATGTATTCTTGAAATAATACCGACGTTATTATATGGTTGTGAGACGTGGACAATGACCAAGAAAATGGAAAAAAAGAGATGTGGATTTGGAGGAAGATGCAGAGAATAATATCTTGGACGGAAAAAAGGACAAATAAGTATAGATGAGTCGTTACAACAAACAGTGCTAAGAAGAGAGTTGGGTTTCTTTGGTCATGTTATGCGTTCAAATGGACTGGAAAAAGATATGATGCTGGCATGCGGTGAGGGAAGGAGAAAACAAGGGCGGCCGAGGAAAAGGTGGTTGGATGAGGTTCAAGAAACAACAGGAATGAACTTGGAAGAACTAAGGGAAGCGACATCAGAAAGAAAGCAATGGAGAAGACTGGTCATGGCGGTCACTACAGTTCAAGGAACTGAAAGCACAAGGTGACAAGGTGATGTATTCTTGGGAATCCATTCACATAATGTAGATTATTATTAATTGTTAACCCCTATACCATGATCCCCGAGTTAATTTGTCCAGCGTTAACTATTGTACAGCGTGATCCCTGAGTTAACTCGTCCATGCGATGTGCGTCTATTTGCTGGCCATGTACTAATGGCATAAGTGAATATAAAATTATGTTTCACAATTGCACTGACGGCTTTCCAAATTATAAATTACGTCATTTGCTGGGCGGAAAATAAGAAATATGAACATGGGTCGCTAGAAAATGGATGGTCGTACGCGTTTTGGTTGCTAGCGTGGTTTGTATAGTGAAGAACTACAGTGTCTTTTGCTTGAAAGTAATCATATTTTGTCCGATTTAGACATTGATGATGATAGTAAACTTAGTTACAAGTAGTTCCAGTAACGTTCTTGAAAGTAATGATATACAGGAATCCGTCCCTGTGCGACCATAATTCGCCGTATACGTGGGTCAAAAGATGAAAATCGGACAGGTCAACACTTAGGCCTATCATTTATAAAATCATTTTCCGACATGATGGATCCAGTGGAATACTGAATATGCATAGCTACAGTTATATAAAAATACACAAATACAAAAATAGACAAATGCATAAAATACAGAAATAAATTCATATGAATACAGAAATACATTTACACATAAATGCAGAAATTCCACTGCCACCAACTGGAAGACATTTTCCAGAGTTCAGGAGGGCAAGCATAGGCGGAGACCTGGTCCGAACTTTGGGGGGACGGACGAGCGGCCGAAGGACGATCGCTTAATTAAGCGCGAAGCCTAAAAAAGGTGTTTTTGACGACTAAAAAAGGTGTCCAGACATTTTGACGACTAATTAGAGGCGCTTTATAACTGTTTTTACACAATGCAATTTCTACAATACAATAATAAAAGAGTTCAGAAATTTTGAAATATAAAAAAAGATGTCTTTAGAATTTGTTACGACTAAAAAAGGTGTCCAGAGATTTTGATGACTAATAAAAAGTCTTCAGAAATTTTGACATCTAAAAAAGATGTCTTTAGAATTTTTTCGGACTAAAAAAGGTGTTCAGAAATCTTGACGACTAGTAAACAGTCTTCGTCGCAACCGACCGTGCAGAGTGGAGAAGTCCTGTCGCACGATGTTCCGAAAGGAATGAAAGGAGCTGAGAGAGAGCGAAAAAGTCTTCATAAACTTTGACGACTAAAAAGAGTGTCTTCAGAAATTTTGACGACTTAAAAAAGGTGTGTGCAGATATGTTGACAGCTTTAAAAGTGAGTTCAAAAATTTTTACAACTAAAAAAGGTGTCTTTAGAAATTTTGACACTAAAAAAGTGTCTTCAGAAATTTAGACGACTATGTCTTTTGAAATGTTGACAGCTAATAAAAGGAGTTCTCAGAACTTTTGCGACTAGAGAAAGGTTTCTGGAAATTTTGACGACTAAAAAAGGTGTCTTTGGAAATTTTGACCACTAAAAAAAGAGTGTCTTCAGAAATTTTGCCAACTAAAAAAGTCGTATTCTTATATGTTGACAGCTAAAAAAGGTGTCTTATGAAATTTGGACAACAAAAAGGTTTCTTCAGAAATTTTGAAGACGAAAAAGAGTGTCTTCAATATTTTTGACGACTATAAAATTGTGTCTTCAGAAATTTTACGATTAAAAAAAGTGTCTAGAAATTATGACGACTAAAAAAGGTCTCTTAAAAAATTTTGACAACTAAAAAAGGTGAAAAGGTGTCTCCAGTAATTGAGACAATTAAAAAAGGTGTTTTCAGAAATTTGGACGACTACAAAATGGTCGTCAGAAATTCTACACCAAAGGAATCCCCTCCACCCAACTCAAATCCAGGCTACGGCCTTGTGGAGGAAGATGGGAAGGATTTGATGGAAGTGGGTGAGCGAATCGAAAATTAGATGGTTTCAATGATTATAATATTAATTGGTTGTAATTGACTTATAGATCTGAATTAAACCGATCTTATCTTGTAGAATCCACACTGGCTAAGTTGAAATTAAACTCAATTCATGATTAGATCGAGAGGTTTTTTCAAAGATTCGTTCGATGTTTTATAATAAGTTGATGGGTAAAATCAAAATATTTGAATTCTGTAGGCCTATATTTACTATAATTATAAAGCTTTTATGAAGAAAGAATTTAAGGGTGTCCAAGTAAGTTGTTTTCAAAAAGGGACCATGAATCCCGGTTCTGTTATGGCATCGCTCTTATGCGTTGAACAGATTTTTTAGTAATTTGTTCGAAAATCTCCTTCTAACATTGTAACGTCGTCAGTCGCCTGCAGTGTGTTCATCAAGTGTCCATGTTCTGACACTTAACGATTGGGGGGGACAAATGCATGGACCGTCCCCCCCACCACATTCTTTGGGGGGGACCGTCCCCCCCTGTCCCCCCTAGGTCTCCGCCAGTGAGGGCAAGGTTGCACCTAGGCTTACTGTAGACGTTGCAAAGTCTGTTGTTCACACCGTGTGGAAGAGGTAAAGAAAGTCGGAAAACAAAGAAGATCCTGCTGTAGAGATTGTGATGTTTCTTTCAACCCAATACCACCTTTGGAATATAGGCCTACCATACAAAGTGAATATATGCCTACTAAACTGGTGCTACATAAATTCATCTGAGCCTATTTCTTATAGGCCTACTAAATATTAAAGGCTGACATTTGTTTCTTAGAGCAAACAAAGACTTCTGGATTATTAACTTACAAATATACCCCTGCATGGCTGTCCATTTATCACATCCATTATTTTGAAGAATAGAGCCTACCAAAAAATAATTACACGGGTGTGTAAAAAAATGTAAAAATTTTATTTCACAGTAAAGGGGTTAATTCAATCAACACTCAGAATATTCTAACACTCTTAACCATTTCAATTATCCATCAGGTGTGTTGATAATCGCAGATCTTCCAGAGACGGGTAGCAAAAATGACCTATCTTCTTTTAAAGCTGCATATTTTACATCTGACCAATCAGCGGGGTGCGGTGGTATAGTGGTGGTGTTCGGTGGCTTGGAGCTGGAAGGTTCGAATCCACCCTCATGCCGCTGCGTTGATACCTTGAGCAAGTCCTTCACTTGCAATTGCTCATGTGCTTCGGCATGAAACTCCAATGCAGTGTCCGTGCTGTAGTCTGGAATGCCTCTGAGTAGAGAGCTTGAAGAGTGCTATAGCAATGGAGAATGAAAAATAAATTAAAGTCAAACTTTGTTTCATAAATCTCTTAAGACTTTTCTTTTGCCGTTGGTGGGCTGGGAGCGCTCTTGAAGAGGAGAGCTATATAAGAGCATAGCATGAATGAATAAATGAAAGAAAAATTAACAGTAACAGGCCATATCAATAAGATCTTCTGCTCTGCTGCTGCCTCACTGCATGCCATCAGAACCCTCAAGGCACAAGAAGTTATCGGCGATCTGGTGATCCACTGTCTACCATCTGACCAATTCTATTGATTGTCTAATTTTCGATCTACGCTATTGAATGTCAACTAACCGACTCTGTTTAAACACTACAAAGACTCGACTGATCTGGCTTGGTACTAGGCAACAGCTAGCTAAACTCGACTTTCAATTACTGAATGACAAATTCTTGCCTATACAGGGTGCGCCAAAAAAGAGTAAGAGTACTACGGTTTTTAACCCATATCTTGGCCAAGGTGACCCGTCATAATAGCCCCGTCAAAACCGCCCCGTCATAATCGCCCAGCGACAAAATAGCCCCGTCATAATCGCCCAAGGACAAAACAGCCCAGAAAAATTCAGTTCCCGACAAAATAGCCCCGTCAAAATAGCCCGTGTAAACAGTTCCGCGAAAACAGTCCAGTCATAGACGACGCGGACAACTATTTCAGATAGGCCTATATAAAAACATTCATCCAGCTTCGATTTCTTAAGCGTTTTATCATTCATCAACCTTCTATTTAAGATCTATAAAACCTTCATCCACCTACCATTTCTGAAGCGTTTTATCTGAATCAAGTTTTAAAAAAGGATCTAATAATTAATCGGAGCTGGATGAAGGTTTTATATATCTTAAATAGAAGCTGGATGAATGATAAAACGCTTTAAAAATGGATGCGGGATGAAAGTATTTATATTCTAAATAGAAGCTGGATGATCAAACGCTTGAGAAATCGAAGCTGGATGAAGGTCTTATAGATCTAAAACAGAAGCTGGATGAAATGAAAGCGGGATGAAAATATTTATATTTTAAATAGAAGCTGAATGGATGATCAAACGCTTGAGAAATCGAAGCTGGATGAAGGTTTTATAGATTTTAAATAGAAGCTGGATGTATGATAAACGCGAAGTTCGTTTGCCAACGTGATCATTTCCGGAAATCATCTTAAACTTTACAAGCATTATTTTCACCAATCCGGCTTCCTTAAAAAGACGTTAATTTCGTCGGTCTATTTTTTATACAAAAATCGTGTTATTCCGCGACTTTGTCGGTCCCCGACAAAATAGCCCCGGGCTGTTCTGACGGGGCTATTTTGACAGGGCTGTTTTGTCGTTGGGCGATTATGACGGGGCTGTTTTGTCGTTGGGCGATTATGACGGGGCTGTTTTGACGGGACTATTTTGACCGGGCTATTATGACGGGGTGCCCTTGGCCAAACATACAAATTTTTAATGAAACTTTACACTCTTAAAGACAATTCATATTTACGTACAATGGTCAAATTTCAGCAAAATATTTCAAATAGAACAAAAGTTATATCACTTTTAATGAGACCACCCACCGTGTTTTGACGATTCAAAAACGAAACGCAAACAAATTAGGTTTTTTGTTAATATCATGGCCAGAAGTAAGAATTTTAAAATGAATATTTACAGGTTTAAAGACAATTCATATTTACACATGATGGCCAGCTTTCATCAAAACATTTCAAACACAACAAAAGTTATGCCACTTTTAGTGAGACCACCCAACGTTTTTGACGATTGAAAAACGAAACGCAACAAAAAGTAACAAAACCATGATTTTATTAAGTCTAATCTCAAATAACTGTTGTCAAATGGACTTGCTAGTGCTTCACAAATTGTGTTCAATGTGCCCACCACCAGGGTGTCCGGACAATTCGGGCCCGGACGATTCGGAGTGCATGTAAAAATATTGCTCTTATGGCTATGAAACTTTTGTTTATCAATATAATTATATGGCACCAAGAAAATATTGTCTAATCTTCTAAAATTGATCCACTAACAGAAATAAGAAACTGAAATTAGTAGTTAAATGCAGTAAATTATCAACTTATAGGCATATCATTTTAGATCAATGTAAGTTTCATACCTATATGTGACGGTGGGGATGATTTTCCGTCACATGACGGTATTTGACCTTTTTATTTATTCATATTCTACAGATATTTTTCTTCAAAATACTTTTTACAGAATGAAAATATCTTATTTCTAACTGAAGTTATACTCATTTGAATCTGCAGTTTGCTAAATCATTACAATTGAGAAAATCGAGCTTAAAGTTTGGGAACATTTGTGTCGGGTAAGTCCTTAAGTCCTTAAGTCATTAATTCATTCTTCTGCAAATTTGCTGGTCAATTCATGGCTATATCCTGTATCGAATACATCAAACGGCATGAAAATCGAACTACTACTTTCAAAACTGTGATAGAAATACAATCTACTGCTGAATTGAGTTAATGAAACTAATGCAAACAACGCATCTAACGCGCAGGCGGACAGATCGACGTTTCATTTTGACCGACCGACGATGTACGAGTCTTAAATAGCCTAACACAAACAAATAATTAACAAGGTCCTTCAAGGTAAGCTCGAATATGGTAGCCTACTATACCCCATTCTTGATTTGATTAAATCTATGCAAACATTGTGACTGATGATACAATTGTTCGCGATTTGTTGACTCGGCAAGGAGGCTTATTAGGCTATTGAGCCGCTAGTCAAAGAAATAAGGCTTTGAAATCGAAGCGTGATGGGACCTACGATATAATTGTTCGTGATTTATTGACTCGACTAGCAGGCATGAATGGAATACGTTGGGTCCGATAAACAGAACTGACTTAAATACGAGACTCTTTCAAATCTTATAAAGAATTTTAATTATGTACCCACTTAGACAATAGACCACATGTTTCCTTTCGTCGGCGGAATCTTTATCGCTTCGCTGAATATGACCCGTGTTCATCGGACAGTCTTATCAATTAATTTTCTATGGTAACTCGACCCGGACCACCTTTGGACTACTCTTACGGACAACCCTTTTGACTTGACGCAGCGCTCGTGAATAGGCTGGTGCTCCACACTTGGCTTTTGAATAGCACTTTAGAAGCTTGGAGATAAGGCTACGATTACGATTAGGGCCTGCCTAGGCTATCACTATTTGAACAGTTTAACAGCTTCAAAATTTCACTTTCCATTAGGCTAATGTAAATTAAGCTTAGTGTGAATAATTTTCATATGAATTCTTTCCGAAACAAACGCAAACAGTTTTTGTCCGAAAGTAACTAAAGAAAATGAGCAACATGAGAGACCAAGAATTGGCTAATCTTGCTAGATCGCATGCGCACGATTGAAGGTCAGTGTCGCGATATGTCTCGTAAGCCAATTAGACTCTAAGAAAACTGGGTCGGAGGCGTGGCTTGAATAATAATCATCGTTGTCAAGCAAGCAATAATGAATGCTTAAAACTTTGATCAAAACCTGCTTATTTAAACGGGTGAAACAGATTTTATGGACCATTCAGTACCACATTGGAGGTAAAATTTATTATGTGGTAGACACGACTACAAGAAATAGTCCATATGGCGTATAATAGCTCTGTCGTTCGTAGCGAATTTTAACTTTGAAAATAGCTCTTTGAGCGATTGATTCAAAGCAAATTTTGACACCACATGCGGTAAAAGTCATTTTTTCAACACTAAGCATTTGAATTCAAAATTTTTAATTGCAGATATTGAAAGTAGACATATTTTTAAATAATTATACACCATAAAACCATTTTTCGTATTTTTGACCCTTATCGCCTTTACTCGCCTATATCTCTGTATCTGTGTAGCGTCATGCGACGGGTTTCGAGGCCGGTTGACACATATAGTAAGGTGTCAGATTAATATTAGTTTGGACAGTATACATTTTGGTGATGGAAATGGGTAGGTAGGCTAGAAAATCTGACCTAAAGTGGAAGTCCCATCACGAATTTGGGTGCTAAGAATTGTTCGGTCCGAATTGTCCGGCTCCGAATTGTCCGGGAACCTACCACCAGTGCCAAAACTTCTTTTGAGTCTCTTTCAAAGTTCTTGATGGGCCTGTTGATTAATCTGACAGATTCCTTATTTACCAATTTGATTGCCATCTTGCTAAGTGACTTCTCAGTGACGTGCAGCTACGCTGGTACCCTGTTTCTTTTTTAAATGGTAATAATAATAATGATCATCTGGCAATATCTGATAACAATTATTTGAGATGAGACTTAATAAAATCGTGTTTTTGCTACTTTTGGCTGCGTTACGTCTTTGAATCGTCAAAAAATGGTGGGTGGCCTCCTTAAAAGTGCCATAACTTTTATTATGTTTGAAATATTTTGCTGAAATCTGGCCATTGTGTGTAGATATGAATTGTCTTTAAGTCTGTAAAATTTCATTTCGAAATTCTTACTTCCGGCCAAGATATTGGCCAGAATAATTAAATTGTTTTTTTTGTTACTTTTTGCTGCGTCGCGTCTTTGAATTGTAAAAAATGGTGGGTAGCCTCTCTAAAAGTGATCTAACTTTTGTTCTGTTTGAATGTTTTTGTAATTTGACCATTGTACGTAAATATGAATTGCCTTTAAGACTGTAAAGTTTCATTAAAAATTTGTATGTTTGGCCAAGCAAGATATGGGCTAAAAACCGTAGGGGATTACTTTTTTTGGCGCGCCCTGTACATATTCTTCAAGTGCTCGTAACCTGGGAGACTGGGAGTAACACTTAACTCCTTTAAATTTAAGGATCACCTGAACGGCTCTTGCAATTTTCAACTGAGGCGGCTCAGAACCATCAGACATTCAGTCTCTCCTTCTGTCTTTACTAAGGTCCAAAAAAAATTTGTGTTTCTGGTAACAGAGCTAAAAAAATTGGGTAAGTAGGTCGAAAAATGTTTTTATTCTGGTAAAATATTTTTATTCAGTGACTATCCGAAAAAGTATACCCGCTGTCCTTTTTTGCACAAAGGTACATGCTGCAACAAAGTACCTGTTTTAAGCAAGTATAAACTGCCTATTTCCTGACTGTCTGCACCTAATAACAATGACGATTTCTATGGCGCCGTAACACAGCCAGGGCGCCTAAAACTGCTCCAGAAAACAATCCTATTAATTTTATTTTGTTGGCATCTTTTCTGGTAAGATCAAGTAGGAAGGTAAGGGTAAGATGAGTGCGAACAGAACATCACCACTAGGGGTCGTTCCAGACTGGCTGAGCCAGTGACTAGTTACACCTAAAGGTTGCTAGATTTATTTTCACAGGTCACCGTTAGAGGTGGCTCAAGTGAGAATGATAAGGCTAGAGGTTTCTCAAGACTAGCAGCAGGAAGTAGTTAGGCAGGCATGCGACTCCGATGCAGTGTCCGCGCTGTAGTCGGGAGCGCTTCTGAGTAGTTGGCTTGAAGGGGCGCTATAGAAATTGAGATCAATAGAATAAAATGAAACATTCTATTCACTTCAAAACTTCTTTTTGGCCATGCTAGAGTCGGGAGCCCCTCTGAGTAGTTTCCTTGAAGAGGTGTGCTAAATAAATACTTGAATGAATGAATGTTAAATCCTTCACCAAAGAGTGCTCGATTTAAAAGAGAACTGCTCAGTGAGGGGAAGAGAGCAGATTTAGTAGAAGAGAACACTGTGAGCACAAGAAGGCTCAGTAAACACAACAAAAGAGCAGAAAGAAGCAGAGAGCAAAGGAGGGCACAGTGATGACAAGAGAGCCTAATCAGCTTAGGAAGGCAGAGTGAGCTGTTTGTCCGTCTTAGGATGGACAAACAGCTAGTGAAACTATAAACTTGCAGCAGGCTGTGTATGGCCATCATTTGCTACAAGCTAGATGGTCCTGTACTCAATACCTGCAACGAGCTACCCTGAGAAAGCCCTCCTTTAAGATCTATTACTCTCTCCCCCATCCACCCCACAACCGCCTGCCTTGTCAAACTGACCGTGGGAAACTATTGATTGCTCCAATTAACAGACCATTATATTACCTTGAAAGACGGCTGCTTACAATCGTTGCCTGGCTTGGTGAATGTTATAATTATAATGTCCCAATTGTACATCACGAAAAGCAATGTAACTGTAAATTTAAAATAACAAAATTTAAATTAAAAAACAAATTCCACAAAATTTTCCGGGGTCGCGGCGATAAAAGTGAGCCAGTCGGGTTACCGGAAACACAACATTTTTTGGCCTAACATAGTTCATGCGTTTATCTGTTCCTGCCTAGACTGCTGCAAATCACTTCTTTCAAGCAGTCTTAAATGCTTCGCCTAGGCTCATGGCTCAACTCCCTTGCTTTGCGCATATTTCTACATATATGCTTGAATTGGCTACCTATCACTTCACGCATTCACTACAAGATCCTCTGTCTAGTCTCCAAAGCACAGATGAAGAATGCCCTAAATACCTCTCAGACTATAGGCAAAAGCCCTTCATTTCGCTCAATGCGTTCTACAGATCATCTTAATCTTTTTGTCACCAGGACTATGACTGCTCTTGCCCAACATTGGTCGTTTGATGTGGTTGGTCCCAGTAATATTTTCGTTAATGAAAATAGAAATTAGAAGTAAAATTATGAATTTCCGTTAACGAGAATAAGAACAAAAATCAGAAATTATTTTGAGAATGAGAATAGAAATGGAACTGAAAGAACTATGAATATAAATAAGAATTATTTTCAGAACGGAAATGATTACACTGTGATGATTTTTGTGATTCGTTGTCTATATAAGTTAGACTTCTAAGTCAAACCATTTCCGAGAACCCTTGAGATCGGTAATCTTCGGATATGGTATCTCTGCTCTGCTGTTCAAAATTTGTAATCTTTGTTCAACTTCTGGTCTATTCGCGGTTTACTTATAAAAAGCTTCATGTTTTCTTTGTTATGTTTATGTTATGTTGTTACGTTCAACTCCGCCACTATTCTTTCTTTGGCAGTGCCAGACCCAAGCCTGGATAAAGAAGTGCGACACTAATCATCTTTGATGTAAAACAGTGTCATTAAACAGCAGCAAGTCTTTGCCGTGATTCATGTGAGAGGAAAAAACAGTCCAGCTCGGGACTTAGCAAACTCTGGTGTCAGGGACAGGCATATACAGTAGACCAGGAGTCTCAAACTCAAGTCATCGTGTGGGCCAAATTTGAAAATTTACAGTGTCTCGCGGGCCGCAACATGAAATTATGTCGTGCAAGTTAAACTATTTGGTACTATAATTTTAATTAACCCTTTAATTTCGAATTAATTTCTCGAAATTATTTCGAAATTATTATAGCGACGCGCATACCCGCTATTATAAATCCGACTTATATTTAGATAACAAATATTTCTCATCTACCATTTAGTCAAGAAATCGTTTAAATTTGTTGAAAATACGACATTTCGCATGCGAAATCGCCGTTCGAATCGCCATTGAACCACAGCATTTGACCGGAAGTTGGGTACGTGTCCAAACCATCGACGCATAATGGTCCATGCGACAATAAATAACGTGTACGTTCAGACTGCGATCCTAAGTTCAAAATACAATCACTGGAAGCTGGACTGATTAAAATATTCTTACCTCAATTGAAACTGGGTTAATGAAACTATTCTGGCGTAAATTGAAGCTGGATGACTGAAAATAATTATTATTGAAATAGAAGTTGGGTGCAGCGTAAGAATTTGTTCCATAAATCCTGCTTCTATTTCGTCAGCAAATATTTCTCATCGATTTTATAAATTATTCATAAAACAGCTGATGCAATTGAAATATAAGCTGGACATTTACTTACTTATTTTTGCGTGCTGTCTTATTGCAAACTTGGCGCACGCAACTTCCGGAAAGGGTCGAAAAATTAATTCGAAATTAAAGGGTGAATTAAAATTATAGTACCAACTATTTATATGGGGTGCGGGTTACAATGCTACAGTAATGATAAAGCCTAATCCTGTAAAATCACCTAAGTTAATATTATACACTTGTGACTTTCAGTGTAACCATAATGGTACTATACACAAAGTTGAAAACTCAAGAGTCACAAAGATAGGGCCTATGAAGAGCATCAATAGCACATTTAGTAAGCCTAATAGGCCAACCTACAACTAAACTCGTCTTTAAATGTTAGGCTAAAGTATTATAGTGAGTAGTGTCAGAGGTGATCGGGTGTGATTAGCGATAGGCCTACACATAATGTGATTCCCTACTACGAGAACATCATTGTTTTGTTTTATCTCTTGAGATGCGAAGAATCAGAGTATAGGCCTACTGCTTCCACATATTCATCAGTAACTGTCAGGCGTGTCATTTGAGATTTATTAATCTTCATTAATTAATGAAAAAGCTATTCACATAATAATTATTAGGCCTATGTAGGTAATGCCAAATATCCCCATTAGCGTCTTGCAGTACTGCAGGTGCAGATTTTGGAATTTTTCTTGTAGTTGAAAAGTGTAGTAGCCTATAGGCCTATCGGAATATCAACCTCATTGTAGGCTTACTTCTGCTTTAGCCTGGTATTAGGGCCTACATTGAAGGCCCACTATAACTTAATCTGCTGTTGCAGATAATCTGCAACAGCAGATATCTGAATACCTGCTGTTGCAGATTGAATATCCAGAGCAAAATTTAGAAGAAGAAAAACAGTCTGACCCTTGGTCCAAAAGAACAGCAGAATTCGGTTTTTAACCAATTTCTTTATTTAAATGTAAAAAATAAATAAATAAAAAACGGATGGTTCTTGCGGGTAGTGATGTAGCTTTTCCGGAAAGATATTTTTCCGGAAACTTTCCAGAAACTTTCCGGAAACTTTCCGGAAACTTTCCAGAAACTTTCCGTAGACCGAAAAATACATCTAACACATAATGTCATATCTAATTTTCCCTATCATAAAACGTATGAAATTTTGAGTTTTTAAAAGTTCCTTCTATTGGCAATGTGGGAAATGTTCACCTTAAAGAATTAAAATGACCATTAAATGCTTTCATTTCAGAATATCTGACAATTTGACATTTTGGCAGCTGCTTTGAACCTGCTCAACTATTTCTTTCACTGTGCTATTATATTGCAACAGTTAAATGGTGATGTAAATTAGCTGAATACTTGAAAGTAAGAAAAGAATGTAAGGGATTTCAGAAGTAATAAATTAAAGAAAATAATTATGGACAGTAAATAAATAATTATGGACAGTAAATAAATAAATAAGGTCACATAAGATAATAAAAAGGGCTTTTCCTTGTCCATACACTGTTTACTCAAGGCAACAACTCATAGATAGAAAATTTAAACCAAAACATATTCTTTGCTGCTTACCAAGAAAAGCAGATTTGAAAATAGATTAGTCTCACACTGCAATGGCATTGCCAATAACATCATATTTCAAGCATAAAATAATTGTATATATGTAGGAATTAATCTGTTGCAGTACTTATTAAAACATTTGGTTTCTATAGTGTACTGAATCAATTGCTGTTTTTGTTTCATATTTTCAGAAGTAAAGAAGTAAAAAAATAAGAAGAGTTAGGTGACCAAATCATAAAAAATTTCTTCATAATAACCGTAAAAAATTTCTTCATAATAACCGTGAAGTCTGATTGCAATTAATTCTTATGTATTGTCGGTGTGTACACTAAACAGTAAGCAATAAGTGTTGTTTATTGAATGAAAAAAATCAGCAATGACTATATAATATAGCTTACAGTGATTGATGTTTAAGCATATTTATGGATTTAAATTGTTATTTAGTAATATTGTATTGATGGAAAAATATCGGAAATTTTTCGGAAAGTTTCCGGAAAGATACTTCCGAAAGTTTCCGAAAGTTTCCGGAAAGATATGAAACTTTCCGGGAAAGATTTCCGCCTCACAACACTACTTGCGGGCCGCATTATTCGGGTCCACGGGCCGCATGCGGCCCGCGTGTTTGAGACCTCTGCAGTAGACCCTATCTTTGGAAAGAATGACGCTTGCTGACTTCTAGCAATTTGATAGCGCATTATTTTTCTTTGTAAGGATTGCTAATTTCTGAACATGTCGACGCAACGACCTAACCAACCCTCATGACATCTCATCCTGCCTGACAATGATGCCTAACTTGACCCTAAATGACACTGAGGTCCCCGATACTGCAGATATGCCCGGGAGTTGAATATCTATGGTGAAAGTTTGGGTATATTGATGTGCATGGTGCAGGACCAAGTCATCACTGCTGTTTGATGGACAACGCTTGCTGACTTCTAGCAATTTGATAGCGCATTATTTTTCTTTGTAAGGATTGCTAATTTCTGGACAACATGTGGTCGCAACAGAACGCGGAAGAAATTAGAGTGTTCCATGAATTGAATTAAAATGTTTGACGATTAGGGCATCTAACCTAGTTACTAGTTGGAACTGTCTAGCAGCTGCGTTATTAGAACTGAATTTGTAAGAAGTACTTGTCCAGAATTGGAAAGAACTGACATCATTTTAGAACTGAACTTATTTCACAAATTCAATTAGAACTGAAATTATTTCAGAACTTGAATTGGAGCTGAAATTAGTTCAGATCTTGAATTAGAAGTTAGAACTGAAATAGGAATTATTTTCAGAATAGGAACAGAATTAGAACTGAAATTAGAGCCTTAGAACTGAATCAGAACTGAAATTGGGAACTATTTTTAGAACTGAAATATCATTGGTTGGTCCCTCCATTTAGAATAACCTTCCTCCCACACTGCGGGCTAAACTAATGATTCTTTTCCCTTATCAGTTTCTCATTCTTCAAAAACATTTATTTTCTCCCCAGAGTTTTTGTGCTGAGAGCATAGCATCTCTGGATAGTCATTCTGCGAGAGGCGCTATATAAATATATACCATATTTTCGCGAATATAACACGCACACGCACCCGAATATAACCCGCTACTTTTTACAATTTCAGTAAAAATTGAATTATATAACACGCACCCAACTATAAGACGCACCCATTTCCGTGCATCAAGCTACACGTGAATACTCAAACATGTACACTAACGTTAATGTGACTCGCTTGTATAGTCATAACTGGTTCAATTAAACGCAAATTAAAATAATCCGTTTGATGAAAATCTTTTTAAAAGAAAATGCTAAGGTTCCTCCTAAAATGAACGTTTCAGTAAAGTTTACTATATAAATATAACGATTTACTGTAAGCGCGAATTACCTTGTTTCCGGTTCTTTACTGGCACTGGTAGGGTCTTTACAAGGTAAGGTATTCATTGATGAAGTGTATAATTTAATAGGAAGACTTCGACATAAGCCGGTTTCATCGAGCAAAGCGATCTTGTTAAAAGTATTTTTAAGCGAATTTAAGGATGCGCCCATTGTAGCATTTTTCGACAATCCAACTTATATTGAAGCCAGAATTTATTTAACCCCATTTCCATATAACATTAGGCCTAAATAACCGGTGTGCAACCTACTATTGTGCCATGGGGTAATGATTGACGATCGTATGCTCTGCACTTGAACCTAGCATTGGCGTTCTATTATGACCACTTTTCTTGGCCAAGAAATGTCATATATTTTCGAAACTTTATGTGTTTAGGCCAAGATTATATAATTAAGCGTATATATTAGGCCATTTCAAATATGTATGGGAGAAAAATATTTTTAAAAATTACATGATGCCCCCTCCTATATTGTTTCAAATGGCAAAATATGAATGTATACCAAATTTAAGGTCATTTCGTGATGTTTTGACCCCCGCCCACCACGATCAACTGATTTAGTTGATAAACCATTGTTTTCATACACTATGATCATCACGAAAATGTTGCAATAGGCTATAAAGACAGTTTATTATACAGAGAAGACAAACTACATATAATTATAGTAGTTTGGTAATAGTGTACACTTTTTATGTCATATCACTTTACTGGATTAAAGGTTTTATGGTGGAGTAGGTTAATTTCTTTAATGTCTCTTTTTGAAAGTTGGGAATTTCGTTGCGTTGATAATCGACCATTTTCAATAAAACTGTTTTTGTGTTACATCATTGGTAACACTAGTTGAGAAGTCTTGGATAAGTTTCACAGCCCATTCCGACAGATCATTCACCCCTTTGACATGCCGCACACAGGGGCGGATACAGAAATTTTCGAGGGGGGCCAAATTTTTTTACCTTAGGTCGGAAAATTTTTCGTTGATCTTTTACACGAAAAAACTGATGACCTTTTTTACGTCATTCGGTCGAAATGTCTTAAAATACCAAATTTTCCTGCCAAAATACATGTAGCTGATGACCCTTTTCTTGTCATTTAATCAATCAACTGCCTTGAACATGTATCTTTTTCCAAGCCAACGTTACAATGATCTCCTTTTTTGAAGTCATATATCCTACTTTCGCCTTTGTCCGCTCCATTGATCAAAAACTTCTTGACACCTGATGGGGGGGAGGGGGCATTTGGACATTCTGAATTCTGATGGGGGCATAGCCGGATTGGCTCTGGATCCGCCCCTGACTGCACATATGTCTCAGTTTCTTGGTAATTGGGATCATTATGCCATTCACTAACAAATTTTTCTAGCCAGTCGGCGCCAATTCCCATGCTGTGAAGCAACAACCAGGCTTTAGGCCCAATAAAGGATGATAGCTTTTTAAAATTGTGACTCAGAAGAAGAAAAGTTGGATGGCCTCTTTCAAACTCTCTTGGTCTAGGAATTCGGAGCAATGTTCGAGCAATCTGCTGTCGTTCTGAATAGGACAGTCTGTTTCAAAGTAGAGAGAACACAGCACATTCCTCAATTAATAGGTATCATAAGAGCTTTTCCATGGCTTTTATGGCTGCATTTGCAACTTGTGGATCGTGCTTGCAATACTTGTGCAAGTCATGTCATAGCTTGAAATCATTATACGCTGCATCGGCCCCAATGGATGAAGAGAGCCAGTTTCCAACGTAGAATAGGCACTTCTCTATCATATTTTCTAAGTATTGGGCGGTTTGATATGGATTAAATTGGAGGAACTACTTCCTGAGGTGGTACTTTCTCCATATTTTAACTCCTTGCTGCCATGGTTAGTTGATTACAACCTAACAAAGATAATGCAAGAGTTTACAATTTGCTACCATGTTGTCAATGTCCGTTTTGAACATAAAACTACTTTTGAAGTGGGCGGGGGTCAAAACATGGCCTACAGACCTGAAAATTTGCCGGCAACTATGTTTCAGTAATAGAAACAATATGGCAGGGGGGCACTAGTAACATTCTAAAAAACATTTTTTTGAAATGGCCTAGTATATATAAGTGGAAGATATATTTGAAGCAGGAACGTACGTGCGTTACTTTCACCCAGGGCAAGTTCGAAAAATCCAAGATGGCGGCCCTTACGGAGGAATAGATTCCCGTATAAACTCGCCATTTCTATAAAGAATTAGCGTAAAATGATTCAAGTTTCGATAAATCTAGCAAAACAATATACAATACATGGGTCCTCCCTGAAAACCCCCAAATATTCAATTAGCTGATTTAGCTTATCGACCAGAATCTAATATCGATTAGCTATGCATTTCTGACACATACTGGTACATACAGAAGTAAGTATAATAGTTTTTATTATACCAGTTGTATAACCACTCCGGTGGTGTATGTGCATATGTATTATGTAGGTCTACAAACAAACACACATAATATGTGTACGTTTTTGGTTTTTGTTAAATGTTCTAGCACTTCTTTCAAAGACTATGAAGAAGAAAGCTACATCATCCCTGCACAGTGATCGTCATACAAGAGTGAAGCATGCCCGGTTGGATGGCAGAAATAAAGCAATTGCTGGAAAAGGAAAACATTTATCAACATATAAAGAGAAAAGAAAGGGAAAATTAGAAAAGACGTTGACAAAAAAGAACATTTAATAAAAAAAACTGCAAATCAGGGATATTAAAGTGGAGCAGACCAAAACAATTTGGGAAACCTAGACTTATTTTTAGTTCACGTTGACAGCCAACACAATGTTGGTATTTTTCTTCAGCGTAGCTACCCATCTCTGGAAGAAGGTCTCTGATGAACAATACACTTGATGGAGAATTGAAATTTATGGTTAAGAATTATAGAATATTCTGAGAATTCTGTGAGCTGCACTCTGGAACAATTGTAAAAATTTGTGCATCGTTGAAAAAGTAACAAGTCTTGGGAACCAGTTTATTCATAGGTGCTCAGTCAAAACAAACTTAACAGACGTTACTGTTTTTATGATTATTATTAACTGATGATACGTCTACGTAGGTCAGAGCTGTAAGTCTGAACAGAGGTGCTGCCATATTTGAAATCGCTATGTATCGAAACTAACCTGAGCAAAATTGGCTCATCTAGTTATAAAGTGGTTCATCGCTGGCTATACAAAGAAAGCAGATCAACCACTTTAAAACTAGATGAGCCAATTAAGCGCAACAGTTTAAAAAGTAGGCCTACCACCAAGTCAGATTATCGTACGGCGATAGTAAAAAAATTATTATTTTAATTTGTTGGTGTATAATTTACCATAATTGAGTAGGCCTAACTGTCATGTAAGCCGGGGTTCAATGCCTCTTTTGTTGAGTTTAATAATTTGGAATACTTTCCAACCTCATAGCCTATGATTTGTTTAGTTGAAATTGATGATGTTCTCTACGAAAACATTCAGTCAGAAATTATCTTGTCATATTCACGACCCGGAAGCGAACTTGGTTAAATACTTTCTGACTATGATTTATGACAATAAATTGACGTGAAACCATTCATTGAAAAGAGGTGAAAAACCAGTTAACTCTTCTAATGAAGACTATGAAGTGTATGAACTTCATATATTAACACAAATGAAGCAGAATTCCAAAGGATCGATAGGGGCCTAGGCTGATTATAGAATACCCCACTAACTGCAGGCGAAACGTGCAGTTAGCATGCTTTTGCTGTATGTAAAAATTCTTCAAACTGCATTCTCTAATTAATATCTTGCAAATTACCAGTATAGAAAAAATGTATAAGAAACAAGGCACTATTCGCATTATGACTTCATGTAGGCTACTCCCAGTATTATAATTCATGAATCGCGCATGGTGCTAATAACACGTTGACTGCCACGGCTATTTTACCTGCTACACCATGCCAAAGACGCTAAATTTTCACCATATGAAATTCATGTAAAAATAACATTTCACTTTGCTTTCACCCTAGTCCCACAAAACAACCACCATGATCCACCCATCCACCCTATAGTAAACTCACCCCGCCTCCACCCACCCCTGCCCCACACCATTCCAACACACAACGCCCCAAACAACCCATGTGCACACTCCGGTATAATTTTTTGATTTTCGTCCCGGAAATCAGTAAATTTTAAAAACTTTTTTATTTTTCCGGCTCTGCTTGCCCGAAAAACCAGACTTGCCCGAAATTTGGGGGGCCATTTGTCCCTCTGGACCCCCGTCTCCTACGCCTATGTCTACACCACATGCTCCCTCAGCCATCCCATTCCTAACCAGCCGAACCCAGCCCCCATTCTATGGGTAGATTTCGGTTTTCACCCTCTCAGCTCGGCCCAACTCCATGCTTGGTTTGCCGTATTGTACGGTACGAGTTATCTCGTACTGGGTGGTGAACATGTTAAAACAATAGTTTTAATATTTCATTTAACCCATATGTGGCTAGCATCAGTTTAAACTAACACACAGAAAGTGGCGGTTTTTTGGCTTTTAAGTTGCATTTTCTGTTATTAACCATTTTTAGTTGCTATTCTAAGACCTGTATGTATGTATGTATGTATGTACGTATGAATACATGACTTTGTGGATTTATTTCAGTTGTTTTTAGCAGGCGTACTTAGCAAAAAAATATTTTTCTTGATAAATCGAAATATTTAAATATGCATTGTTCAAAAAACAAAAAATAAATAATGTCAACTCATATTTTAATAATATGGTAATGTAAAACTTCACCACAAGCATCCTAAAGGTAGTTATGATGACTATTTAAAAAAATAATTTCAGTACTGAAAAATATAAGAATTTTCATACCGTCAGTTTAAACTGACGCTAGCCACATAAGGGGTGGGGTTTTTCCCAGTCATATCCACTGTGTCCTTCATTGCGTAAACATACTTTTATGTCAGATTGTGAAGCTGCATGCATGTATGTATGTATGTATGTATTTATGCATGTATGTATGTATGTATGTATGTATGTATGTATGTATGTATGTATGTATATATGCGTAAACAAACTTCTATATGAGATTGTGAAGCTTTATGCATGTATGCATGCATGTATGTATGTATGTATGAATGTATGTATGTATGTATAATTATATGCTTGAATGTATGTATGCATGTATGACTTTGTATGTGTGTATAAATTTACGCGTACGTATGTATGTATGTACGTAGTATGTATGTACGTACGTATGTATGTATGCATGTATATAATATATGTACATACATACATATATACATACCTAACTACATACATGTATAGTTGTATACATTCATACTTACACACATACATAGCTACATACGTATGTACGTACATACATACATACATACATACATACATGCAAATACAATTATGCATGCACACATACCGCTGCGTTCTCTTAGGTCCTCTGATCGGCTTGATCTCTTTGTCCCCCGAGTCAGGACCGCCATGGCTCAATCCAGATCATTTGCCTGCATTGGTCCCTCCCTATAGAATGGGCTTTCCCCCCCATCAGTTCGCTCTGCCATACTCTGGTAGTGTATCCTCGTCTTTCTCTCGTCTAAAAACTTGCCTGTTTTCTAGGGGTTGTACGCACTGGGAGCGCTTCAGAAAGGCTCTTGCTGCGAGAAGTGCTTTATAAATGGTCAGATACAATACCATGCATACATACATGCATACATACATACCGGTACATACATACATGCATACATACATACATACATACATACATACACTGAACCAGAATGTAGACATATGGGGGGTAATGGCGGGTCGGGGGTAATGGGCCGGGGTGGGTGGGTAATGTCCTAGACTAATTAGAAGCAGTTAATATTACTGTAGACTAATAATTTACTGTAAATTGCTACAGCTGGAATGTAATGAGCCAGTGTTGCTAGGTATGGGGTACATGACTGTAATTGAAGTAGTTTGATCTTGTAGGCTTACACAACTAAGTCACAACTTAGGCCTATGGTGCGTAATCAACATCTCAATAAAAAATTATTTTGGTCTACGATTAGTGCTTAAAGTGTGGGAAAATAAGTGCCTGGATGCCTCTTACCTTCCAGGCTGTTCTGGCCAATAAGTGACAGGACAGCATTCCGATTTTCAAATAAGTGCATGGACGCCGTCCATGATCGTCCTGCCACACTTTAAGCCATGTCTACGAATCTATATAGGCACTATTCTAACATTTCCCAAAGCGGTCTATATGTTTGGGATGAATAAAACGCTTTGTTTTCTTTCTGCAGCGATGGTTTATGTACAATTGTACACGTACCCTCCTAAACTGACGTTATATTTGGGCCTACAACGGCCTACCTCTGCAATATTTAAAAAAAAATCTGGGTGAATACGATGGTTTTGGGTATAGACAAACACGAAAATGTGAAATAAACCATTAATTTCTGTCATGGGTTGATATGGGTTAAGAAAAGTACTTTCTACACTATAGCGTGTGTTTAGCTATAGGCCTACATGAAGAGGCCTATTGGTATGATTCTCGGGCGCTGAGCTTGTTTCAATGCATTTGTTTAGCGGGTTCTCAACCTTTTTTGGCGCGCGACACTTAAACTTGCAACCAAATTTTGCGACACACCATGCAATTGAATATGGTTAAAAAATTAAATTAGGCCTAAGTCAACATACCTATAGGCCTATATTTGAAATTTCTACAAATTTTAATAAATGAATGTTGATAGGCCTACCTGTATACTGAATGCTCTCTTTTTACTAATCTAAATTTTAATCTAAATTTCTACAACATTTTATGACTCTTCATTAATTGTAGGCAGTTAGGCCGAATGAGATTTTTGCTCCACAGGCTTTGTGAGCACAACAGGCATACTTACAACTGAGACTAAGGACTGAAAATAGAGTTATGTGAGTCCTAGATTTAAAAAGCATAAATTGTCCATAGTCCAAACCACTAGCTCTGATAGCTCAAGACAAAACAAGAAAACATGGAATAATAAGGTAGCTGAACACTACCGAAACTATAAACGCCCTTCAAAACGTCGAATAATTGTAATGAAAACTGGAATGCGCAGGCCTACAGTAATTTTTTAGTAAAAAAACGGGCCGTTGGGATTTCTGGGTCCCTGGACCTTGTGCACCTTCCTTATAATAAATTGTCACTCTCTGAATACGCAAACAACCTTTCCGCGTCATCACTTTTAGAATTGCAAATAATTTTTTGTTTCTTGATAATTTTTCCCATTTGTTTCAAAGGTTAGCCTACAGCATTGGATATAATTTTAATCTGTGCGCTCGCTGACGTCTTATAGACTTACTGTAGTCTATGTCATAGGCAGTGCATGTGAGCTTATAAGGCAAACATTGTGGCTGCTCTCGATTGAGATCAAATGACTGGAATAGATAAATGAAGCCCTTTGAATAGCCTATATTCTCACAGCCTACACCTACCAAACTGCTAAAGCGAACAAGTCAGTGTAATGCAAGAACAACGGTTGTATGCTGTAAGAATTGGTGCGTCGCGACACACCAATTCTTCGCGACACACCACTTTTACGCGACACACCTCCGGTCGCTTCGCGACACACTAGTGTGTCGCGACACACCAGTTGAGAACCTCTGCTATACATGAAGGGCCTATTAGTTGGCCTATGCTTCTCAGGCAATAGGCTTGTTTCAATGGGTTTGGCTGAGAGTGAAGAAAATAGTAGGACGCAAAGGTGTTCGCCTAAAAGTTTGGAGCACGCTGACTTACACAATTTACACTTATACGATAGTTGTACATGTTGCTGATTCAATGAATGCTAAGGTCGGATTTGATAAACATGGCCATTGGTCAGTAAACTGGGAGAAAAATCCTCCAATTTTGGATAAATTACCCCACCCAACCGTACCCACTTTCATAAAAACTGATCATGGGAAACTTTTAATAATGTTACTGCCCTAATTAACAGTGCCCTTATTTATAATGAGAGACCACAAGTTTCCAATTACTGTTTAGTTTTCATATATTTATTTATCGGTAATTAATATTAAAAACTTGTGCAAAACCAGCACTTAGTGGTATAATCATCTCTCAATCTAAATAAGGTAGGCCTAGGGTGACCATACGTCTCGGTTTTCCGGGACATGTCCCGGTTTTTTGTGGTGCGTGCTGGTGTCCCGACGACTTGAGCAAAGAGCGAAATTGTCCCGGTTTTTGAGAAGAGGAAAACTTGGATGTTGAAAATGTCGATTTTATGTAAATTTATGGCTGAACAAAGTGTAGTCAGTGGCGGCGCCAGGATTTCAGGTTTGGGGGGGCTTCAGCCCCAAGCCCAACTAGAAATTTTTATGAAGCGCCGAAGGCGCGAAGCTGCGAGTGCCGAAGGCACGAAGCCCATACCGATTAGGGGGTCTGGGGGAGCGTCGTGAGCTCCCCCAGCGGGGTCTGGGGCGGAGCCCCAGCCGCCAGCGCATTTTTAGCTCTGTTGACATCAACTTGAGCCCTTTTTAGGCTCTTTTTTGCCAGCTATTTATGAACGATAAAATTATGAAAACTTAAATAAAAAGTCGTTTTGCAGAGTCGCACACTAGCTACCGGTATAAGAATGTAAAAATTTTGTTGTAAAAGAAATGGACTCAGCATTTAATATAATCACAAAAGTTAAAAGTTTAGGCCTACAGCCTAACACGTTCTTAAGTATAGGCCTACTGTCATATGGGTAGGCCTACAAAAAAACCCCCAGGGGCATGTCACATATAGGTTTTTTTTACACCGCTAGGATTTCAGGTTTAGGGGGTTGAAACCCGAGCCCTTCCTCCCAGGAGCGCAAGTAGAAAATTTTCGTTAAGGGCGGTATTTTTGCATGCGCTGGAGACAGCTGCGAGTGCCGATTGCACGAAGGTCATACCGGCTAGGGGGTCTGGGGGAGCGTCGTGAGCTCCCCCAGCGGGGTCTGGGGCGGAGCCCCAGAAACCAGCGCGTTTTTTGCTGTTGACATCGACAGGAGCACGTTTCAGGCTCTTGTTTGCTAATTGTTTATGAAGGATAAAGTCATGAAAATTTTTTGAATTTCCACATTGCAATAATAGCATTTTGGGTTGTCATTTTTACTAAATAGCTCATCATTTCAATGCTGAAAGTTGTGGATTATGACTTCAAAAGTGTCCCCTTGTACTGGCTTGTAGGCCATTGTTTAAATTTTTTGGATATCAGCACTTTAACGGTAACATTTTAAGCTGTCATCTCGACAAATTTCTCATAATTATTTCATTGGTGAAAGAAATGATTTATGAGTTCAATAATGTTCCTCCCTCCACGTTGTATAAATTATTGAACTGCAAGGGTATACCAGTTTTGCTCTCGTACTATAGCAAAATTGTTCATGATGGATAAATAGTAGATAACACTCTAGAAATTTACAATGACATTTTTGAGATATTTTTGAAATATTGGGGGAGCAGCATCTCCGTCCACAACCACACACTTCGAGGTCTCGTGGACCGTCTCCTGGCCCCCCAAGTCTACGCCCATGACTGTTGGACCTGTTGGTGCTAAATGAACACCCCATTTTCCAATGTATAGTTGTGTCGGACCACCGGCGTAGCCCCTCAGGAGAGTGACGGGCCGGACATGGTGCACATAACCTCATCACGGTCTGCGGTGCATTCTATCAGCTTAAGTATCGACGCGCTATTGTAGCGAAATTCAAAATTGCTGTCCTTCTGAATCTCAGCCCCTTTCTCCGCCAACCCGGACTCAACACCCTTCTACCGCCAGCCTGGACTCACACCGGGCCAAACCTCAGCCCCCTTTCTCCGCCAGCCCGGACTCACCGGGCCGAACCTCGGCCCCTTCCACCGCCAGCCCGGACTCGCACCGGTCCGGACCTCAGTCCCCTTGCCCCCCGCGCAGACCGAGCCCCCTTTCACCCCGCCTCAGAACTCCATCCCCCTTCCCTCCGCTAGCCCGGGCTCAAACTGGTCGGGATCTCAGCCCCTTCCCCCGCCATTTCAAACCCTCCAGTCGTCTTCCCTCTTCCAGACCCGTCCGGACTTCAGACCGGTCGGTACCTCAACCCCCCTGCTCCGCCATCGCGGATCTCTCCCCTTTCCCCCGCCAGACCGGTTCGGACCTCAGCCCTCTGTACCCTGTAGCTCCATTAGGGTGTAAATAAGAGGACTGTGTGGATGCTAACTTGCTAATATTGAGTCACAGAGAGAGTCGATATATGACCGTCCGCCGCAGTTGAGGTCCGAAAATATGATAATAATAATAACTTTTAAGCCGATACATGGACATTCATTGCTTTTTGCTTTGGGATGAGGCTGAGTCACATTTATGGGCTTAGCCCCCCTAACCCCTACTCTGGTGCCGCCAATGGCATAAGCATCTACGCTATGATAACATAGTTGATTTTGTTGCCGTTGGTCATTGTCTAGTTTCCTTTTTACGAAGTAAGCCGTTTTAGACATTTTCAGCCTTTTCCTTTGGGGGGGGGGGGCTGAGCCACGTATAGGGGGGGCTTAGCCCCCCTAGCCCCCCCCTGCCGCCGCCACTGAGTGTAGTTTGTAACCAAAAAAAGAAGTCATAACAAAAGTCATTTTATATGGAGTAATAGGCCCTATTGCATCTTTAGCATAAAAATTATAGGCTAGTGAGCCTAGTTAATAGATTCACGTTTTTAGAATTATCAAGGCGTGACGAGAAAGTTTTCATAGGCCTATAAATACAATTTCAGAAGCGGCACCAGATCTATGTCGATTTCGGCAGGTCACACCAGGGCCGTAATGAGAGTTAGAAACTCATGTCAGCACTGAAATAGTAGAGCACTTTCTTTCAGATGACAACTTAAAATGCTGCCATTGTAATGTTGAAATTGTAAAAAATTCTGAAGGTGAGGAGTACATGCCCTTCCCAAACCCCTCTTCCTGCTTGTTTGCCCCACAGAAACCTAAGCCTTCCTCTGGACTCAATTGATTACACACTGAGCGCCGATTGGGTGTCCTCAATTATGAAAGAGTGCTGCATTTAGTGCACTGACGACTAGAGCATGTAATAGATTTCTACACCGAAGGCTATGCTCGTCATTAAATTTAACTGTGATAACACCCAGGGGCGGATACATGGGGGTCAATCCGGCCATGCCCCACCCACTAATTCAGAGATTTGCACAGAACACGTGACCCCCACCACATAAGCAAATGAGACATTCAAGCTCAGGTTAGCAGCTTTTTCGGCGAAGGACCAAGAATTTTTTTTACCCACGGCTAACATTTTGCCCCTTTCAAAAATGTCTGTATCCACCTCTGATAACAACTGTATCAATGTTCACAAAGCGTTCGCTGAACAGAACATAACTAAAAAAATCACTCTCCCAAAAAATATGACTAACTTTGAACTTCGCCAAACTATGCAGTTTACTACAACCAACAATGGCCTCCTATAGTTAGGCCTACTGTTGACTGAAATATCCTACAGGACTGCTGGCCTTTGTATTTGTCTATATAGATATGCAGTTAAGGAATTTGAATTGGCAGTTTTCCAAGAAAAGTGTCCCGGTTATTGATGACTAGAAAATGGTCACCCTAAAATAAGGGCACTGTTAATTAGGGCAAGTCCTTCTCAACTCACAACTTAACGCTTAACACAATAAATTGATGTGGCACTTAATAAGTATGAAATAAAAAATAATAATAAAAAGGAATTTGTTGTACATTTCTTTGTCTCTTTCATTCAGTGTGCCTTGGCTCAAAGTCGGGCATTTGCTGCGATAGATCACTCCGCCTTCCCCTTCTTCTATGGGCTATTCCTGGCTCTTTCTCCTCATCCTCTCGCTCTCTCAAGACGTTTCTTTACCCGGGGCTTCTTTGCTGAAAATGCCTTTATAGTGCTGCGAGACACGCTCTATAAATTTTTAGATACGATACAGTCAAAGGTTTATGAAGATTTCAGTTCAAATGGAGTTGGATTGAGTGAATATCCTACTTCAAACGGTTCCCGGACAATTCGGCGCCGGACAATTCGGACCGGACAATTCGGACCGAACAATTCCTTGCAGCCCAAACTCGTGATGGGACTTCTCCATCACCCAAAATGTATACTGTCGAAACTAATATTATTCTGACACCTTACTATATATCGGGCATAAAAACCATGGGCCTATACGCCCTATAGGTATGAAACTTACATTAATCTAAATTAGATGCGTATAAGTTGATAATTTACTGCATTTAGCTACTAATTTCAGTGTCTAATTTGTGTTATTGGATAAATTTTAGAAGATCAGATAATATTTGCTTGGTGCCATATAATTATATTTCATACCATTGCTAAACAAAAGTTTCATAGCCGTAAGAGCAATATTTTTACATGCACTCCGAATTGTCCGGGTCCGAATTGTCCGGCGCCGAATTGTCCGGACACCCTTCAAACCTTGGATATCTAACTGTTGATGGTCTACTTAACTTTAACTAATGACAAAAACAATTTAAAATGACCAAACTACCCATGTATGTTATTATATATATATTTTAAATACACTTGATGACAAATAAAGCATAAATTAAGGACTGTCCATACATCACTTATGCAAAGAGGGAAGGGGTGATCGAATTTCGGTGATTTTGCGCAGAGTGAGTATGGCGGGGAGGGGTCTCGACAAAATGTACATGCACAAAGTCAATTTCTAATTATGACATCCACATTAGCCTATGTGCTATCCTATAGGTGACATTTTATTACATTATAATTAAATTCTGTTCAGATTAAACAGTAAACCACAACAGTCAACAAATTTTTGCTCACAAATATGACGCTTGCAAAAATAAATTTATAGATGACATTAGCTAATAAACTTTTGTAAAGATGGGATAGAGAAGCTTTGTTGTACATGTTCATGGGAAAGGAGGGTCCACCAAAGAGACGAGGTGGGTTCAAAAATATGATTTTTGGCGTACGTAATATGTGGATGGCCTTTAAAAGAAAATAGGAAACGCAGAACTAAAACAAACATCCAACATGTAGAATCCAGTATAAGAGGAATGAGTCCTTATGCCAATTGTCCATAACACAAGTGATAATCAGACATTAATAGGGCCACGACATCTGATGCTCTACAGATTAAAAAATAATTCATCTCATGAACACACATCTTTGGTTATTAACTAAAAACTGTCTAATGGAACCTTTTCCACCATTTTTTGCAAATAATCCTCAAGTCAAGCCAACAGAACAGCCATTTACTATGCCATTGCCAAATTAAACAGGTCCTTCAAACATCATCCAAAGACATTGAACATCAATGCCTCAAACCATGCTAACATGGCAACTGTAGTGAAGTGGAATTTGGAGTTTAATCTGTCTGCAACTTCAGGCCTTGGAACTGTTGTTGCTGCTAGCAAACAGCTGAATGAATTTCCTCATATTTTCAAGAGACTGGCAGGCAGAACTGCATTCTTTTGCCAGTTCAGACTTTCTCTTCAGAATTTGCTATAAAAACATACACACAGTTTCCATAAACATGCAAGAACATATGTATATATAAACTAGCTGAACCCGGCCACGCGTTGCTGTGGCAGAAAAGACCGTCCTCTGCCTCCAATCCTCCCCCTCTCTCCCCCCTCCCCCTCTCTTCCCCTCTCTCCCCCTCCCCTCTCTCCTCCGCCCTCTTCCCGCCCCCTCCCCTTCCCTCCCCTCTCCCTCTTCCCCCTCCCCTCCCCCTCTATTCCCCCGCCCTCTCCCCTCCCCTTCCCCCTTCCACCCCTCCCCCTCCTCCCCTCCCCTCCCCTTACATCCTCCATCTCTCCCCTCCCTCTTCGTCCCGCTCCTTCCCTTCCTTTCCTCCTTCGCACCGTCCCTTTCCGACACGGGGCGACAGCGACGCGGAACAGAGCGACGCGGAACCTCAAAAAGGCCGGAATCGAATGTGTTGAAATGCGCTACATAAACGGAACACGCGCCCGAAGCAAAGCCTATCGGCGGGCGTAAAACGGTCGAATTTGCAGATCTTTTACAAAAGAAATAACTTTCACTTCGATTCGACCGATTGAGAGTTAAAATTCAAACCGTCCATAACAAAAAGAAATAACTTTCACTTCGATTCGACCGATTGTGAGTTCAAATTGAAACCGTCCAAATGCATTCGCCAAAAATAGTTCGCGTTTAAAAATGGCGGTTGCGCAAGGTTCATATAGCGCATATTCAACTCGGAATCGGTCGAATGGAAGTGAAAGTTGTTTTTTTGTTGTAGAAGATTTTGGAAAAAAGCATTATACAGGGTGGGCCAATAGGAATGCAACAACTTTGACGCCTTATAACTTGAACAATTTGTATCCAAACACTGTGATCAATATACTAAATTGAAGGTAATTATCCATTCTACTACTGTGTAAAATCTTGCGCTGATATACGGCACCGTTTAAATAAAAAATTCGGTGCGGCGCACACCTCTCAATTTTGAATGTAAATAATGAACATCATGGCGCCGCTCACGGAAGAGGATAGAATTTTAATCAGAATTTTAAGAGTAGAAAAAGAATACAATGCACATCAGATGTTGATAGAATTTCCTTCTAGAAAATGGGATAAATATGCTCTACATCGATTGATTAAACAAATTGATGCCACGGGAACGTCTAACAGCCGCAACTGGTCGCAAATGTTCTGCCAGCACAGCGCATCGTTCACGTCATACGGTTGCTAGATTTGAACGCTAACGTACCAGAGTTTATTGAATTTGAACCGGAGAACTGGCCACCGAACAATCCGGATTTAAACCCGGTTGACTATTCGATCTGGGGTTGTCTTCAGCAACTGGTCTATCGTGAACCGATACGTGATGTTGAACATTTGAAAGAAGTGATTCTTTGCTGCTGGGCTAAATAACCTAAGCATTGGTGGACTCAGCCATCGATCAGTGGTCGTCTCGTGTTCATGCTGTCATTAAAGCACGTGGTGGACATATTGAATATTTGTTTGACTGATTCACTCAAGATATGAATTGTTATTCATTGTTAGAACTAGTGATTGTTTAGAATTGAGTCATTGACATATTCAGTTTAAGACTTTTGGTTTTTTTCTTGCAGTTTCATGGCAAATAAGGGACATCGAACATTAATAGCATTATCTCAAAAAGTCGTAATAGTATCGTTTAGATATTTTGCAGAATGATACACTGGATAATTATGTTCAATCTGATATATAGGTCAAGACGCTCAGATAGAAATTGTTCAAGTTATAAGGCGCCAAAATTGTTGCATTCCTATTGGCCCACCCTGTACAAACCTGCGCCTATATTAACGGAACGTTTTGCTGCAATTTTGAAAAGAATCGGTCCAGGACTTACCAAGATCCTTTATGAGGAAGATTCGTGCGAACGCCGTTACATTTTTATATATATAGATATAAGATATATATATCTTCGTTTGTTATCAATTGGTATGACAAGGCAGACAAAATACAAGCAGACAATCTGAAGGAAGAGCTTAAATGTAGGCTATGCTGATGAACTGTTGTTGCAGCAGAATTTGCAGAGTAGTTAGATGTTAGACCTATTTGCAGAATGCTTATAATTGATGTTATTCGCTATATTTCTTTCTTTTAGATACGATCTTAGGTATTTGTTTCATCCCTTAACGTTACATTACCATCCAGAAAAACATGTAAAAAACGTTACAATTTATTTACGATTATATGATTATATTATATGATTATATTATATTATTATTATATTATGTCTGCATATCACACAGGTGATATGTCAACATGAACGACTTGTTCCGTCCGGTCCGGCTGTCTGATTCTGTTAATCGGACTGCTGTCTCCACTTAGATACATGTAGCCAGCCATATTAAGCCTATAGAATATTCATACAGGTAGAAAAATGATGATATAACTGGAAAAACATAAGTCCCTTTATGGGCCCAAGAAACAGCACTCCAACTGTGTTAGTTGCTTGCAATTATTTACTGGACACCATCATGTCCGATAATGTCTAAAATTTCTGACCGGACAGATTGAGTAAATACCAGACTGTCCGGTTCAATACCGGACACCTGGCAACCCTATCTAAACAAAAATGAGATCCACTTGATTTGCATAAAAATGTTTGCAACCACTTAGTAAATTCATTGTCAAACTAAATTCCCCTTAATACTAACATTGGTTCCATGAAAAAATGTCGCAGTGACAATATGTCGCAAGACAAAATGTCGCAGTGACAATGTGTCGCAAGACAAAATGCCGCAGTGACAATATGTCGCAAGACAAAATGTCGCAGTGACAATATGTCGCAAGACAAAATGTCGCCAACAAAATGACACAAACGTAAACGAGTAAATAAATACTAGGTTATTTTAATAATGGACTATTTTAAAAAAAACAATCGAATGAACTGGTTAATAGATGTGCCAACTCAAAGTGTCAATGAAGAAAGCCAAAAAAACCTCATAAATACAAATCTACAAAGTGTGCAAACAAACTCTCAATACATGATGTTACTACAGAGCTACAGTGATATTAATATTAAATCTTTTATTGTCTCTGAAAATCTCGATGAATAATGCTAATCGAGCATTCAAACAGTTCATACAACATTGATATTAAGAATTCTTGCGATGTCTCCCAAATATTGAATGGAATCTCTGTTTCTTTTCTCTTTGATGTCCATTGATCCTTTGTACTGCTGTGTACTTTCTACAAACTTTGTCTCAGATGCATCCTATTTTATCCTGGTCTACTACCATGCTCAATTTCCTCGTATAGGTATGTACTTCAAACTTCGGATAGATTGAAGCCATTATTTTATTCTACGCACTACACTCTTAGTCCACGAAATTTGTCCATGACATCCACGACATTTTGTCGGCGACGTTTTGTCCTGCGACATATTGTCACTGAGACATTTTGTCGCCGACAAAATGTCGCCGACAATTTGTCTTACGACATTTTGTCAGGTTATCCTAGCATTAGGATGGAAGAATGGGTTAAGACAACTTGCTATTTAATAAATGATCTTTTCTGAATATCAGTTTAAAGTTCTCTGACCTAAGCATGTCACCAATATACACTGTGTCCCAATAAATCGAGACCCCTTTTTATAATGTGAATAAAACAGGCAAATCTTAATCGATTTTCAAAATTTTAAAACTGTTTTTATCCTGAGATAATTATCTTACATTGATTCAAATATGAAGTTTCTGGCATGAATATTGACGTCACAATTACGTCATTTGCATCAGAGAATTCATATGTTAAGTACCGAACACAACTTTTTCGGTACTTAACATATGAATTCTCTGATGCAAATGACGTAATTTTGACGTCAATATTCATGCCAGAAACTTCATATTTGAATCAATGTAAGATAATTATCTCAGGATAAAAACAGTTTTAAAATGTTGAAAATCGATTAAGATTTGCCTGTGTTATTCACATTATAAAAAGGGGTCTCGATTTATTGGGACACAGTGTAGTTTCAATGGGAAAAAATCAGAAACATACAGACAACACTTCCTTAAGTTGTTTGACCTTCTGTTCCAGACAGCCCCTTTCAGTTGCCAGGTCTTCACTTAACTTCTGCATCTTCTTTTTTTCTTCGTCTTTGGCTTAATAGATACACAGAAATCAACAATCTGCTGTGACCTGATACAAGCAATTTTATATTGAAAGAGATTCAGGAATACACTGACAAGCTCACATTAGGGGAAGTGTATTTAAGTTTCCATTACTAGCAAGATATTTAAAACTATAGCCTCAGAGTAGTGTTAAACGAAGAATGTAGTGTAAGCTCAACAACTGACACTGTACGTCCATTGATGGAAAGATCACCTTCTTAGCATATCTCTTCCTCAATTGGTGTTGTTTTACACAATCACATATATATATATATATATATATATATATATCTGTGCAAATTCAGTTAGTTAATGAAGAATGAAGATAACATACTTCTTGTCAGTTTTTAATCATTTTCCTCACCTGCTTTGTGCATCAAATAGGAATGAACAAGAGCCAATGTCCCTGGCCAGTCATCCTTCCCACCATATTGCTTGCTAAGGGTCTGTAAAACAAGACAGACTGAGCTAGGCAATTACAAAATCAGTGGTACAGCAAACTACAAATTTATTACACTTTCAACACAATCATTAATTTCCTTAGGCCAAAACGAAAGTTGTTAATTGTTTTTAAACCAAAATTCCATTGTAAAGAGCTGCAAGCCTAAATTCTATATGGACAAAACCTTAGAGGATTGCCGTATTTACTCGACTATAGCTATAAGTCGAGAAATTTAAGTCTATTTCAAAACTGCAAAATAGGTCTTCGACTTATACTCGAGAGGTAAACCGACGGACGATCGTCACACCGAATATTTAACATTATGAAAACAAACATACAACTTAAACACTCAGTTGATTTCAGTTGTCTTTGTCCTTTTTCCAAGGAAAATTACATTTAAACGAATTACTGATTACCGGTAAATACCAACCAAAACGAAATATTCCTCTCTTAACCTCCCTGGCGTTAATCCCGAGTAGTACTCGGGCCGGGAATAAGATGCAAAAACGGTTAATCCCGAGTGACACTCGGGATCTGGACTAGTATTGCATTCGGCATGGTTAATCACGCTTCTTACTCGGGATAGATATATATGAGACGGAATCGAAAGGTGATGCATCTGATGAAGCATGTGCTGCGCGCTTATGGTCTCGAGTTGACCCAGAATGTCAACGACCACCCCCACCACGGTGTCCCTTTATCGGAAAGCCTGGGCTAAATGTAGAAGTATCTCCTGATCCTCTCAGTTATATATACATACATAGGGCCTACATACATACATAAATATATACATAGACGCATAAATACACATATATTCATACATACATATATTATATATTCATACATACATACATACATTATATACCTACATGCATACATATATAGTAATACATATACGTACATACATACATAGTATTACATACACACACACACATACATACATACATACATACATACATGTATACATACATACATACATAAATACATACATACATACATAAATACATACATACATACATACATACATGCATACATGCATACTTACATGCATACTTACATGCATACATAGTATAACCGTAAATAATTGCAACGCTTTTGACAAGTTTTTCTGGATAGAAATGCAACGCTAAGGAGGTTAAAACAATGTTATTATACACTTGTACACGATGATTCATAAAAACATTACCCTACATATTTTACTGTAACTCCGCCAAACATCGGGTTAAGTCAACGAAATTTTAGGTGAAGATAGAGGATTCATTTCTGAAAATCATGGAAGTTTAAATTTATTTTCAAAATTACCTCCTTTGGCAGATAGACATTTCTTGACTGATTCATCAATGATGCGCTGATCCATTGTGTCCGATATGCCTCCACAATTTGACGACACAACTCGTTGACATCACATTATTCGAAATCTGTAGACATTTTCTTGCCTGATGCTACATATCTTATGGTCTACTGGATTTAAATCAAGACTGTTGGGTGGCCACAAAGTAGGCGGGATGAAATCAGGAATTTCAGTTTCCTTTACGCAACGGTCTGTCGAGATCTGTGTGCACGAGCGCTATTATGATGGACGATTAAATAAGCTTACTCCGTAATGTCACGAATGTCTGGCAAAGGACCTTATATTTATTAGTGGAACATCTCTGCAATATTGTCCATTGACCTCAACATCTGGTTCGGTGAAATGGATATGTTCGTACGATCAAGTGCAGAGACCCGACCGATGCTATAAGGGATTTGCTGAAAGTTGGTCGATTCCGCAAAAGACGATTTGCTGGAACGTCCCTCTTCTGTGTACCGGCAGATACGTGGTTGCGAACAGTCTGGGTGATGCCACAGTAAACAATTTCTCACAAGGAGTCTAAATCAGATGAAATTGACCAGATGATACAGTGACTAACGGGAACGTTGGAATCTTGCTTGTTTCTCGAGATTATTGTGACGTCATTAGTTTCGTCATCCTCGTTACGTCATTATAGCTCTGAATGTGAAATAATTTATGCAGCACTTGACTAGATCATCAATTTTCATTATTCTGAAATTTCATTAAATTTGATGGTCATCAACATGAGTTATGCTGACTTATGTAGGGTAACGTTTTTTTATGAATCACTGTGTATAATTATTTCATGCAACGAAAGCAATCTCTTTTATTATTGCTTGTTGAGACTCAGTGGTCAAAAGAACTCAAATATCAAAGCTCCGCATGGTGTTCGAATCAAAGAGTAAGGATGCAGATAGGTATGATAGCCGTCTTTGTCTATTATTTTGGCAACAGCACGGCCCATCTTTCATGTATTATCACGGGAAATATCAAAACCTCGCATGGTCGAATCAAAGAGTAAGGATGTAAATGAGTACGATAGCCATCTTTGTTTGTCTATTGTTTTAGCAACAGCGAACGTAGCTCATCTTTCAAGTATCTTATGACCTTTAGCATTTTGGGACATTTATAGCATCCAGAGTCATCACAGTATGGCCGCCGCCAAATCTTATGCGCAAATATCGCAACGAACGGTCGCGTTTTCCAAGTGCTTCTCTGTAGACCACTCGCTACGAGCATCTAAACAGGATTCTAAAATCGGCAGTTACATCCCATGTACGCCATATTTTCAGCACATATGGTGTCCTATTGTATGTCTGCAAATGGAGTAATAAAGGCTATACTTATTTACTTAAATATCAAATCTATGCATGGCGTTAGAAGCCGGAAGTGGTGGACGGAAGTCATCTATATGTATTCACTTATTGATTGTTTATATTATAAACGATTTCCAAGCATTATTTTACTAGAATTTGTGTCTTTTAAAGTTCTTTAATTATTAAAAATGATATTGTTAGATGTCACTTGTTTTGATTTTATTCTTGACTTACTTGCTTTGATGAGGCCTAAAAAAATGTTGTGTTTCCGGTAACACAGCTAAAAAAATTGGGTAGGTACGTCGGAAAATATTTTTATTTTGGTAAAATATTTTTATGCAGTGACTATCCGAAAAAGTATACCCCGTTAGTCTTTTTTGCACAAAGATACACGCTGTAACAAAGTATGTGTTCTAAGCAAGTATAAACTGCCTATTTCCCGGCTGTCTGCACCTAAAACTGCTCTAGAAAACAGTCCTATTAATTTCATTTTGTTGACGTCTTTTCTGTTATGTCAATACAAATATTAAAAATTTAAAAAAATTAAATAATTTTTTTTTAAAAATTTTTTTATTAAAAATTTGGTTTTTAATTTAAAAAATTTACAAAATTATTTGAGTCGCGGCAATAAAAGAGGGTCGGTCAGGTTACCGGAAACACAACATTTTTTTTAAGGCTTGATGCTTTCGCATGTGACATCCGCCCAGCTATGGAAAATCTCCACTTCTCTCTCTCTTGGGCTTTGTGTGTAGCCTCTTGTATGGACCAACCCATCTCCTGACAATCCTCACGTATCATGTCGAACCATCTCTTCTTTGGTCTTCTCTTTTTCCTTTTTTCATGCACATACCTGTTGACAGCTATCTTTGGGTATCGCTCATCCCGCATTCTGGTTACGTGGCCAAAGTATGTATGTATGTATGTATGTATGTATGTATGTATATGAACATTTATATAGCGCCTTACAATAACCTCACGAAGGCGCTTAACGCAGCTACCGGACAGTTCTAAACAAGTGCGTCTTAATTGTCCTTGAGAATGTTTCATGAGATACAAGCAATGCAGTATTGCGAATTGTTAATGAAAGATTGTTTCAGTATGAAGGTCCAATGCATGAGAAGGCGTAACCATTTGCTATGAATTTTGTGTATTATAATCATGCTGAATATTCAGTCTGTTGTATATCTCTGAATTCCTTATCCTGTCCCTTCTCGTGACTCCTTCTGTCTTTTATAGGCACACCATTTCCAAGTTTCCGAGTTGTACAGAAATGCACTCAGCATCAATGCACCTGTAGTATTCCTCTGGCCAGCCTGATTCTTTTGTCCACATCTTTTTCAAATTCTTCATTTGTGCTAATGCAATGCTGTCCAACCTTTTTGGTACCACGGGCCGCAAAAGCAAGATTCTTGAATCCGGGGGCCGCAACAAAAAACTCAAAAGCAGTGGCCAAAATTTATTATATTAACATTGAAACGAGTATTTAAATTTAATATAGAATGATTATTATCTATCTATCAATCGAGCTATTTACATATGAAATTTACATACCGCCGGTTCAATAGCCTATAACTATTCAGAGATGCTCCCAACCCAGGAATGGCCAAAGAGGAAAGTCTTGAGTAGTTTATGGAAAGAGTTCGACAGGTTCCAGAGGAACAATAATAATGAATAATAGCATGTAGACTACATGGGCATGACGTTATAACTATTTAGAGATGCTCCCAACCCAGGAATGGCCAAAGAGGAAAGTCTTGAGCAGTTTATGGAAAGAGTTCGACAGGTTCCACAGGAACAATAATAATGAATAATAGCATGTACATGTAGACTACATGGGCATGACGTTAAACTGCATCCATCCTCCGCCACAGGGAACCAACAATGTCCCTGTGCCGATCCTAAGCCCGGACAAAAGGGGAAGGTTTGCCAGATGGGTGGCGATACACTGGCAGTAAAAGACCAACACGATTGAAATCCGCAAAAACCACTACATAAGTGACTTAGCGACCCAGGTGCTTCAAGGTGTCATGATGTGGAGCAGACATGCACAGGCCGGTCAGGACAGACCGGTGGAGAGAGTTGGAGGAGAGAGCGTGGGACACATACGGACATTGACCCAGGTTGTCCTTCATGCTTCTCTCCCAACATTCTCTTCAATCAGGCAAGGTGGTCTAGGTGCTCCAAGATGTCAATGATATGGAGCAGACTTGCTGACCGGACTGGTTGAAGCTGAGCAACATGGCGTGGACAGACTCAAACAGAGAGTGGCGTCGGACACCTACGGGCTGTCAGCCCATGGACTATGATGATGATGATGAGACTACACAAACCCACGAATTTTCATGCTTCACAATGGTGGAGCACCAAAACGTGCAAGGTGGCGTTATCCCTGCCTTGCACTCAGCTAGTTTTGTCAGCCAGATACAGTTTGGCCAACTCAACTCTTCATTACGTCGAGCAGTCAATTTTTTGGGCTAAGATCCATTTTATGACTGGGACGAATTTCCATCCTCATGCTCTAGCTTTCATAAAAATCGTAGAAGCCAAAGTCTCAGTCTAAAGATCTAGCAGTCATAGTCGTCGGACCAGAACGAGCAAAGACATCGCCATTCGTCGGTCCTGGGTCTCTTATTGATTGTTTTGTTCTAATCCTTAGAACTAGAACTCAGCTATCTCTTGAAAGAATGGACGCAGCAAGGCCATAGCTAGGGGTGTTTTGGGTGTTTGAGTAGCCCCCCCCCAAATGAAATAATGTAAAAATGAAACAATGCATTCACTATCACATGATATAAGAACTGCAGCGTGTAATGTAGACTAATTTCGAGCAGAAAATAGTCAAAATCATGCAAAATAGTCACTTTTGCACCACCTTGAATGTATTACGAGCTATAAAAAGGTAAGAATAGCAAGCAATGACTACAGAATGGTCGTCAGAAAATTTCGCCACAAAGAAGAAGTCGGGAAAACACCCCCGAAATAAAATCCTGGCTACGACCTTGGGTCGCAGATTCGCAGTCACTTGCAGAACGTGCTGTAACTCATAGACTAAGGGAACCTAACCACAGGAAAAGAAATAAGAGATTTAGTTTTCGGATTGGCCTTCTTGTTAGCATTCCAAATCGGAAACTGTCACAACATCAATAAAAAATAAATGTTTAAGTCGATCAGTGACTTTATCCTTTACTTTGTATTACACAAAGTGCAAAAATTTAGTGAACCCGTGCGAACCACTTAAAATCACCTCGCGGGCCGCATGCGGCTCGCAGGCAGCAACGTTGGACAGCACTGTGCTAATGGTTCCCCCCAGATACACGAAGCTCTCCGTCTGTTCTAGTTGGTGTCCATCTGCTTCTAACTGAAATTTGATATTGCCCCTAACGAGGCAATGGCTTTTCGTTTTTAGTACATTTATACTCATCCCCATTTCCCGACTCACTTGGACCACTTTAGTAAGCGACTCTTGTAGTCCATTTGCTTGTTTCGCCAACAGGGCGATATCATCCGCAAATCTAAGGTCACTTATCGTCTGTCCTCCAATCACCGCTCCTTCCTCCGTTCCATCCAGTGCCATAGCCATGATTAGTTCCAGGAATATGTTGAATAGCAGTGGCGACAAGACGCACCCCTGCAGTACTCCCACAATAATTTTAAACCATTTTGACAGCTCTCCGTACACCCTTACTGCACTGAAAGTGTCCTCATAGGCATTTTCCAGTATTCTTATTATTTTCTCTGGATATCCGTAATGTCTCATAACTCTCCACAGTCCTTTTCTTCATCCACTGTCAAAAGCCTTTCGAAAATCTATGTAGCATACATAAAGTTCTTTTCCAAATTCTTCGTATTTCTCTGCCAGCTGTCTTAGAGTGAAAATCTGATTTATTTTATTGTGCTCCTGTTCACCCTGAATCGTGCCTGACTTTCTCATAAGATCTCTTTTGTCTTCATTTTAATTCTCGTTTTAATTGGTTTTATGCATTCGACTTATATTCGTTCCGTTAATGTTGGATGCTAGTTTTTTCCGAAAAAATATACTGTGACTTACAGTTGAATCGATATCTATTCGAGTATATGCGGTAACCTATTAAGCCAAAGTAAATGAAGTTACCTGACATTTAGGACATGACCATAATCCCACTGGAACTGAAGTCAGTGGAGGATCGAGACATTGGAGATGGTATACAAGGCTACAAACATCGCACATCAATAACTCCCCACTTCTATGACAAATTGTGCAACAGTCTTCTCGAACCTCCATCTAACAAGAAAAAATTGCAGATTTGCAAAAGGGAACAGTTTTACAATCAGGGTGTTTAACATTGGAAAATGTATTTCCAATACCAATACAAACATTTCAATATAAATGTCCTAGCATGCCATGCACTGACTGCCCTCAGTATCTCCATGATGGTAGGGCAAAAGTCTCTTCTGGAAAACCTCTGTTGCTCCATGTTAGCTACAACTGTCTTATTCTGATCATTCTCAAGATTTGTCCTTTCTCATCCTTAACCCTTTAATGCCGGAGGGTATAGGATTTCCCATACCATTTACTACCATCTCGGCATTAAAGGGTTAAAGGTCAGCCTTTCTCAATGTACTAGGTGCATTGCGTTTATCATTTGCACACACCAGTGCGTCAGCTCCATCTAGTTTCATGTTTTTCTTCCGATTTTGTCGCATAGCTGAATTGTTAGGAGGCAACGGAGGGAATTAGAATAGCGGGGAAAATGTTGAATAACCTGAGATATGTCGATGATACGACATTACTAGCTGGGAAAAGAACGACTTGGCCGAATTAATAAGAAGAGTTAAGAAAGAGAGTGAAAAGGCTTCAACATAAAGAAAACAAAGGTTACGACAACTGCAACATGGGAGAATTTTGAGGTGGATGGAGAAACAATAGAAGTAGTATCGAGCTGCACATTCCTGGGGCCTATGATAGAGAAGGAGGGAAGAAGTGATATGGAAATAAGGTGGAGGGTAACACTGGGGAAAACGGCAATGAACGGTCTTGGAAGGACATAGAAGGATAAACATGTGAGTAGAGAAACAAAGAAAAGACCGGTAAGAGCACTGAGCACGTGCGAGATGTGGATTTGGAGAAAGATGCTGAGGATCTCATGGACAGAAAGGAGAACTAACGAGTCGGTGCGCGGGGAGCTGGGAATCGAGAGGCATAAGACACTGCAGCAAACAGCAACAAGGAGAAAATTAAGCTACTTCGGCCACATGATGAGATCAAAAGGTTTGGAAAAAGAATTGATGATGGCGTGCGAAGCGGGAAGAAGAAGACGAGGAAGACCAAGGAAGAAATGAATGGATGAAATACACGAGAAGTCTGGTATGAGCTTGGAGGTGCTAAGAGAGGCGACAAGAGAGAGGAAACACTGGAGAGGATTAGTGTGGTTCACAGATACATGGGGGAAAATAAAGTTTATGCTAAAAACCAGGGCACCCTCCCAGTTTGTTAGACCTACCAATAGTATTATTGAGACAAAATTTCAGCTTCCTATTCCAACTGGAAGGTGGTGCTGTATTACTTTGCATGGGCCAATGAATGGACATTAATTGCAGAAATAAATGTGTCGAGCATATATTCCCATACAATTGCGTTTTATTTCAAGATAAATCCAACACTACTGTAACATGACAATATGTGTGATACTTAAACAGTTTGAAATCTAAAATTTTAGTAGGTTTTGAATATGGAAAGTGTCAAAAAACATTGTTAAATCCACGAATGTCTATTTTTTGCCTTTTATGACTCCAACACCTATGCAGTCTTATACTCAAGAAGGCTTTGCAAGCATGGTGTCAACTGCAGATTTCTTTGTTGATTGAGTAGGAACAGCTTTCACATTTGTCTTGACCAATTGGAGAAAATACAGCTTTTTTCTTTATCAGCGATGAGTCAGTTGAATTTCTCAAACAACTTCACACCTCTCAGCCATGTCGTTTGCCATGCAACTCTCAATTGCTGACTTTAGTGTTTATCATGCAGACAATCCTCATTCTCAATCCCTTGCTCTGGTGGAGGTGAAAAAATGGGTTCATCAAACTTCAGGCGTGGCAGTAGTGTCAGTGATCGCTGAGTTACAAAGTCGCCCAGACAATCCCTCTCCTTCAGCACCACAGCATTACCCCTCAACATCCATTCAACAGGATTTAAAGTCATTCCGTAAAATATCTTCACCTCATCTGTAACAAGCAGTTGGCAACATAGCAGTATCAGATCTTCAGCCTCATCTGAAAGGTACTAAGTACTGGTGATTTTCTAGGACATTCATGACCACAATGCTGACCTCCTATAGGTAATAGTCACTTGAATCATAATTCCAAGATCAATAAAAGTTGACAGATCTTGACCTGGAGTTTCAGCAGCAAGAGGATGCCTTTGAGTGAAGAAGGGCACCCAATCACACAAAAGGATGAATCTGAGTTTCTTCCTACTTCCTCAGATTCAATACGTCAAGTTGATTGCTAAAAGGATATAATTATTTTGACGTCATGCAGTAGCCTGGCCATTCAACAAGCATGGTAAATCTCTTCAAGATAGGATTATATGTGTCCCGACATATGAAAAGGTACCATAAGTCGGCGTACGGTTTCACGAGAAATCGCGCATAATGACGTCGGGGGAATATAATCAAATTTGAGCTCTTGGTATTTTTAGCAGCAGGCAAGCCTAAGGTATGATGTCATCGCTAAATATAGCACATTCACCACTTATTTTCTGGTTTAACTGGTCACTAAAACACCCACCATTGGTCAGATAAAACGTACCATAACTCGGCTAAGGATTTCTGTGCGAATTGTCTAGACAAAATGTGTCGTGTTTTAAAAACAAATTTCCCGAAAATGTCCAGTTCTCGTGTTAAGCCATGTTTTATCTTATAAGTCGGTCATTTATCATCCAATTTTTATCTGGTTTTCAGCAAAATGTTTAGCTCACTTAGCTGGTTTGTGAAGGCATAATAACTCCAAACCCGACTTATGGTACCTTTTCATATGTCGGGACACATATTTTGAATTAGATGGACCTCAACACAAGGTTAAGATTTTGGCTAAAATCAACTCCATCACAATGACGACAGCAATCCACAGATTCAGAGCCAGCCACAGGACCTTTTTTACCCATCCTGTCTTCCTGAAAAATGTACACTCCGCTGCTGAAATTTGGTCTCAATAATAATATTGACAGGTCTAACAAACTGAGAGGGTGCTTTGGTATCTAGCTTGAATTTTATTTTTTGAACCACCCTAGAGAGGATACATCGTGACTGTCGCCAGAGCTCCAAGAGCTGACGGCACCAGGTGACCAGGTGAACTGAATTGTTCAGTTAATACTTAATACACTTACATCTACAAACCTTCGGACTCATTGATGCTACTTCAAACGGTTTACCTACTAATGTTAAAGAGTTACTTTGGATTGATTTTTGTCTTTTCTTCGACAGGCCGAGTGCATGCTATTGTGTGTACATCGTCATTTGTTGTCACATGCCGACCTACGATTACGTCTTGGTCTACGTATTGGCGTTGTGTGATGTTTGCTAATAATCTAAATGACAGCTCGAACTACCTATTATTTTCTTGAACTACGTTCAATCTGGTCAAATCGTTTTCGGCCCACTCGTTATCTGTGAAAGACACTGTTCAGGGCTCAATTATGGTGCCCTACCAGCTGCCGCCTGAATCACCCTCTTCCTGCCAGCTCTACATACAAGACAGTGCCTGCTCCTTCTGTCTCTCCCTCAGTCTCCTCTCCCCCATTGGCACCAAATGATCCTCCTATGAATGCCACCAAGTTGCCTCATCCTCCGCTCATCCATCCTCCAGGTTTGAGAATAGTCATATGACACAAGTATGCCTTCGTATCTCAATCCCTTCTTGATGGACAACTCGATGTCCTCGCTGTCACTGAGAGTTGACACCGAAGTTCTGAAGATGTTGCGTCGCGATCCTGCAAGCAAACACTTCTATTGTACTCGTTACGCGACTGTCATCAACCGCCTCACCCTGATGACCGATCACTGTGTGGAGGTGGCATCATCATCTTCTTTCGTTCTTCTCTTCATCTTACTCAATTCTCTCTCAATGCATCGCTAATCATGTTCGAAGCCCTCTGCATGAGCATCGCTTACACTCCACAGGCCTCAGCAGCTCTTCTCAACGTTAAAAAAAAGCGGCAGGTGACTTCATTAAAAGTGGTGTAACTTCTGTTGTGTTTGAAATATTTTGATGAAATCTGGCCACCATGTGCAAATATGAATCGTCTTTAAGACTGCAAAATTTCATTTCCAAATTCTTACTTTTGGGCAAGATATTGGCAAAAAACCTCGGAGGGGTATTTTTTGTGCACCCTGTATACAGGGTGGGTCATAAAAAAGACCCCTGAAGGTTTTGCCAATATCTTGTTCCGAAGTAAGAATTTCCAACTGACATTTTACAGGCTTAAAAAGCATTCATATTTACACATGATGGCCAAATTTCATCAAAATATTTCAAACAGAACAAAAGTTACATCACTTTTAGTGAGACCACTCACTGTTTTTTGACTATTCAAAAACGTAACTCAACAAAAAGTAACAAAAAACGATTTTATTAAGTCTCATCGAATATAATTGTTGTCAAATGGATTTCACATATCCAGGTAATACTTATTACTATTTAGGAAAAAACAGGGTGCCAGCATAGCTGCACTGTGAAGTCATTTAGCAAGATGTATGTATGTATGTCAATCAATCAATCAATCAATCAATCAATCAAAATTTATATAGCGCCCCTTCAAGGTATTTACTCAGAGGCGCTTCCGGCCGAGATCAAGCGAAAAAGTCTTCAACAGTTGTATGTATGTATGTATGTATGTATGTATGTATGTATGTATGTATGTATGTATGTATGTATGTATGTATACTGTATGTATGATTGTATGCATGTATGTAATACTTTGTATGTATGTATGTGCACTTGTTAGCGCCCCTTAAAGCTCACTACTCAGAGGCACTCCCGACTACAGCGCAGACACTGCATCAAAGTTTCATGCCAAAGCGCTGAGCAATTGCAAGTGAAGGACTTGCCCAAGGTCCCTCCATGGCGACTTGAGGTGGATTCGAACCTGCGAGGCAACAAAGATGATCAAGTGGGTAAGCAAGAAACCTGTCAGATTAATAATTTTGCTATTAGATCAATGAAATTCACATTTTTAAAGATAAAAATGGCCAAGATGTCAATGACAGACAAAATGTGTATTCAGGCACACTCCCTGAGCAAGGGTTCCTGTAGGTAAACCTCTAATCACTGATTACTCTGATAAGCAGTGAGTGCAGAAAAACTTAAGAGTTAAATTGAGAGCTAAAAAACATGCCGTTGATGAAAGGAGATCAGTTCAGTGTCAATTATGTGGGTTTCATTGAGAAAACCCCAATGACCCCAAAATATCTGGATTGGAACCTGATGGATTATCACGTTTAGAGAGCTATGCTGGCGAAATACCACAATCTGCGGCTAAAACCAAGAGCAATAAGAGAATTGATTCTTGCATTGGAGGTGATATGGGAAGATTTACCTCTGGAACACATCAACAAGGCCATCAAGAATTTTACAAAGAGACTCATTGCAGGTTGGAGCACTGGTGGTGGACACAGTTGGGAAGCACCATCCAGTTCATTTGATAACAGTTATTTGAGAAATGACTTAATAAAACCGTTTTTGTTACTTATTGTTGCCTTACATTTTTGAATCGTCATAAAACGGTGGGTGGTCTCACTAAAAGTGATAAAACTTTTGTTTTACTTGAACTATTTTGAAGAAATCTGGTGTAAGTATGAATTGTCTGTAAGCCTGTAAAATTCAATTTAGAAATTCTAACTACTGGTCAAGATATTGGCAAAAAACCTCCGTTTTTTTTATGACCCACCCTGTACACATCACGCATCCTACCATGACAAGTTGACACAGAAAACATAATGCTGCACAGTTGTTAATGCAAAAATCTAAATTGTGTGGATATTGTTCACTTCGCAAGTATCATGGAAATCTCTAATTTTTACAGAATTGTTGTTCAAGTAGACACCAAATGCAAAAAACTGTGTTCATTTCTAATGAAATTACTAGCAAACACAAGTATGCTTCATTTAAGAAATTCTAACTGCTGAGATTTGTAAAACAGTCTTGAGTTCTGTACAATAATATCCTAAGAAAGCAAAATACATTAATGACTTTTTGAGGTACATAATTTGTAAGGTTTTTTTTACAGTGAACTCAAGACACTTTGCTTAAGTAACTGGACTCTCTTATCCATTATTCCGTTAATATGTATCGGCCTATTACATATATATTTCATTTAATTGTACCATGTCTGTAAACCAGCAGTTCCCAACCCGTGGCCCACGGGCCACTTTTGGCCCGCGAGGCCTCAAAATATGGCCCGCCAGTCCTCAAAAATGGCCCTCATCTCTCAAAGAAGTAACAAAAATATATGAAAAAATTGAAAATTTGGACAGGATAGAACTTATAATTATTTTCTATTACAAATTATTTTATTTTGACGTCTATAAATAACATCAAACATTCTATTTTGAATCAATTATAAAAATTTATATGCTTTTAGTTAATTAAATTTTAACATTGTGGCCCCCTAAACGCCCTAATGTTCTTTAACTAAGAAAAAGTGGCCCTTGTGTCCTCCAACTTAGAAAAAGTGGCCCTAAAGTCAAAAAAGGTTGGGAACCATTGCTGTAAACCAAAATGCGGTTAGCAATTACCGGTAATGAATGACTGTCATGACCAAATTGACGAAGATTTGGAAGAATAAATCAATCAGCATCGACACCAAATTGCGGTTGATGAAGGCTTTGGTGTGGCCAGTAGCGACATATGGATGCGAAGCATGGACTCTGAAAAAGGATGAAGAAAAGCGAATTCAAGCATTTGAGAACAAGTGTATCAGAGAGCTGAGAATTCCATGGACTAAAATGATGACCAATGAACAGGTGTATGTGTCAGCAGGAGCCAGAAGAGGACTATTGGCCCACACCAAAATTCGAAAACTTCGATATTTTGGTCATATCATGAGACAGCAAAACGGTAGCATCGAAAGCAGCATCATGACGAGTTTTGTGGAGGGAACCGAGGACGAGGAAGGCCGAGGATATCTTGGATCGACAACGACCTGAACTGGACAGGACTTGTAGGCTCTGACTTAATGAGCGCGACCAGGAACAGAAGACTCTGGGCATAAAAGGTCCATTCATGTAGCCAACCGTCGCAATGCGACGATGGCGACATGACATGACAATTAATGAATTAAAGAATATTCTTATCTTATCTTATCTTACTTCTATAAGATCCCTCCTCTGCAACAAAAATTTTTCTAAACAGCTTTAAACGTCAGAACAAATTTTGGGAGGTGTTTTGATCTTTGGAATCCCAAAACTTTTTGACAAATAATATTGCATATAATATTGCAGTAAAACACTATGCAAAACACTCTTTACAGAATGCTTCTAAGTATATTACTGGGCGAAATATTGTACATTTATGTCATTTTACAATACAGGCCTGCTACGCTACCTCGTAGCTCGCTATCTCTTGTTCACAGCTTCTTCTACCTGCTAACCTACAAATTGTTAGTTTTTCATGGGCCTGATAATCATGTTTTGGTAGGAGCAAGCAACTTATTCAGCATTTCCCAGTAGGAGAAGGATTAATTCAACATCTTGACAAAAACTTTACAAACCACCTCAAATCAAATCCAAGGCAATAAGAGAAGCAAGGCACTAAATGCCACAAAATTAGACAACCAACAAAAAAGCAAAAAGCTAACTGATGATCATACCTCTGTTTCTAAGTTCCCATACCAGAACTGTGGATTGGATGCGTTCTTACGTTTACGTTCAGATCGTCTGCTCTGTAATTCTAAACATAGAAGAACCAATAAATATATATATATATAAGGCCTAAAAAAGTTGTGTTTCCGGTAACAGAGCTAAAAAAAATTGGGTAGGTAGGTCGGAAAATATTTTTATTTTGTTAAAATATTTTTATGCAGTGACTATCCGAAAAAGTATACCCCGCTAGTCTTTTTTGCACAAAGGTACATGCTGCAACAAAGTATGTGTTCTAAGCAAGTATAAACTGCCTATTTCCCGACTGTCTGCACCTAAAACTGCTCTAGAAAACAGTCCTATTAATTTCATTTCGTTGACGTCTTTTCTGTTATGTCAATACAAATGTAAAAAAATTTCTCCTTTTTTTAATTAAAAAAAATTTTTTTTAACTTTTTTAAAATAAAATTATTTTAAAAAATTATTTGAGTCGCGGCAATAAAAGAGGGTCGGTCGGGTTACCAGAAACACAACATTTTTTAGGCCTAACTCTAAATATAGAAGAACCAATAAATATAGTTACAGAAAATAAATTGCATTGATTACCAATATATACGGTGTCCCAATTGAACTGATACCCTTTTTGTTTTGGCAATATACTTGTCATTTCTAAATGCAACTCTATAAAATTTCAGAAAATGTAAGAGGGATAAATTATCAATGCTTCCTGAAAATTGTATCCAATTCTACGAACAGAGTCCGAAGTTATGCGCATTCAAATTTGGACAAAGAAAATTTTAAGTTTCCAACATGTGAAATTATTGTTTGCAACAATTGCTGTTCATCAAAGCTGATGGTCAAAATGTCCTCCATTAGCTCCAATGCATACTATAAGGCGCTTTCGCCAATCATTGATTTCATTGTCAACAATCCCTTGATCAAAACAATTCCATTCTTCCACAATTCGCTGTTTGAGGTAGTCAATGTCACGTATGCAAGTTTGATAATGCTGCGATGGACCAGTTTTTGTTGTTAGGAAATTCCTTTAAAAAACTTTTTTGCACCGTAATGTTTTTCTTCTCTTAAATTTTTTTATTAAACTCAAATCATCTTTGCTGAAAACCATTTCATATTTTTAATTTTTATTATTGTCCTCTAACATGGAAATGACGGAAATATGATGTCATTCATATTCATTAATTTAGAAAGTACGGTGAGCAATAATTATTATTGTTGCAAACAATAATTTCCTATCTTTTACATGCTGGAAACTTAAAAATTTCTTTGCCCAAATTTGAATGTGCATAACTTTGGAGTGTGTTCATAGAATTGGATACAATTTTCAGGAAACATTGATAATTAATTTATCCCTCGTACATTTGCGGAAATTTTATAGAGTTTCATTCAGAAATGACAAGTATATCGCCAGAACAAAAAGGGTATCAGTTCAATTCGGACACCGTGTATATGGAGAAATGTACAATCGGTTACACCTCAAGGAAAACATGACACAGAGGATATCCGAAGAAAACTGGGTCTATTCGGTCACTTATGCCGATGAGTAATGACAGGAAAATAAAGACATTGGTGTTTGGAATGATGGATGGACGAAACAAAGAGTGCGCCCAAATAAAGATTGGGCGAATGATGTAACAGACTGGTGTGGTGTGGAGCATCATTGCAAGAGCTGAGCCACGTTGCACTGGAAAGGGAACAGTGGAAGAACGTGGTGAAAATGGCGTCAGATAATAATAATAATTAGGGGTCATTGCATAATTACGTAACGCTCGAGGGTGGGTGGGTGGGGTCATTGAAAACGTTACGATACGTTACGGGGGTGGGTCGGTAGGGGTAGCTGAACGTTACGTAACGCCATGAAATTTTTTATTAACGAATATTAAATTGCCTTCGGATGACACTTTAGACATGATTTGATCGATGTTTAAACTTCGTGACATTGATTTAAAAATAAGATCCGGCAGTAGACACCAGTTACATGTCAGGTCAGTTCTGTTCTCCCGTTTGTGCAATCCGGAAACCGCTGTTTGAATTGTTTCGATCTGTGATAGTTTTACCAACGGAACAACGTTTTAGGCCTAATTCCCAATGAATTTCTGACATCGAAGAACTACTTTGAAGCATGTTTTACTTAGTGGACACGATCTAAACATTAATTTTAAAATTAAAGCTCAACAAAACTCGGCATTATTTGTATTAGTAAGTGGGGTGCCCAGACTAAGGAAATAAATAGGCCTACATGTATATATAGGCGCCTAGCTCATGATTCTGATTAATTGTTAACGAGCCATTTAGTCCATGCATGAAACTTTTCAGCAGTGTAAAATTTTATTCTTGCGGTAAAATTTAAGAAAATTGCAGTTCACGCATGACTGTTATTTATATAAATAAAACATTGTGTAAGCATAGATCTATATTTTAAGCCCAGTCTACGGTCAAATTCTAATTAACATGTACGCTTATACTATATTAAATTCGCTATGAAAATATGAGTTAGGCCTATAATTACGCGCTCACATAAGCCAATAATAAACCTAAATCTCAACTGACTTTTCGTAGCAATCGTTACGTAACGATGGGGAGGGTGGGTGGGTGGGTCAAGGCAAACGTTACGAAGCGTTACAGGGTGGGTGGGTGGGTGGGTCAAAAACGGTCATTTTCGGCGTTACGTAATTATGCAATGGCCCCTTACGACGATTTATATGGCGCAGTTACACAGCCATGCCGTTACAAGGGGGCCTTACAAAGCAGCTACACGGAATAAGCCATAGCGAACAAGTGTGATTTTAGCATGGATTTAAAATCACAGTTCATGATGATGATATACGGACATTAGCTCTTTGCTCGCCTCTTGCTCTCCTTAATTCCTTGGTTCGGGTCCATCTCACGGTATGCTCATGTTTCTGCCTTCTGGCTCCCACTGCAGCAATGCATTGTTTATAGAGTCTCATCCATTGCTTGGCACTGCATCCTGGCCAGCTCAAGATCCACCTTACCTATGTGAGCTATACGGGAGCGCTTCTGAGTAGATTACCTTGAAGGTGCGCTATATACAAGGTCAATAATAATAACAAAAATAATAATAATATTTACCTGGCCTCCATGTCTCTGGGTCGCCGTTCGCACCTTCCCACCCTGCCCCAACCTAGCCTGTCTAGCTGCAAGATTTCTTAGAAAGCGAGAATCTTTCAAACTCAAATTACTGCTATTATTATTGTGAATCCGGTGAGGTTTTTGGAAGAGGTGCTTTAGAAGTGTTCCGATACGATATTAATTATTATTATTGTCATTATTTTTTCTTACCATGTGATCATACTTACTTGAGCTTCGGTCAGATATGACATAAAGAAAATGAGGTGTAAAAAATGATGTCAGGAGTTTAGTGATTAAATGGCATCTTAAACTATTGCATCGGAATTTAAAATGCTCATAACTCCTCATTTTCTTTCCTCAAATCCTATTTCTTCTCTTGTTGCCTTGCGCACTGGGGAGCGCCTCTGAATGGTTCACCATAGTAGAGGCGCTTTATAAATGTTTTAATGCAATACAATACAATAAAGAAGAAAAGTATGTAACTATGTACAATAAAGAAGAAAAGTATGTAACTATGTACATGTATGTTCACAAAAACTTTTGATCCATTCAACCGATTGCTCACAATTTTCCATGAATATTTTTTAGCACCGAAAAAGAACATAGAAGGGGGGGTTCACGATCCCAAAATCTAACCCCATTCCAATTTATGAACATTTTAAAAACGACAGATGTATGCGCTGTGAGAATTCATGACACACCAATTCTTTGCGACACACCAATCTTACATGTATGGGTCGACCGTGACACAATGTGTCGTTACACACCAGTTAAGAACCTCCATTTTAATACACACTTGTCATCAAAAGGGCTAATAGTTCTCATATTCAAATATGTAACCATACAACACTCAAATTGATCATCCTAAGCATGAAGAACATATTTTAATATATTATCTTTTGTCCACAATTTCAACACAGCAGATTACATATTTTACGTATTCATACAACACTGCATAAGAAACACCCTTAGAAGCCAATGAAAAACATGGCTAATAGTCCAGAAAGTAGAAAATTAAGTTGCAAGAAACTGAATAAACAATGTGTAAAGCATAAAATATGCAAGGTAATAATCAACAAACCTTTAAGACTATTGATTGTAATAAGGTTGAGACTTGCCATGTACTCCAATTTCTGTAAACAAAATTATGTAATAATTATAAGACACTAACAACACAAAAACCTGCAGTGCGGGCATCAAATGCAAACTGGGATATGATTGAATGGTATCAAGCAGGCACAAGGATGAAAACAACATGGGTTCAAATATCCACTAACTCCATAAGATTGACTCAACCTTAGGGGGCAACTGCAAAGGCAGACATCATCTTACAGCCATATTTTGGTTAAACTCATTATCATTAGTGTACTAATAGTGTAGTTTTACTTTTGCCCTGAGTTTTAGTTGTCACCTTGTGCTGTCGGTTCTAAGAACCTTTACTACCATATTTCGGCTAAACTAATATCATTAGTGTAGTTTTACTTTTGCCCTGAGTTTTAGTTGTCACCTTGTGCTGTCGGTTCTAGGAACCCTAGTGACCATCACGACAAGTCCTCTTCATTCTCTCCTATTCCTTGTCGCCTCTCTCAGCTGTTCGAGATTCATCGCTGTTCTCCTGTGCATCTCCTCCATCCACCTAGCCCTCCTTGGTTGTCCTCTTCTCCTCGTCCCCTCTCCACATGCCAACATCATCGCCTTCTCCAATTCATCTGCGCGCATCACATTACCAAAATACGTCAATTTCTGTCTTGTGATCCTTTGGTTTAATGATATGTCTCCTCTTAAATCTCATATAGCTCCTGTATGACTGATTCGTTTGTTCTCTTATCCATCCATGATATCTTCAGGAGTTTCCTCCATATTCACATTTCACACGACGCTGCAATTTTGTCCCTCAGACTTTTCGTCCTTGTCCACGTTTCGCTCCCATATAGTACTATGGGGAATATCATTATCTTGATTAGATTTGTCTTTGTCTTCATCTTCACATGTCTGTCCTTCCATATCTTTCTCATTGCTTGCATTGCGAATTTGCCAAGTGCAATTCATTTCCTCACCTCCCCTTTGCATCTGTCATCCCTTTCTATTAAAGAGTCCAGAAACGAGAAACTTGACACGACCTCTATACCTTCCCCATCCACCTCAAACGTATTCCAGTCCTCCATCATCATGATCTTAGTATTTTTGATGTTGAAGTACAACCCTGCCTTTTCAGTTTCCTTCCTAAGACGTCTTATAAGCTCTGCAAGATCATCTTTCCTTCTCGCCAGGAGCGTTGTATCGTCGGCATATCTTAAGTTGTTTAGTTTCTTCCCTGCTATCCGCACTCCTTCTTCCGCCCCTTCCAATCCCACCATCCGTATTATTCTTTCTGCATATAGGTTAAACAGAATCGGAGACAGTATACAGCCCTGCCTCACCCCCTTTCCGATTTTGAATTTCTTAGTGTCTCCGTATTCCGTCCTGATTATTGCTTCTTGATTCTTGTATAAACTCTTTAGTACCAAGATGAGGTGCCTCGGTATTCCCATCTCTTCCAGGGTCTTCCACATCTGTGAGTGGTTAATCATTAAAGCAATCAAAGGTTTTGCTGTACTCTATGAAGCACATATGAACCTGCTGTCCAAATTCCCGCTGTCTTTCCATCAACCATCTCATATCTGCGATATGATCTCTTGTTCCTCTCCCCTTCCTGAAGCTCGCCTGATTTACCGTGAGCTCTCTTTCCACTGTGCTCGCCATTCTTGTATGTATTATTTTGAGTAAATATCTTGCTTGTGTGCGATATCATTGCTTTGGTGTCATAATTATCGCATTCCTTGGCATCCCCTTTCTTGAAGATGGGAATGAATATTGAGTTCCTCCAATCGCTTGGCCACTCTCTTGTCGTCCATATACGGTTGCATAGTGTCGTTATTCTCTTCCTCATCTCATCTGCTCCAGATTTAATCATCTCTATAGGTATCCCATCTGATCCCGGTGCTCTGTTGTCCTTAAGCTGCTGAATAGCCCACTCCACTTCGCTCTTCAATATTGCTGGTTCCCATTCGTAGTTGGTCTCATTCAGTTGTTCCTCTTTTACCCTCCCGTCTCTACTGTACAATTTTTCAGTGTACTCCCTACCTCTTTTTTTACTCCTCCTCATCCTTCTTCATCCTCTCCACTTCTTAATGCACCCATTCGTGGAGTGAATTTTCCCGTTAAAGCTCTCACCTTTGCAAACATGTCTCTTGTTTTCCCCCATCCTCCAGCTTCTTCCATCTCAATGCACTTCTTGTCTAGATAGTATTCTTTGCTCTCCCGGGCCAGCTTTTAGAATTCTTTGTTCAAGGCCTTTACCTCTTCTTTCCTCCCTTCCGATCTCGCCATCCTCCTCGCTTCAACTAACTTTAGAGCAGTGGTTCCCAACCTTTTTTGACTTTAGGGCCACTTTTTCTAAGTTAAAGGACATTAGGGCATTTAGGGGGTCACAATGCCAAAATTTAATTAACAAAAAGCATAAAAAATTGTTATAATTGATTCAAAATAGAATGTTTGATGTTATTTATAGATGTCAAATCAAAATAATTTGTACCGTAGATACTCGAGTATAACGTCACCCGCATATAACGCGAGGTTTGGAATTTTGGCAGATATATTGGTAAAAAGTGCAAGACCCGCATATAACGCGAGGGCTAACATTTTCGAAATTATCAGGAAATTAGACGGCCAAACTTTAGCAGTTGTCATTAAATCTTATGCAAAATACGACCCAAACCATGTCCAAATGCTTCAAAATTCAATCTTCCTCACTAAATACTACAAAATAGATCTACGCACATCTGACATTTTGTTTGTATTTATTAAAAATAAATAAAATGCAACCAAATTGCGAGTTTGTTCTTATTTGAATAAATTAAACTTTCTTTCAACATGTGAGCGAAAATTAATGTATGTCCTTTCACTGCAATGCTAGTACCAAAGACTAAAAGTTTCGAAGAACAAGTCTCTTACAAATTAATGTCTGCTGGCACAGCCGATGGAGTCAGCCTACCATCCATGCATTTAAGCTGTACAGCAACACATGCGTCATTTAGGCCTAAAATTGTTGCATTCATTGGTCATGTCACTACAAGGACTGCGGGGAACCAGTGTATCGGAGCTACTGGGATGCAAATTACCGCGTGTACAAACTAATATAAGGTGGTATGCGATAGCGATCATCCAATATCAGTTTAAAAGCATCAAATTACTTCAACAAGTAAAATATCTTGTGTAATAAAAGTAAAGTTTCAACTAGTCTCGCATATATCGCGACTACCCCACTTTCTGCTCAGAAATTTGACCTCAAAAGCTCGCATTATACGCGAGTATCTACGGTAATAGAAAATAATTATATGTTCTATCCTGTCTAAATAGTCAATTTTTCATATATTTTTTTAAATTTTTTGAGGGATGAGGGTCAAGTTTTCGGAATGGCGGGCCATTTTTTGAGGCCTTGCAGGCCACTTTTGGCCCACAGGCCACGGGTTGGGAACCGCTGCTTTAGAGCCTCGTGTGATAACCATAGAGACGTCTTTTTCCACTGCTTCTTCTGTACGTATTCCTCTGCTTCCTCATGTAATATTGTCTTCATTTCCTCCCACATGACATTCGCGCTTGTTTCTTCATCCATTCTCAATGCCTCGAAACGGTTTTCTGTCGCGATTCTGTATTCCGGTGTAATGTTCCTGCAGTCATAACCCACCATACGCTCCCCATGCTTCAGTCTTTTTAGTTTTACCCGCATGACAACCATCAACAAACAGTTCATGATCCGTTCCGCAGTCTGCTCCAAGTCTAGTTTGAATATCCCTTACCGAACTTCTCCATCTCCGCTTCACCAGCATATAGTCTGTCTGATTCCTGTGCTTTCCGTCCGGTGATGTCCATGTGTACAATCTTCTTTTTGGCTGCTCGAACCATGTATTTGTGATCATCAGCTCATTTGCCTTTCAAACGTCCACAAGCCTTGTCCCTGCCTCATTGCGCTCCCCCCCAGTCCATGCTTACCAACTGATGATGAGCCCCTATCACTGTTCTGCCCTACTTTAGCATTAAAGTCTTCTATGATCACCAGGACGTCTCCTTTTATTGGGAGCGCTGTCAATTGTCTCCTGTAAACCATTACAGAAACGGTCGTGCTGCTCCTCTTCCATCGTCGATGTTGGAGAATATAACTGTACGACCGTCATGTTGACTTCTTTCCCTCTAAACCTTACGCTCACGATTCGATCGTTCACAGTATCGTAACCCATTATCACCGCTGAGCTACCCTTGTCACATATCATCGCTACTCCGTTCATCCTTCCGTCATCTGATCCAGACATTATTACTCTATGCTTCCCTGATGCAAAATGCCTCTGCCCATTCCATCTAGTCTCGCTCAATCCCAATTATAGCCATACCCAGCCTTAGCATTTCCCTTTTTATCACATCCAAACTTTCCCACCTGCTTCTCACGTTCCAGGTGCCCAGCTTCACCTGTGTTCTACAGCTCAGTCATTTGTCCCTGACCCTATCCGCCACTGAACTTCCTTGCGGGTTAGGTTCAGTCGCCTCATTTCGTCCAAGGCTTCCCGATTCTCCATATCGCTCTTCCCCAGTAGCTGTTAAGTCGACTTCTGGCCTGGAGGAGCCACCATCCGTGATTATAGTTTGTGCTTGTCATGATAGTTTTCTTGGCGAAATACAGAGTTGGTTTGCCGTTGCCTTCCTCTGGTTTGCTTGCCGTGCCCATTCGTTCCTCTCTGATAACAGAGAGTACTAACAGTTCGCCCCACGAGAAGGTGGGCATGATGGACTATGGTCCGCTTGCCCAGGCTGGTTTCGAGTCTACGCTCATAGAGTCGTCGGTCAAATCACCTCCCTGTTTTATTCCCAATGAATGAACAAAGCTATAGTTATTATTAATTTCACATTTTGTTTTACTTATTATTAGTTTCAGTTTTTTTGCCGAGTTTTACTTTTCGTTGATAGAAACAGACACTTCTTAGTTTCAAATTTTTTCCAGTCATTTGTTCACTTATACATGGGCACCGACTCTGCAATGCTCGTGAGTGCCCAGTATCACCAGAAATGGGCCATGCGAGGCTCATATATATGCATAGGCACCACCAGAAATAAGGCAGCAAGAATGCAAGAAGTGCTTTTTAAGAGATTAGGCATGTCTCTGTCGGCATTGCTTATCTATAAAATATCATATATGTTAGGTATGTTAATATCGTTTCTTTCTTAAAACCGGTTATCGGTTTTTAAAATCCGGTTTAAAACCGGTTATCGGATTTTAATAGCCTCTCGGAAATGTTAGATATTACACAATTCAAATTAATCTATGTAGGCTATTACGTAACGCAATCCAGCATCAACGACATTTTTATTTTCTAATTAGAGATTTTTTCCAGTCAAGAAATCTAGAGCCATGCCAAGAGCAGATGCTGATACAGATCACAACTTGGTGGCAATGAAAGTCCATCTGCAACTAAAATTCATTAGAAAGAAGAAGACAACAATGAAGAGATGGAATAGAGTAAATTTAAAGACCAAAGAAGAAGAGCTATCTCAGAAAATCGAAGATAGAATAACAGAAAAAGGAGAAGTAACAACAGAGGAAAGATGGAAGACACTCAAAGATGTCATTATAAAAGAGGCAACGGAAACAGTAGGACATCAAAAAGGAGCGCTGCCAAGGAAACCATGGATTACAGAAGAAATGCTACAGGGAATGGAAGAAAGACGGCAGTGGAAACATCAGAGTACAGAAAATGCAAGGCAGAAATACAAAAGATTAAACAATAAACTGAGAAGAACAACAGTAAAAGCGAGAGAGCAATGGTGGGAAGATCAATGTAGAGACTAAGAGGAACTACAGAAAGAGGGGAGATATGACAAAGTGTACGAAACAGTGAAAAGGATCACAAAGAAGAAGACAACAGGAGGAGGAAACGCAGTGCAAGATAAGAATGGAATGCTGCTGCAAGATTCTAAAGAAGCAAGAGAAAGATGGGAAAAATATGTGGAAGATCTATAAGAGACCCATGCAGATTATGGAAGAAACAATAGCAGAAGGCAATGAGAACATAGGACCGGAGATATTGAGAGAGGAAGTGCTAGCAGCCATCAAAGAAATGAAAGATAGTAAAACAGAGGGAAGTGATAATATACCGGCTGAAATACTCAAATGTCTAGGACAGTGCTGTCCAACCTTTTTGGTACCATGGGCCGCAAAAGCAGGATTCTTTAAGCCGAGGGCCGCAACAGTAAACTCAAAAAGTATATAATTATAGTGACTAAAATGTATTGATAATATATCAACATTGAAATTAGTATTGAAATTTAATATGGAATGATTGTAATCTATCCATCAATCAAGCTATCAATAGGCCTATATGAAATTTAAATACTGCCGGTTCAAGGCATTCGGAGATGCTCCCGACCCAGGAATTGTCAAAGAGGAAAGGTTTGAGCAGTTTGTGGAAAGAGTTCGACAAGTCCACAGCAATAATAATGAATAGTAGCATGTGGACTACACAGACCACGATTATCATGCTTCATAATAGTAGAGCACCAAAATGTGCAAGGTGGCGTTTATCCCTTCCTTGCACTCAGTTCCGTCGCACAGACACAGTTTGGCGAGCTCTGCTCTTCATTAAGTCTATGTCGCCCAGTCAATTTATTTTGGCGAAGATCCACCCTTTGACTGGGGCGAATTTCCATCCTACTGCCCTGGCTTCCATAAAGAAATCTTCGAAGCCACAGCCTCGGTCTAAAGCGCTAGGCTGCTAACAGTCACAGTCGTCGAACCGGAGAGCATCGCCATTCGTCGGCCCTGGGTCTCTTATCAGTTGTTTCTTTCTTAGCCTTAGAACTAGAAATCGGCTATCTCTTGAAGGAATGGTCACCGCCACTGTCTTGCAGTCTTGTTGGAACTCTGTAGCCTACACATCTCAGGGCTCACTAGAAGTGAACGGTTCGGGACAGTTCGCGAGGTCTGTTTAGTTGAGTACAGTAATGAGTTGTTAAAATCAGAAGTCATGTATCATTCTACAGATAGACTACGAGAACGTTACCCCATGAAAAGAAAGAAGAGATTTAATTCTCGGATTGGTCTTCCTGGTAGCATTCCAAATCGACAGTTGTCTCAAAACTATTAACAAAAATTAACGCTCAAGTCGACCAGTGACTTTATCATTTACTAAGTTTATTTCATTTTACACAAAGATAAAAATTTAGTGAGCCTTGGCGGGCCACTTGAAATCATCTCGCGGGCCGCATGCGGCCCGCGGGCCGCACGTTGGACAGCACTGGTCTAGGAGAAAAGGCAATGAAGGAACTTGTTACACTATGCCAAGACATATACACATCAGGAATTTGGCCGGAGGATTTCTTAGAAACCATCATGATCCCAATAAAGAAAAAGCCAAATGCAACAAGATGTGAGGAGCATCATACCATCAGCTTACTAACACATGCTTCAAAGGTGATGTTAAAGGTGATCACAGAAAGATACAAGCTAAAGCAGAAGCAGGTGGATGCCTTGGAGAAGACCATTTTGGGTTTAGGAAAGGCAGAGGCACTAGGGATGCAATTGGTGCCCTAAGAATGTTAACAGAAAGAAGTCTCGAACATGGAAGGGAAGTATGCATATGCTTTGTAGACTATGAGAAGGCGTTTGATAAAGTAGATTGGAGGAAATTGATGGGTGCATTGAGAAGGATGGGGGTCGACTGGAGAGATAGAAGACTTATTGGGAATCTGTATATGGGACAAAAGGTCAGAGTCAGAGTAGAGGGGAATATTCAGAACCGGGACAAATTGGTAGAGGAGTGAGGCAGGGGTGTCCGTTATCACCATTACTGTTTAATATCTACATAGAAGAGCTAATACGAGAGGCAGTTGATGATACAGAAGAAGGAATAAAAGTAGGAGGAAAATGGGTAAAAGCTTTAAGGTTTGCTGACAATCAAGCAATGCTGGCAGGAAGTGAAAAGGATCTGCAACGAATGATGGATCGACTAAATGCGACCTCTGAAGAATACAACATGAAAATAAACATCAAAAAGACAAAAGTTATGAAGATCAGTAAGGAAAAGGAAACAACTGTATGTATAAAAATAAATGGAGAAGAAATAGAGCAGGTGAAGGAATTCTGCTATTTGGGAAGCTTAATATCAAGCGACGTCAAATGTCATAAAGAGATTAGAAGGAGAATAGCAATGGGCAAAGAGGCATTCTTAAAAAGGAAAGAATTGCTAAGAGGAGGGCTAAATAGAAATCTTAAGAAAAGAATGGTCAAAACATTGATATGGAGTGTGACACTATATGGCGCAGAGTCATGGACAATGAGAAAAGAAGAAAAGAGGCTAAAAGCTTTTGAAATGTGGGTATGGAGAAAGATGGAGAAAATCAGTTGGACAAAGCACGTTTCAAATGAAGAAGTGCTAACGATGGTAGAAGAGAAAAGATCTCTGCTGGACACAATAAAGATAAGACAAAAGAATTGGGTGGGACATTTGCTAAGAGATGACTCACTGCAGAAAGAAATAATTGAAGCAAGATTGGAGGGAAAGAGGTGCAGAGGAAGGCCTAGACAAAAACTGCTGGACGAGATGATGGAAGAGGGATACAGAGAACTGAAGGACATGGCGCAACAGCGGGAAACGTGGAGACATTGGACGTTTGGACCTGCCGCTTGGCAGAGAACGTAAAGAAGAAGAATTAGAGATTCAAAATGACCATAATTTACACTGTATGCTTCTAATAAATTTTCATAATTCAACATAACTAAAAGATATTCGTAATAAACACGTGTCTAGTTACAACAAAAAAGAACTTTCTATTAGCGATTTTCAACCATGATCAACGGCCATCATGCAATGCTCCCTAATGTCTATTTCAAAACCAAGATCTGCGAAATTTCTATAGAGTAAAAAGTTCGAAGGTCACGGTAAGGGCCAGTTGCAATGCACATAAGGTAGTTGATTGCAGCTCTGTTCGCTAGTGACTCGACAGCGGATCGCAGAACAGACCAAACACAAATTTCAGACAGACAATATAGACACTCATCCATAGACATCACATATTAAAATGTAAGATATCTATGCGCTCATGTGCAAGACTGCCGGCCGGAAAAATGGGATGGAATTTCGAAACAATTTAATGACATTAAAAGCATTATTTCTGTTAAATTTTCACTGCGATAATGATAAGAAAAATAAATACGATTATTGGTTGGTAAATTATAAAAACCGGTTATCGGATTCAGAACCGATAACCAGATTTCAGAACCGATAATCGGATTTCCGGTTATCGTTTAACATCCCTAATATATATATTTATATATATATAAGCTGTGCCCGGCCATGCGTTGCTGTGGCTGAAAAGACTGTCCAACCCTCGATACCTACCTACCTCCTCCTCCCCTCCCTCCATCTCCCTCTCTCTTCCCCTCTCTCCCCTTCCCCTCCCCTCTCCTCCTTCTCCCCCTCCCCGAATGCAACGTGTGAAAATTAAAATCGAAATCGCTGGAATCGAATGCAAAGTTATGCGAAAAGATTGCGCTTTTTCCAAAGAAGCATATAAAACCCCGGACGCACGAATTCGAATGAAAAATTTGAAAGCAATCAGTGAAGAACTTTCCGAGATCCTTGTACAAACCGACAGCTACATATAGGCTATATATATTATATATGCGCTATAAAAAGACACGCGGCCGCATTGGAATGGACGTTGTGCGAAATTGAAATGGAAATCGCTCGAATCGAATGCAAAGTTGTTGGGTTTTTTTCGTCAAAAAGATTGTGCTTTTTCCAAAAAGCATATACCGTACTTTTCAGACTACACGTCGCTCCTTTATTTAGGTCGCTGTGACGTCATAATGGAATTTTTTTATAAAGTCCGTACATAGGTCGCTTCGTTTAACATGTCGCACCCACACGTGGATTCCAGGGTGGGATGCGATGCTAACTACGGCCGTAACCACATGGGAATTATTAGCAAATACTTCATGGAATTTATTTTCTTTTATATATTTAACTTTGCGCACTGAAATAAAATAAAAGAACTTCAACATTTGTTGTCAATTGTGGTTTAATGATAGTGTTTTCGCGACTTGTTTCCGTGATTCTACGTTGGAGTGGTAAATACTTGGTTACATACATAAAACATCCTTTGGATTAAATTATTATATAGGCATGTTGACAAAACAACAGATCAGTTTAGACTAGAATAATTATTAGTGAAAGTTAGAATTATGTACCAATGTTATACTTTAAATAAGGTCCTGTAAGTCCTGCATGAATATTAATAGGAATGAAGGACTGAATTAAAATGCCAACGCGTTCGAAACATAGACTGGACCACGGCCTAGATTTATACAGGGTAAATGAGACGGTCATGACTATACGCGGAATCCTAGGTGCTATCACTTCAAGCAAACAATTACCCAGGCTCTACAAGACTGCAGACCTATTCATTATTCATAAAGGTACCAGCTCAGCCCTGTTTACCAATATTGATACCCTGTCGATAGGTATCTGTCTGGACCACGGTCTAGATTTATACAGGGTAATTGAGACAGTCATGACTAGTGTGGGTAGGACCTGCAGGGTTCTAATGCTTTAAACAAACAAGTACCTTGGCTCTGCCCGTGAAGCTATGTTTTCACCTTCAATAAAGGTGATTCAATATTGCTTCTTTGTCTGATTATATTTGCGAAAATACCAATTCGAACTTTAAAAAAAATTTCAACACATACGTCGCACCTTTATACAGGTCGCACTTGCCGATGCCCATGTAAAAAACTGCGACTTATAGTTCGAAAAATACGGTACATATTTTCTACTTTTTCTGGCATCTTGTTTTCTGGTTGCAATAAGGGGTCATTGCATAATTACGTAACGCTCGAGGGTGGGTGGGTGGGGTCATTGAAAACGTTACGAAACGTTACAGGGGTGGGTGGGTGGGAGTAGCTGAACGTTACGTAACGCCTTGAAAAAAATATTAACGAATATTAAATTACCACCAATTGACACTTCAGACCTGATGGGATCGAAGTTTAAACTTCGTTTCATTGATTTAAAACTTAACCGAAGTAGGTCTATTTATCTGAATAAGATCCGGCAACAGACACCTGCTACATGCCAGGTCAGTTCTGTTCTCCCGTTTGTGCGAACCGGAAACCGCTATTCGAATTGTTTGGATAGTTTTTCCAATATTATACATCACGCATGACTGTTATTTATATAAATAAAACATTGTGTATATTTTAAGCCTAGTCTACTGTCAAATTCTAATTAACATGTAGCCTACACTTATACTAGGCCTATTATTAAATGCACTATGAAAATATGAATTATAATTACGCGCTCACATAAGCCAATAATAAACCTAGGCCTAAATCTTAACTGATTTTTCGTAGCGATCGTTATGTAACGCTGGGGAGGGTGGGTGGGTGGGTGGGTCAAGGGAAACGTTACGAAGCGTTACAGGGTGGGTGGGTGGGTCTAAAACGGTAATTTTTGGCGTTACGTAATTATGCAATGGCCTCTAAAGTGAATTGAACTGAATTAAATTAGTTTTCCGCCAAGCAAGATGATGTAATTTATAATATGGAAAGCTGTCATTACAATGATAAAATATAATTATATTCTGCTAATAATAATACAGCGTTTCAACACCGTTGCTTTTAGATGAACATTTGCACCACACCCCGGGGACGATAACAATGCACTCTATGCTTGAACACATTTCTGTTTTTTTTTTTTGTTTTCGGCTTGAGTGGTTTTTTTCAATAAATGTTGAAGTTATAATAATAATACTAATAATAGTAATAATAATAATCTTCGTTTAATAGCTCAATCCGACACACCGCAGAATGATTACAAGTACAGGTTATACGAAATACGGCCCACTACAGCACGACACGCAGGTCGGCTTTACAGAGTGGGTTCGGCTTAACACCAATGGCCTAAGTGCTGGATCACTCCTGGTTCGGCCAAGCCAGAAGTGGGAGGGGCTATCTTATTTTCAGCAGAACCCGAGTCAAGCAACACAACAGCAAAGCGCCAATGGCAGCTAACAGAAACTTTAATAAATTATTCCCCTGTGTGAGGCTCGAACCCAGGTCGTGTGGATGACTCAGTTTAACAACCAGCGCTCTCTCAACTGAGCTACGGACCCCCCCCCATTGCCATTAGGATGAATTTATTCGGAATACACAGCCAGTGAATAGGTGCATAACACTTGGACGAGTTAACTTGGAAGATGACGCTGCGCAATGAATTCCCAATAGATGAGTTAACTCTGGGTTCACTGCAAAGAGGTCAACGAATGTTTTAGTTTTCATTAACAAAAACTACACCAGTGGCACTATTATGAATGCACCTTCACAAGCAAGTCTAATTATGCAGAATAATATTTTCGAGGACTCACCTTTTTCTCCTCAGGGTCAAGTTCCTTTTTCTCAAAACTGCTGTTACCATCCAATTCCAGAGTCAAATCCATAGGCTTTTTAAAAACCATGACTTGACGAGCTATTCTGGAACTTGTTTCTCGTTGGTGAATCTTTAAATAGAATCACATGCATTGGTATTATCGATTTCTTGTAGCCATAGGTACAACTTAATAAATTTTACCTCTAATGTGGCATTGGATGGTCCAGGAAAACGGTTTCACCTGTTTAAATTAGACCAAGTTTTGGCAAAGTTACAAGAGTTCATTAATGCATGCCTGACAACGATAATTATTACTCAAACCACACCTCCGACCAGGGGCGAATCCAGGGGGGCCAATCCGGCCATGGCCCCCCCATTTAAAACTGCCATGGGACGTGACCCCCCCATATGGTCTGAAATTAACAATACAAATATGGGTGTAATGTGATATTGGCCCCCCCCCCTCTATTCGGAAAACTGCATGGGATGTGGCCCCCCATTCAGTTTCCAAGTGGAGGACTAAAAATAAAAAATAAAAAAGTCATCAACTTTTTTGGCGGATGAAAAGTACTTTTTTCCTGAGAGAAAGACCGATGACTAAAAAAAAGGTCATCAACTTTTTTGGCGGATGAAAAGTACTTTTTCCTCGGCCAAAGACCGATCACTATTTTTTTGAGGACCAACAACGAAATTTCTAAAAAAATTCCCGTGTCCCATCCCAACATCTAAGATTTTAGCCCCCCCCTGGAAGAGTTCTGGATCTGCCACTGCCTCCGACCGAGTTGTCTGAGAGTCTGATTGGTTTACGAGACATTTCGTGACACTGACCTTCGGTTAAAAACGTTAGTTTGCATTAGTTTCAGAAAGAATTCGTAGGCCCATAAACATTAGCTTGCATAATGAAAATTGAAATTGCAAAGTTGTTAGACTGCTCAAATTGTGACAAGGTATGAATACTTACTTAGCGAAAGCGATACTCTAGTACCGCCTACGATAGGAACAATTAGGATTAATGTCTAACTGGAAAGATAATTAAAATTCTTTACAAGAATTGAAAAGTCTCACTGTATCTGTTATTCAGTCTAACTCTTCTAATGATGACTACGAAGTTCTAATTGACATTGGGGCCTGAAACAAATGATGCAGAATTCCAACGAATTTGAGAATGCCATTTCCCACAATTTATGTGGCAAATAGAAAAGCATATAAACTGCATGTTTCGCATGCAGTTGGTGGGGATAACCTATTCTTTAACTAGCCCATTCCAGACACCGATCAGTGAAGATCCGTGCCTGGAATGGGCTAGTTAACACTAAGTACATGTTTCGCATGCAGTAGTGGACCTAGATGCTTTTGTTATTTGCCCCGTAAAAATTGTACGAAAATTTCATTCTCAACTTATACTAGAACAGAAGCAAAACATGGAAATTGACCATATGATACAGCTGACAATAAGAATTCAGCTTTCAAGCATAAAGCCATTGATAGACAAAATTGCATGAGAAGAGGCCAAAGCACTGTTTGCATTATAAATTCATGTAGGATTACTCCCAGTTTATGATCCACAAGTCATGGTTTTCAAAACAGTGCAATTTAATTTTTCATAATATAAGAAAAATTAACTTTGTGCAATGGCGTGTGTTTAGGTATGTATATCAGAATGCTTCTCGGGCATTTTGCATGTCTCAATGTGTCTAGTTGGGATTGAGGATTCCACAAGAAAATATTAGGACACAAAGGGTTCCATGGTCCAAAGAGTTTGGAAAATGCTGCATTAGACAAATAATGTGAGTACACCAGACATTCATTTAAGATGCTCTCTTTCATCATCATCAACATCATTGGGCCCAATGCCCGCAAGAGTCTGACGCCACTCTCTGTCTGAGTCTGTCTCGCGTCATGCTGCCCAGCTTCAACTTGTCCGGTCAGCAGGTCTGCCCCATACCAATAACATCTTGGAGCAGCTAGACCACCTTGCCTGATTGAAGAGAATATTGGGAGAGAGAGGCATGAAGGATAACCTGGGTCAATGCCCGCATGTGTCCCACGCTCTGCCCCCGACTCTCTCCACTGGTCTGTCCTGACCGGCCTGTGCATGTCTGCTCCACATCATGACACCTTGAAGCATCTGGGCCGCTCTGTCACTTGTGTCGTGGTTTTTGCGGATTTCAATCGTCTTGGTCTTTTCCTGCCAGTGTATTGCCACCCATCTGGCAAACCTCCCTCCTTTGTCCGGGCTTAGGACCGGCACAGGGACGTTGTTGGTTCCCTGTGGCGGAGGATGGATGCAGTTTAACGTCGTGCCCAGGACATGCTCTCTTTAGGAATTGCTTTAAAGAACTGCTGTTTGACATGGCTCTCTCTACGAGTTGTTTTAAAGAACTGCTTTTTGACATGACTGTGGCAATGAGTAATTCTCTAGACATGATCTCAATAATTTCTGCATTTATAATTCATTTCTTTACAGCAGCTCTTGATAGATGTTATCTGTTATATGGTTTGTCATTCCCATTAAAAACGAAAATATCATTGGTATTCTTCTGTAGTTCAACTAATATTGAGGTCCTGGTCTGTGTTCTATCAGAATTTGTGTTAAAGTTAAGCCTGTGATAACAAAAGAATCCTTTTCCTTTAGGAACTTCCACCTGACTCACCTGATCTTCCACCGTCCAATTCTTGATCTAAATACCACCCACCCTAACAGCTACTCTGTCGCCTCTGATCCTTTGGTAACTGGACTATGACCTCCTTCTGATTATTCTTTTGACAACCCTTCTGACTAGACACAGCACTCATAAATAAAATGGAGCCAGGGCTGCCTTTTTTTACAAGTGGTGTCTTACAAAATCTGGAAATTACAATGACAATAAATTCATCTCAAAATTGCATTGCCTTACGACTGTGTAAAGAGTGCATGTCACAAATTGCTATTATCATCATGTCATTGCTGAATCATCATCTGTTCCGAACAGCCAAGAATACATGTTATAAATACCATGTAGCATGAAATGGAATGCAAAAGCACCACAGAAGAGATGCAAGCATGCCTTATTTGGGCACATATTGACATAGAAGCAACCACCTATGACCAATGTGGTAATCAGTGACAAGAGTATGAGCTGTGCAAAGAATTTCTTGATCATCAAAGACTTTGGACAAACTGACGGAAATCCTCCATCATGTAAAATAGATGGAGGATTATGCAAAAAATGGCATGACAAAATATGCAGCTTGCTGAGTAATATAATACCTACCTGATCCTCTACATGTCTCTGCAAGCAGAAATCGGGAACTCTGATCAATGGAGTTGTACCATCAGCTAAATGTTGTGCAACCTGCTGTTCGTCGACCATTTGTTCTTCTGTACTCAGAGCTGTGTGTGGAATGCAGTCATTGTCACTTCCACTTTCTGGCACAGCTAATTCTAGAGGAAGTTGCTTGTAGGACAGGTCAGTTGCTGACGTCTGAACTGGCGCAGAGTCATCTCCAATCAACTGAACAGACATCATTGTGCATCATTTAACTGAAACCCATGTATTCATCTTAGCAACTGACAAAAAGGAATACCCTAGTAGTACTGTGATCTTTGAGTTGATCAGCCAACAAAATAGTAGTACTGTGATCCGAGTTGATCAGCTAACAAAACAAATTTAGCCATTACTTGCATGTAGTGATGAAGCTTTTCCCGAAAAATATTTTCTGGAAAAAGTTTTCTAAAAGTTTCTGTAGACCGGAAAAATACATCTAAACACATAATGTCACATTTTCCCTATAAGAAAACATAGGAAAATGTGAGTTTTTAAAGTTCCTTTTATTTAGAGTATTTCTGGCAATTTGGGAAATGTTCACCTTAGTAAAACAATTAAAATGACCATTAAATGCTTTCATTAGCAGTTCAGAATATTTGACAATTTGACAGTTTGGCAGCTGCTTTGAGCCTACTCAACTATTTCTTTTACTGTGCTATTTAGGATGTTGCAACAGTTAAATGGTGATGTAAATTAGCTGAATCCTTGAAAGTAAGGAAAGAATGTAAGGGATTTCAGAAGTAATAAATTAAAGAAAATAATTATGGACAGTAAATAAATAAGGTTACATAAGAAGAAAAAAACAGCTTTTCCTTAGTCTCTACACTGCTTACTCAAGGCAACAACTCATAGGTAGAAAATTTAAACCAAAACATATTCTTTGCTGCTTACCAAGAAAAGCAGATTTGAAAATAGATTAGTCTCACACTGCAATGGCAATGCCAATAACATCATAAATATATCCAAGCATAAAATAATTGTATGTAGGAATTAATCTGTTGCAGTACTTATTAAAACATTAGGTGTCTATAGTGTACTGAATCAATGGTTCTAGGACGATTGATCACCGGACGATTGATCACCGGACGGTCGATCACCGGTCTATAGTGGTCACAATTTATTAACTAATGATGAAAGAAAAATGCCAAAAGGCCTAAAAAAATGTTGTGTTTCCGGTAACCCGATTGACCCTCTTTTATTACCGCGACTCAAATAATTTTTTTTAAAATTAATTTTAAAAAATTTAAATTTTTTTTTTAAATTAAATTTTTTAACAAAATATTTTTTTAACATTTGTATTGACATAACAGAAAAGACGTCAACAAAATGAAATTAATAGGACTGTTTTCTAGAGCAGTTTTAGGTGCAGACAGTTTGGAAATAGGTAGTTTATACTTGCTTAGAACACGTACTTTGTTGCAGCGTGTACCTTTGTGCAAAAAAGACTAGCAGGGTATACTTTTTCGGATAGTCACTGCATACAAATATTTTAACAAAATAAAAATATTTTTCGACCTACCTACCCAATTTTTTTTAGCTCTGTTACCGGAAACACAACATTTTTTTAGGCCTAATTGCCACTAGTAAAGATAAACATCGTCGGTTTCTGTTAATTCTTAAATGTACACACAGCAAATAGCACCTCACAATAACTTTATTATTATTAAGTACGTGTTCCAAATAAACGTCATTTGTTCTTTACAATTAAAGGCCTATCGCAGTCCATCAAAGTGTTACATCAAATTAGACCTGGTTGGCTTGTCTTATGCTTTACCCAAAACCCTCAGTTTTTGTTGTTGTATAAAAAGGATTTTGTAAAAAGGACAAACAAATGCTCTTACTTAGCCTACTTGAGTGTAGTTGCAAATTTATCTTATTAGTTACTTGTTTAATAACGATTGACAGCCGTTTCAGTATACACTGTGTCTCAATAAAAAAAGTGCAGAATTGTTTTTGTCAGAACTTCGTCAAATTTCCACCAATCTTAATAACTTTCGGTAGGTAGATGGCAAAATGGCTGATATTTTATGCCATATATAAATTTTCCACCTCACCTGACTCATATCACCGTACTACCTTGTTAAACACAGATGTACCAAATTTTCATATAACGACGTTTCGAAGTTTGTCTGCACTGAAACCCATTGCATCGAGCCGGATGTCAAAGTGAATGGGGCGTAGGCCTACTATCACGGCAATATTCTTGCCCAGAAGATACTGTCAAACATACGCCGGATATCCCAGGGCCATCCTGTCTTTCAACAGGATGGCGCTCCGGCGCATCGAGCGCGCGACACCGTCTTTTTCCTGGAGCGAGAGACGCCCGACTTCATCACTCCAACACTGTGGCCGCCGATTTCTCCGGATCTTAACACAGTCGTATATAGCACATGAAGTGCGCTGCAGGAGAAGGTTTACCGGTCCAGAATAGACAGTGTTGACGAACTCAAAACGCGTCTTATCGACGAGTGGGTGCGCTTTGAACAGTCGATCGTTGATGGTGCTATCGACCAGTGGCGTCGCGTCGCCGTCTTTGCGCTTGTGTCCGTGCATGCGGGACACATTTCGAGAACCAATTCTAACACTTTTTAGCAGATCTGTCATAACAATTAAGAAACTCTGCAATTTTACTTTATTGTGTGCTAATTCAGTCGTCAGATAGTTTGTTGGAAGTATTAAAATTTAAGCGTTATATGAGAAATTGGTACATCTGTGTTTAACAAGGTAATGCGGCGATATGAGTCAGGTGAGGTGGAAAATTTATATATGGCATAACATATCAACCATTTTTCCATCGACTTGCCAAAAGTTATTAAGATTGGTGGAAATTTGAAGAAGTTCTGACAAAAACAATTTTGCACCTTTTTTATTGAGACACGGTGTATTTTCACATTTCAAGTCTTATAATTTAATTACAAATTTAATACATTAGGCCTAGGCCCTATGTGTTAGATTGAGTCTGTGCCATATTGTTTTATATAAATGTTTATCTTTACTAGCGGTAATTACGACGTTTCTCTTTCATCCTTAGTTAATAAATTGCAGTGACCACTAGACCTGTGATCAATTGTCCAGTGATCAATCGGTCGATGATCAAACGTCCGCAGTGATCAACCGTCCGGTGATCAACCGCCCGGTGATCAACTGTCCGGTGATCAACCGTCCGGTGATCAACCGTCCGGTGATCAACCGTCCGGTGATCAACCGTCCGGTGATCAACCGTCCGGTGATCAACCGTCCGGTGATCAACCGTCCGGTGATCAACCGTCCGGTGATCAATCGTCCGATGATCAACCGTCCGGCAATCAATCGTCTGCACACCAAATCAATTGCTGTTTTTGTTAAATATTTTCAAAAGTAAAAAAATAAGAAAAGTTAGGCGATCAAATCATAACAATTTTCTACATAATAACACATTGATGTCTGATTGCAATTAATTCTTAAATGTATAGTCGGTGTGTACACTAAACAGCAAGCAATAAGTGTCACTTATTGAATTAAAAAAATTAGCAACATTGATTTGACTAAATAATATAGCTTACAGTGATTGATGTTTAAGCATATTTATGGATTTAAACTGTTATTTAGTAATATTGTATTGATGGAAAAACATCGGAAATTTTTCGGAATTTCCAGAAAAATACGTCGAAAAGTTTCCGAAGTTTAAGGAACGATATGAAACTTTCCTGAGAATTTTTCCACCTCACAGCACTACATGCATGTTCAACAAAACTTTAAAAAATCATAGTAGAGACAATATAAAATTTAAAAATTACAAATTACACCTGTTGAACTTTGTGTTTAGCAGTCGAAGATTGTTTATTCATTCCAGAACTGACATTATTTTAGAACTTTTATCCGTCCCATAGAAATGAAATTATTTCAGAACTTGAATCAGAACTGATTTTTTTCAAAACAAATTAAAACTGAAATTATGTCAGAACTTGAATTACAACTGAAAAAAAAAATTATTTTCAGAATAGAAATAGAATTAGAACTGAAATTAAAGTCTTAGAACTGAATAAGAACTGAAATTGGGAATTATTTTTAGAACTGAAATATCACTGGTTTTGACATATTGCTATTAATATTCGATGTCCCATTTTCTTTCCATAAAACTGCAAGAAAAAAGTCTGTAACTGAATATGTCAAAAAGCTAAACTCTGAACATACACGGTCGTTCTGAGCGTTTGTTGGCATCTGAACCGTGAAGATCTTCTTGTCTGTGGACCCTGTTCTGTCGATCTTTTCATCGGTCATTCGCTTCTTGAGTGTGGTTGCGCCTGCTCGGCTTCTGAAGGGCAGGAAGCACTTTTCACAAAGTGTGATGGTGTCGGTGTCGTTGGTTGTTTCAAAGCTTGTAAAGATGGCGTCATTCTTTGTTGTTCCAAAGGCTATAAGTGAACAGTGTTTATTATTGTGACGAAGTGCTCGCAAGAGAACTGCTACGTGATATTTGCCAACTGTCTGGAGTTGATGGTTACATCTTTCAGCAAAATGGAGCCCTGGCACGTCATTACGGTTGCCTATCTGAACGCTAACGTGCCAGTGTTTATTGAATCGGAGAACTGGCCACCGAACAGTCCGGATTTAAACCCAGTTGATTATTCGATCTAGGGTTGTCTTCAGCAACTGGTCTGTCGTGAACCGATACGTGATGTTGAACATTTGAAAGAAATGATTCTTTGCTGCTGGGCTGAAATAACCCAAGCACTGGTGGACTCAGTGGTCGTCCCGTGTTGATGCAGTCATTAAAGCACGTAGTGGACATATTGAGTATTTGTTTGACTGATGGTAAATCCACTCAAGATATTAATTGTTATTAATTGTTAGTAATAAGTGATTGTTTAGAATTGACATATTTAGTTTCAGACTTTTGTTTTTTCTTGCAGTTTTATGGCAAGAAAATGCCATGTCGAATATTAATAGCATTACCTCAAAAGGTCGCAGTATTATCTCGTCGATATGTTGCATAATGTTGAATGGTGCTGGCTTTGGGGAGATGAACGAACGGCCGAAGGAGGACCGACTAGGCACAAGGCTTTTGGCAGGGGGAGGATTTTTTGAATTTCCACTCTGCAATGGTAGCATTTTAGGTGGTCTTTTTCACGAAATCGCTCGTCATTTCAGTGTTGATAGTCGTGGTTTAAGACTCCAAAAGCGTCTTCTCAAATTGTTTTTCCCTTATATTTTCAATATTTTTCCATGCTGTAAAATTTGGTGCCTTTCTTAAACTCCAAAAAGTTCTCATTTTCATTGCTGAATAAATAAATACATGTTAAGACTTCAATAAATGTCCTCTGCCCATTGGTTCAGTTTTTACATAAAAAACTGTAATCATAGCATTTTAGGCTGTCATTCGAATGAAATTGCTCAATCATTTCAGTGTTGATAGTTGTGGCTTAAAAACATCCCTTCCCATTGTTTAAAAACATTCAGATTTCTTAAGCCGTCATCTCAAAATAATTTCTCATAAATACATGGTTTAAGACTTCAATAAATGTCCCCTCCCAGTGTGTAATTTTTAAATTTTCACACTGTTATAGTAGCATTTTAAGCTGTCATCTTAACAAAATTATGGATAAATAGCGGCAACAACTACCATTTATTAATTATTTCTGAAACATTGAGGAGGAATATAAGCACCTCCGTCCCTCACCACAAACTTTGGTGGGGACCGTCCCCCACTGCCCCAACCCCTAAGTCTGCACCCATGGTATAGACATACGCATAGGCGTACGGGAGATTTCAGCAGTGGGGGGGGGCAAAGATTGAACTTCTGCCAGAAAAATATATCCGGCCAAAAAGTTGACGACCTTTTTTTTGGTTTTTAGTCGTTTGGACTGTGTTTGCCCGAAAAACCGGACTTGCCCAACAGTTGACAGTTGACGACCTTTATTTTAGTCGTTCGGGTCTGTGTTTGTCCGAAAAACCGGACTTGCCAGAAAGTTGACGACCTTTTTTTAGTCGCTTGGGTATGTGTTTGCCCGAAAAACCACATTTGCCCGAAAGTTGGGGGGCATTTTCCCCCTCTGGACCCCCGCCTCGTACCACAGTAACAAAACAGTAGGCCTAAAGAACAAAGCAGCAGTTGGTGGCAAAAGTTGGGAGGGACCATCCCAAGCCTCTCGTTGGAAGACCGTCCCAAGCCTCTCAGAAGTCAATTGGGGGACACGTCCCGTGGGTCCCATAGGGTGGTTGCGCCTATGCCGGGGAGATGGTGAGGTTCAACCCCGACCGTCCCCCGTTGCCCCTAAAAGTCAACGCCCATCGTGTAGACATGCGTTACCACAGTAACGCATGTCTACACGACATGGGGAGGATGGCATCCGCGTTCACGAAGCCTGGGTCAATCCAGGCGCGCCCTCCCTGTGAGTACCTTCGGGGAAACTAAGGATGCCACCAGCTGACCGAATTCATCAGAATCCCGGTCCACGCTCCGACAAGACCTGGAGCAGTAGCATACGCGAAGAAGAAGAGACCACAGTAACAAAACAGTAAGAATAAAAAGAGTAATTGAGCAGAACCTAACTAAATGATAATAATGGTATATAATTTCTGGCACATTTGACTGCAAATGACCTGGTATTTTGCATTTGGAAAGACAGAAACATTCACACCAGACACGAAAATAGGTCTACTGAAAGAAAGTCAAGACTCAAAAGTCACATAATATTATCACCAAAGATCAGTCTCCGTGATTCACACACACTTAGCAACAGTTTCACGTGCAACCTGAGTGAGACGCCAACACTGTCGGGGTAAGATGTAGGCCTACAGGCAATATTAAAATGCTCTTGACTCAGTCTTAATGCTGAGAAGCTACGTACTTAATATGCCAATCTATATTGAAATGACTATTACCAGCAGTCGGTGGCAAAAGTTGGGAAGGACCGTCCCAAGACTCTCGCCGGAAGTTGGGGGGATCGTTCATCGAAAGTTGGGGGACCGCCCCAAGCCTCTCGAAAATTGGGGGACACGTCCCATGGGTATAATAGGATGGTTGCCCCTATGCCAGAAATACTGTAAACTTATAAAAGAAATGCCAAAAACTCAAATTTTCCTATATTGTCTTATAGTGACAATGTGATATTACGTGTTAGATGTATTTTTCCAGTGTATGGAAAATTTCCGGAAAATATTTTTTCGGAAAAGCTACATCACTAGTCACCGAGCCATTGGACGTTTGTCCCGCTGTTCGGCGGGGCCTGGTGGGCTGTAAAAGCAGCTCTATCTGAAAAGGTAACGGAAAGTGTATAAACAATATATGAATGATACATAAATGTCCAATTTATTTCACAAGATTTACAATTTAGCTCACTCCCAACAATCGATTAGATACTGCATTTTATGGTAGGACACAATTTAAATTTTCTCCTGTTAAAAAACATCTGACATTGCTCACAAATTAAAACTCCAAGTTATTCAGTTTAATCAAAAAACGATTTAACTAAAATTACCTCAACTGCAGTCTGTGCTGAGCCTACTTGCATTGCAAGAATTTCATTCTTAAGCTGTTCTACGACAGATTTCTAAAACAAGCACAATATATATTAAAGAAACAATCCTTCAGACATACAAGATTCTCAGCCATCTATATAAATAAAAATGAAACTTTCCAATAGTGCGGTACACAATCACGCCCAAAGTTACGCACCGATTGTTTTGAAAATTAACCAAAACCTTCCATTCCAATAGCACCGGTCGTGTCTTAACCCTTAAACCGCCGGAACCGCAAGTGTGCGGTTCCCGTGGGAAATTTGGCTGAACGCCGGAACCGCGTATATGCGGTTTCACATACATGTATGTGTTGAACGCCGGTACCGAATATATATCCAATATACTTATATGTACCAATATATACCTATATATATATACCTTTATACACATATATATACCTTTATAGCTAGCCTATATATATACCTATATATACACCTCTGTATACCTATATATACATATATACTTATATATGCTTATATACCTATATAAAACCTTTATACCTATAATACCTATATATATATGCCTATAAATACCTATATATACCAATATATACCTATATATACATATGTATACCTATATATACACCTATATATACCTATATATACACCTATATACTTATACACCTATATACATTTACATCTATATATACGCGTTTATACCTATATAAAAGTATATATACCCATATATATACCTATATATACAGATATATACCTATATCTGGTAGTATATATACCAGTGGTTCCCAACCTTTTTTGACTGGCGGGCCACTTTTTCTAAGTTGGAGGACACGAGGGCCACTTTTTCTTAGTTGAAGGACATTAGGGGCCACAAGGCTAAAATTTAATTTACTACAGGCGTATAAAATTGTTTTAATTGAATCAAAATAGAATGCTTTATGCGATTAATTGACGTTCAAGTAAAATAATTTATAATAGATAAGAATTACATATTCTATCATGTCCAAATTGTCAATTTATACATATTTTTCTTAATTCATTGAGATGCTGCGCGCCACTTTTGTAGGCCCGGCGGGCCACTTTTGGCCCGCGGGCCACGGGTTGGGAACCGCTGATATATACCTATATACCTATAGTTTTACCTATATATACCTATGTACCTATACGCCTCACTGTTTCTCAATGAGTTGTGACGTTTCGAAATATATTGCACCAAAAAAGTATTCGGCGTCCAGGGTCGTTAAACTCACAAAGTATGCGGCGGTTTAAGGGTTAAGATTTTCTTTCCAGAAAAAACCCAATCTTTTCCACAAAAAGTGAACTTTGCAATACGTTCGACCGCCATTTGCAAATTCAACCAAACCGCACGCTTGCAAAATTTCAGAATTGTCTTCACCCGAAACACAGTAACGAAACATGAATGAGGTCGCATGCCATGACGTCATAAGCGAGTCGATTAATAATTCCATTACGAAAGCGGCCTTTCCGCTGTCAGTAAGGGACGGTGTGAGGGAGGAAAGGAGCGGAGGGGGAGGGGAGGGGTAGAGGAGGGGGGAGGGAGGGGGCAGGGCGGGGGCGGGGGAGGGGGAGGAGTAGGGGAGGGGGAAGGGAGGGGGAGGGTGAGGGGGAGGGGAAGGGGGAGGTCTTTTTTGCCACAGCAACGCGTGGCTGGGTACAGCTAGTCTACAATAAGTAAAGACAACAAATAATCTCCTACATGCAAGAAAAAGTAAGCTTAGAGTTCAAGACATTTCATCATGACATCTCACATGACTCACAACCTCTTCTGAATGACCTGGATAGGACAACTTTATTTATATTTATTCATTAGAACAACTTGATATAGCGCCCCTTCAAGGTTACCTACTCGGGAGCACTCCCAGTGGAAACACGGTCGAATAGGACAGCCATAGGAACAGTGAGAAATGAGACAGAGGATCAGTCGCTCCTTCTGTCTTTACTACAATAGATCATGTACTTGTCTGTTCCCGCCTAGACTACTGCAACTCGCTTCTCGTGGGCCTCCCGAAACGTCTTTCTCCCCTTCAATCAATCTTCATCTTGCTCAATGTGTTCTGCAGAACGTCTTGATCTTTTTGTTCCCAGAATCAGGACTGCCCTTGCCCAACATCAGGCATATATGCAGTGGTTCGTCCCTCCATTTGGAATGACCTTCCTCCCGCACTACAGGCTAAACCAGTGACTCATTTTGAATATCAGTCTTTTGTTCTTTAAAAACAATTCTTTTACCCCCAGAGTTTTTAGTGCTGAGAGTGTCTCTGAATAGTCATTCTGCGAGAGGTGCCAAATAAATGTATGGATACAATACAACACCAATAGGCATTTGATAAAGAGTAGTAGGAGACCCATTCCAGGTCACAGGGCAAGCCACTGAGAAGGCGCGGCACTGCCTGATTGCAGTAAGCAAGTGGAGAACAATAAGTTCCACTTGTGCAGCTGAGCGGAGAAGGCAGCAATGCTGAACGTGAATGGTGAAAGAGCAGAGCTCCTGCAAGCATAAGGGGGCTAGTAATTAAGTGTGACCGGCTATCCCAAAACCAGGCACTTGTCGTTATGCAAATTTGGCTCATACCCAAATGTCGTTTTCATCAAATTCAAGCGTGAAAATATCTTTAAAACATTTTAGGTACCAAGAAGAACCCTATAAATAAATTATTTAACCACAAAAGCGTGAGTTTTAATGGGCATTGCGAATAAGAATAGAGCAAATAAATATGATGTAGACCGTTTTTCAAAGAGTAGCATTCAGAGTTGCCTCATGGGAATCCATCAATGTTATATATATATGCTTGGATAGGTCAAAATCTGCTTTACATAGTGAAACTATCTTCAGGATTGGTAGAAAACAAATTAATCTAGAACGGATGAATAATTAAGGACCAAAAAACAGCCTTCGCGTTGTCAAGTGCATCACGTGACGGCTTGTGAACGCATTTTTTCCAAATCATGTTTCTGTCACTGCTAAACTTTAAAAGTGCACAACTCCAGTTAGGAGCATCATAAAAAATAAATAATATGTCATTTTGTGGGAGAATAGAGGAAATTTTGATTTCTGCCGACAAAAGCCTACTATTGCCATAGTGATTCTAGCTCACCCATGTTACTTTACCGTGCGACCTCAGCTCAAGGTCAAAGGGCAAGGAAATTAGATCTGGGTAGTGAGGTCAAGGTCATTAGGTCAATGCAATTAGGTAAAAAAAACTAATTAGGCCAAGGAAATTAGGTCTAGGTCAATCGTGATTTTCCAGTCTAACAGAAACATTGCATCATCGGAATTTCACAAATCTAAATATCATAGATGTAAAAAACGATGGAAAAAACGATGGAAACAAAATAAACGGGGAAAAAACGTGGTTTTTCTAGAAAAAAAACCCACAATAAAACGAAAACGGAAAATAATTTGATTTTGCTACATCTAAAACCACATTTTAACCTTGAAAACCTTGATTAGGAACCTACTACACACAGGCTATCTCTTAAATGATGATGTTAAACGATGAAATAATGACTTTAGGCCTAAAAAAAGTTGTGTTTCCGGTAACAGAGCAAAAAAAATTGGGTAGGTATGTCGGAAAATATTTCTATTTTGGTAAAATATTTTATGCAGTGACTATCCGAAATTTGCACAAAGGTATGCGCTGCAACAAAGTACGTGTTCTAAGCAAGTATAAACTGCCTATTTTCCGACTGTCTGCACCTAAAACTGCTCTAGAAAACAGTCCTATTAATTTCCTTTTGTTGATGTCTTTTCTGTTATGTCAATGCAAATGTTAAAAAAATATTTTAAAAAAAAATTAATTAAATTTTTTTTTTTTTTTTAAATTATTTGAGTTGTGGCAATAAAAGAGGGTCGGTCGGGTTACTGGAAACACAACATTTTTTTAAGGCCTTAGTTAGCTGAATCCTTGAGAGTCGGCGGAAAACATAAGGAATATCAGAAAAATTAAAAATAAATGAAAAAAATAAAATTTTGTTGAATTTGCAAATGGCGGTCGAGCGGAATGCAAACTTCACTTTTGTGGAAAAGATTGCGTTTTTTCGCATAAAAAGCATCAAAGAACACTGTACTATTAGAATGGAAGGTTTTGTTAAATCTTCAAAACAATCTGGTAGTAACTTTTTGAGAACACGGGGAACAAACTATTGGAAAGTTTCATTTTTATTTATATAGACTAGCTGTACCCGGCCACGCGTTGCTGTGGCAGAAAAGACTCTCCCCCTTCCCTCCCCCTCCCCTCCCCTCCCCCTCCCCCTCCCTATCCCCCTCCGTCCGCTTTCCTCCATGAACCAAGAATGTTGAAAGGCCGCAAAATAATTATGCGAATCGCTTATGACGTCACGGCACGCGACCTCATTCATGTTTCGTCTGCATGGTCGCAGTCACTGTCAAGGCGTTTCTGAAATCTGGGAACGTGCGGTTTTGAATTTGCAAATGGCGGTCGAGCGGAATGCAAACTTCACTTTTTGTGGAAAATATTGCGTTTTTTCGGATAAAAAGAAAAATGGACACTCTCGTATAGGAATGGAAGGTTTTGTGAAATTTTCAAAACAATCTGTGCGGTACATTTCGAGAACACTTTACACAAACTATTGGAAAGTTTCATTTTTATTTATATAGATGAGTCATGTAAGGATAAATTTGGAGTGCAGCTCTTCAATGTAACACTCATGATGTTCTTTTCTCCCCGCACAGATTTTTGTTTTTCAGCAAAAACACACAGTTGTTCAGTAGCAGTGCCCAACTGCCCATCATATCCATGTCCTCAGACTTAAACACACCTGAAAGCCTCTTTTCCGCTTCCTTTAAAATGCCGTGTTTCTCAGTTTCTGTGATGTAGATTTCAACATATTTTTTCACCTTTCAACACTGTTCCTGCTCAACCCTTTTTTTTAACCTTCTTCAATTTTCGTCTTAGCTTCTGCTTCTCTGTGCTTTGCCGTTCTGTTTTCTCTGATCTTCTTATTTCTTGTGCTTTCTGCTGTTTGTACTTGGCATGCAGTCATTGCACTGATTTGGTACTACACAGTAAGGCAGGAACAATACTGACATCTGTGGAACTCTCTCCATGGTGATGCAAAACATCTTTGAATATCTAACTTCTTTAAGGTCTACTGGTTCATTCTTGTCCAACTAATTTTTTTATTTACTGACAAACTTCTTTCTGCGTCTGCATTACCATGCAACAGCGACAAACATGTCATAATACCAATGCCATCGTTGCATACTTCAACTGGTCAACAGAGTTCTTCGTGCTTGAACTCTTGCCTATTATACATCAATGGCAAGTAAAGAAGAAAGCTTCTCATCAGTTTTCTTATTGCCAAAATCTATTTACTAATTAATTCTCAATTTCTAGATCAGATAAAAGGCTGTGATGTGCACACTAACAGTTCTAAGAAACAGCATCTAATGCGAACAGTCAAAATGTTCACTTAACAACCCCACCTTCCTTCTGAAATTCGTAGCAGGATTCATGTAGGAAATTCAACTGCATCTTTTCGCTGCTTGAAGACATTTCTCTATTCATGGAACCTGTCATGCTGAGAGCGCTTCTGAATAGCTCTGCTGTGAGAAGCGCTATACAAATGTTTTAGTAGAATAGATTAGATGTAGAATTAAATATACTCCTCACATGACAAATGTCAAAGGTTCAAGGAATATTAAAATATGTGCATACCTGCTTTCCACTTAGATCTCTAATTTCTGACTGCAACTCATGAAGCTGCACTTGCAGATTTATATTCTACAAACATGCAATAATAAGCAAATAAAAACCAAGAAAAATCAAATAAAGTAGTGCCTTGTGTTTGTCTGTAGACACTTGTCATAGTGACTTTTAAGAATCTCACAAAAGAATAGTTTATGCCTATCCAATTTAGGGGTCTTGTCTTGTCTTTAACCTTCCTCGATTCGAGGGTTGGTCGCTTCATGGACATGCCTTCGCCACTTTTTCCTGTCCTCCGTCTCCTTCAATATCTGCTCGAATGGTAGTTCCATCCATGTGATGACATTAGCGATCCATCCCATCCTCGGTCTTCCCGTTGCCCTTGATCCCGACATCGTACCCTGTATTATTTCCTTCTCCATACAGCCCCCCTGTTTTCTCATCAAATGACCGAAGTAAATGAGTTTCCTTCTTTTTATCGAGTTCAATAAGGTTCTTTCTGTTCCAGTTTTCTCCAATACCCATTCGTTTGTTCTTTTTTCCGTCCATTGTACTCTCAAGATCTTTCTTAGGCATTTCATTTCAAAAGCATTTATTCTGTCTTCTTCTCTTTTTCTGATCGTCCAACTTTCACACCCATAAGTTGCCACTGGCCATACCAACGCCTTCATAAGTCTGATCTTGGTAATCATTTTTATATTATGACTTTTCCATATTGTCTTCAACGCTGTTCCTGTGTTGAGTCCTCTTGCTAGTTTTTCTCGTATATCTTTGCTGCTATCTGCGTCTTCAGTTATCATTGATCCCAGGTAATGAAAGGTGTCTACCTGTTCCAGTTTTTTCCGTCCAATTTCAATACTACACGTTCTACCTTTTTGTGTCATGACTTTAGTTTTATCCATGTTTATCCTCAGACCTCTCTTCTCTCCTGCTTGATGTAATCGTTCTGTTAGTTCTTGCAACTCCAATTCTGTTCCTGCTAATAGTACTATATCATCTGCGTATCTTCTAAGGTTAGTAATGACCCTGCCTCCTATCCGTATTCCTCCTTGCCATCCCTCCAGTGCCTCTCTCATAACCATCTCTGCCATGATGTTGAACAAATGAGGTGACATCACACATCCCTGTCTCACTCCCTTCTTTATTCTGAAACCTCCTGATAGTGTACACTGTACCTGCAACCTTTACTTTAGCTTGTTGTTTGCAGTATAATTTGTTCAGTAGATCAATGATATGTGCAGGGAAACCCATTTGGGGTGTTAAGTGATATTCGAAATCCGATTGTTGGTTTGAAAATGATATATCAGTTATTATAATTTACAAAACCATAATTGAATTCATTTGTTAAAATCTTTTTCATAGCGAAAAACTATAAGAAATGAGCCATGCACTTCTACTGACTAGCTATCAGAGTAATGGTTGCTGCGAGAACAAACTAATTGCAACTAATAAATGGTAGCTGCATTACCCACAGCCAGTTACATATAAGGCCTAAAAAAATGTTGTGGTTCCGGTAACAGAGCTAAAAAATTGGGTAGGTAGGTCGGAAAATATTTTTATTTTGGTAAAATATTTTTATGCAGTGACTATCCGAAAAAGTATACCCCACTAGTCTTTTTTGCACAAAGGTACACGCTGCAACAAAGTACATGTTCTAAGCAAGTATAAACTGCCTATTTCCCCGACTGTCTGCACCTAAAACTGCTCTAGAAAACAGTCCTATTAATTTCATTCTGTTGACGTCTTTTCTGTTATGTCAGTACAAATGTTAAAAAAATATTTTAAAAATTTGTTAAATTTTTTTTCAAATTTTTTTTCACAAAATTATTTGAGTCGCGGCAATAAAAGAGGGTCAGTCGGGTTACCGGAAACACAAAATTTTTTTAGGCCTAAGGGGTCATTCACCCACAGTATGGTACTGAAGTCATGCAATGCGGCACTTCCAAAGCAGCATCGTCACACATTTTATTTAACATTTTGTCATGGCGAAAATGAAGAAAAATACAAAATTCGAGCTGTCAGTGAATGAGAACAGTTAATTACATAATACAGAACCTCATACCCCTTGAGCCCAACAGGTTGGAAAATCGGCCTTTCACATCTATAGGCAAATGCACATGAAAAGAAAGTCTGCCAGGATAATCATGAGCTGTTGGCACATGCCAAGCCAAATAAACATGGGTCTTAAGTAAGATAAGCCACAGGCAATTGGAGGACATCCAGTCCTACAGAGCCTCAATTGCGGTATATGACCTGGACAGTAGACAGTGCAAATACGCCTGCAGATCATCTGCATTTTATAACTGGCTCAGCACAGAACTAGTAGCCAGGATATGACCTATATCAGTGCTGTCCAACCTTTTTGGTACGGCGGGTCGCAGACGATATAATCTTAAAGCTGAGGGCCGCAACAGTAAATTCAAAAGCACAAGTTAAAATTTAGCGATAATTATTAAAGGTATTGACATTAAATATGGAATCAATTCAATGCAAAATGAATGATAATAATACACAATAGCATGTGTGTATACTGTATATACACGGTGTCCCAATTGAACTGATACTCTTTTTGTTTTGGCGATATACTTGTCAATTCTAAATGAAACTCTATAAAATTTCAGAGAATGTAAGAGGGATAAATTATCAATGTTTTCTGAAAATGTTATCCAATTCTACACACGGAGTCCGAAGTTATGCACATTCAAATTTGGGAAAAGGAAATTTTAAGTTACAAAATTACAAAGCAGCCCTTGGTTAATTTAATTTCTTATTTGTGGGCAAAACAACTTTCATCGAAATAGTTGGTTGAATCATTGCCGTGATGAAAGGCTTTGAATATTGGCCACATGTAGGTGAGAAGTATTAGGCGTAGAAAAAAAATTGTTGTGTTTCCGGTAACCCGACCGACCCATTTTTACGGCCGCGACTCAAAAAATTTTGTAAAAAAGTTTTTTGTTTTTTTTTTAAATTAAACATTTTTTAAAAAAATTCAAATTTTATTTATTTTTTTAAATATATTTTTTTTACATTTGTATTGACATAACATAAGAGACGTCAACAAAATGAAATTAATAGGACTGTTTTCTAGAGCAGTTTTAGGTGCAGACAGTCGGGAAATAGGCGGTTTATACTTGCTTAGAACACGCACTTTGTTTCAGCGTGCAAAAAAGACTAGTGGGGTATACTTTTTCGGATAGTCACTGCATAAAAATATTTTACCAAAATAAAAATATTTTCCGACCTACCTACCCAATTTTTTTTAGCTCTGTTACCGGAAACACAACATTTATTTTTTTAGGCCTTATAGGTGGGTATTGCGAAATGAAAGTACAGCCTTTGGTCCACGCTGCGCGCTTATGTCGGCGCGCATTTTACCTAGGGCATAGCCGGGTGCTGACCCGGATACCCGGAATTGCCGGGTATTTGATACCCGGCAGATAACCGGACCCGGTAATAAAAGGTCTACCAGGCCGGGTGGGTAATTATGAATAGCATACCACACATCAAAGGGCTTAACAGCTAACCTGCAAGATCTCTCAACTGGGCATTGTAGTACAATGAACAGACAATCACAGAACAAACAGCCTGCTGATGGTTGCTTTATATTAGACTATCCTATTTCAAACAGGGACCAGCAAGATGAGGGGGTAAGAGGAGGAGGGAGAGTTTTGTATCACCCTCTTCCATGTTGTCTGTCTTCCTTCCTCCTCCTCCTTCTCCTCTTTGTTTTCTACTACCCCTTCCTGAGAGGAACAGTAGTAGACTTGAAGGAGAAGAGGAATAATATATATATATATATATACATACATACATATACATATATATATACACATATATATATTTAAATAGAAGAGTGGCACCTTGTTTCATGCTTTCTCCTCTTCTTCCTCCTCTTTCTCTTCTATTACCCCTTCCTCTTCCTCCTGCTGTTTGGCTGTTTGAAATATCAAACAGAGAGAGACAGGAGATGATGAAGGAGGAGGGGGTAGGAACTGTGGTAGAAGGTGAAGAAGTATAGGAAAGGGGAAAGAGGTGCTGCTCACTGACCATAGCTATATAGGTGGGCCAGTGGTCATCTGTTAATCCCTTATCTTTAACACCTGTTTGATCTGTCACACTCTCATTCAAGTCAGAGAGACTAGGACTTGTCAGAAGGAATACCTTCCACCTGTTGACATGCTTTTGCAGCCAAGCTTAATAGGCTTGCCCCCTCCCCCCATATGACCAAGTATACATCTCACAGATTAAGGGATGGTGCACTTTGAAATATATCTACATGTAGTTGGACTGCATACACCACAGAAACAGGACTGTTTATCAGGGCTGCTGACCTCTGACCTCCTTTCCTCCTGCCTGACTGGACAGTTAATAATTTCTATACAATACATCTATCAGCAGAGTTCATGAACAGATATTACTGGCACCTCTCAATCAATAACCGCTGGCAGAACTCAACATTAGTAAAACTCTGACACTGAAGAATTTGACTCAATTCCACCAAAGGTAGCCAACAAACTGAGCGGTGTTCTTTTGACAGCATTCAAAGTGGAGACATACTATTCAGTTTAGAGATTAACGATTACTTTTAATACCCGGACCCGGTACCCGGACCCGGCAGATTTTATTCAAACTACCCGGACCCGGTACCCGGTTGAAAAACGGCACCCGGCTATGCCCTAATTTTACCCATTCATTCATTCTGAGAATTTATATAGCGCCTCTTCAAGATATCTACTCAGAGGCAATCTCTGCGCTAACTAGCCCAAATGATATTAATAGTCATAGCGAGCGAAAAATAACAACACGTTGCAAAACAAAACACAGTAAGCTGAAAGAGTCACCGGTGGCGAGCTCTCGCAAACACGTAGAGTTGGTCATCGGATTCCGTGAAAAAAGTGAATAGTTCATGATGGTTTGCGAAGTCACGTTTAAGCCTGATGTTGAGACTACGAGAAACTACCCCAATGGTGTAGGAAGAGGACATTAGTTGTCGGTTTGCCTTCCTGGTGGCTGTCCAAATTCCGGCAACTGTTACAACATTATCATTAAGAATAAACGTAACAGTCGACCACTGACTTTGTCCTTAACCTCATTTGGCACAAACTCGTGCGCGCTTTTGTCGGCGCGCTTTTGTCCTGCACGCTTTTGATGGGGTACTCGTTTTCACTACTCTAAAACTTATTCATGACCTCTTTTAGGTGTTCTTTTTTTTGGTCAAAATTTCGCATAAAAATATAATTATTTTCTACTTTTTAAAAACTGATGACCTTTACCTTTTTCATCTTTCTCTCAAATTTTCAGATAAAATAATACACCTCACCATACCATTTTCGTCCCAAAACCTGACAATTTTGGGGGAGGGATTGTCACACGTTGATTTTTTCTTGGGAGAAATAGTATCTACATGTATGCAACACCTGACGAATTTTACTGGGGGGAAAATGTCATTCCTACTATCCCCCAGAGACATCTAGATTAAACATTACCTATCCGTCGACCCATAAATATCAGAAAGTTAGCAAACTAACTCTGTCATGGGCGGAGACTTAGGACAAGAACAGGGGGACGATCCCTCCAAAGTTTGGGGGTGGAAGATGTTTATATCCCCCAATATTTCAGAAATATCATCATAAATTTCTATAGTGTTATCCACTGTTTATCCGAAATGAGCAATTTTTTTAAGTCTTAAACTAGCACCAAAATGATGAGCAATTTTGATAAAATGACAGCCAAAAATTCTACCATTGCAGTATGAAAATCAAAAAATTTCAACATGGGGGACACTGTGAAGTCTTAGACCATGACTAATTAATTAGCACTGAAATGATGAGAAATTTCGACAAGGGAGAAACATTGTTGAATTTTTAGACCAGGACTATTAGCACTGAAATTATGAGCAATTTTGTTAAAATGACAGCCTAAAGTGCACTGAAATTATGCATTTCATTGCAGTGTGGACATTTTAAATTTTTCTACAATTGGGGGTACATCCCCTGCCCTAACCCTCCCCTGCACTTCGCGCCTCGGCGATCATCCTTTGGCTGCTTATCCATCCCCTCCAAAGGTTCGTACCAAGTCTCCGCCTATGGTCTCCGTGGAGTGGTCCTCGAAACCAGACTGAAAAATTGTGAGCAAATTGTTCTTATTACGATAAGCAGTTTCAGCATGAGTAAATACAGAGTCTACTAACCTGAGGATCACTTGTCATTTTTGAAACTAACATCTACAATAAATAGAAATCTCATTACTACAAAATCCCAAAGTACACATGACATGCAACTGCATGGATTGAAAATACAGAATTAAGAACCAATCAAATAGCAATAAAAATATCTGCTATGCTAAACACTAAGCACTCAGTTGACTATCAAAGAACTCAAATGTCATTTCTAAAGTGGTCCATATACTCTTCTTCAGTTATTTAACTCAATATCCAACAAATATGAAACCATTGGTATCTAAAAGACACTATAAATAATATAATCTTCTTCGTCTTGGTCCCTCCTCAGTCAGGTGTGCATCCATGACGAGGCCTCAACATGACGTCTCCAACTTGCTCTATCCCTGACTTTGTCCACAGCACCCCTCACATCCATATTCTGTCACTCCAGCCTCCAAATATCTCCTTGCAAGGTTCATCACTGCCTCCAAGAGTTCTAGGACTAAATGGTAGCGGACATAATTAGGGCATAGCCGAGTGCTGACCCGGATACCCGGTAATGCCGGGTATTTGACACCCGGCAGACAACCGGACCCGGTAATAAAAGGTCTTCCGGGCCGGGTGGGTAATTATGAATAGCATACCACACATCAAAGGGCTTAACAGTTAACCTGCAAGATCTCTGAACTGGGCATTGTAGTACAATGAACAGACAATCACAGAACAGACAGCCTGCTGATGGTTGCTTTATATTAGACTATCCTATTTCAAACAGGGACCAGCAAGATGAGGGGGGAAGAAGAGGAGGGGAGAGTTTGCATCACCCTCTTCCATGCTGTCTGTCCTCCTTCCTCCACCTCCTTCTGTCTTTGTCTTCTACTACCCCATCCTGAGAGGAACAGTGGCAGACCATGAAGGAGAAGAGGAATAATATATATATATACACACATATATTTATATATATTTAAATAGAAGAGTGGCACCCTCTTTCGTGTTTTCTCCTCTTCTTCCTTCCTCCTCTTTCTCTTCTATTACCCCTTCCTCTTGCTGTTTGAAATATCTAACAGAGAGAGACAGGAGATGATGAAGGAGGAGTGGGTAGGAACTGTGGTAGAAGGTTAAGAAGTATAGGAAAGGGGGAAGAGGTGCTGCTCAATGACCATAGCTATATAGGTTGGCCAGTGGTCATCTGTTAATCCCCTTATCTTCAAAGCCTGTTTGATCTGTCACACTCTCATTCAAGTCAGAGAGACTAGGACTTGTCAGAAGGGATACCTTCCACCTGTTGACATGCTTTGCAGCCAAGCTTAATAGGCTTGGCCCACCCCCTTGTATGACCAAGTATACATCTCACAGATTAAGGGATGGTGCACTTTGAAATATATCTACATGTAGTTGGACTGCACACACCAGAGAAACAGGACTGTTTATCATGGGCCTCTGACCTCCTCTTGCCTGACTGTACAGATCAGAATTTCTAGACAATAGAATGATTCTATCAGCATAGTTCATGAACAGATATTACTGGCACCTCTCAATCAATAACCGCTGGCAGAACTCAACTGTAGTAAAACTCTGACACTGAAGAATTTGACTCAATTCCACCAAAGGTAGCTAACAAACTGAGTGGTGTTCTTTTGACAGCATTCAAAGTGGAGACATACTATTCAGTTTAGAGATTAACAATTACTTTTACCGTAATACCCGGACCCGGTACCCAGACCCGGCAGATTTTATTCAAACTACCCGGACCCGGTACCCGGTTAAAAAACGGCACCCGGCTATGCCCTAGACATAATGGTACGGACAAAATGGTATGGACAAAATGGTATTGGACAAAATAGTACGGACAAAATGGCACGGACAAAATGATATGGACAAAATGGTAGCGGATAAAATGGTAGCGGATAAAATGGTATGGACAAACTGGTATGGACAAAATGGTATGGACAAAATGGCATGGTCAAAATGGTACTTAGAGAAAATGATATCAGACATAACATAACTTAACATTTTTATTCGGCAACAAACTCATTCATTGTAGATAGTATATACATGTACATCAGTTATCTAATATGTCGGCTCACCCAGGAGACCCGAAAGGAGCCAAAGGGTTCTAGCCAGGGCCACCTGAGAAAATTAAGTTAGAAATAAGCAGCACGGCCGACTGGAAAATAAAGCAGCTTCATGATATCATGAACAATAAATTCTTAACTAGCATAATATATACAAAACAAAAAGGTGAGTTAGGAGAGTGAAATAAAGTTAGTGCAGTCACATACACGGAAACAAATGCACAGAAAAAAATGCACACTCCCAAATGAAGGTGTATTAACAGTATTTCCCCAGATTGCTAGAGGTTTACATTCCTTGTTGGATGTAGGCAGAAAACTCTCGTTTGAATAGACGAAGAGACTGCAGGGAGCAAATATCATGTTCTTGGTCCAATACATTTTATAGATGTAAGCCTTGTATTAATTTAGTGCGGGCAAAGGGAACATAAAAAGAGTTAGAATTTCTTAAGCAACGCTCTTGAATATCAGTGCTGAATTTGAAATGATCTCTGTAGATAGCTGGTAGTCGATTTAAACGAAATCACTGCCCACACCCTCGTCTTACTCCCAACACTATCTTGAACCACTATATTAGCTGTGCGTCCATTCTTACTCTCCTCACTGACTTGCTGTATAATTTAAGCCAGGGATTCTCAACATTTTTCCATGCGCGACACACCTAAACTTCCAACCAAATTTGGTGACACGCCATGCATTCGTCATTATGTCAACATCTTTAGATTTAAAATAGGCCTATGTTAAAGTCAAAATAGCTTACCTATTTTAAATTGACAACATCTATAATGTGTAATCTAGCCTACCTCTGCATTTAATTGATAAAATGTTGTGTTTCCGGTAACAGAGCTAAAATAATTTGGTAGGTAGGTCGAAAAATATTTTTATTTTGGTAAAATATTTTTATACAGTGACTATCCGAAAAAGTATACCCCGCTAGTCTTTTTTGCACAAAGGTACATGCTGCAACAAAGCACATGTTCTAAGCAAGTATAAACTGCCTATTTCCCGACCGTCTGCACCTAAAACTGCTCCAGAAAACAATCCTATTAATTTCATTTTGTTGGTATCTTTTCTGGTAAGATAAAGTAGGAAGGTAAGGGTAAGATGAGTGCGAACCGAAGATCACCACTAGGGGTCGTTCCAGACTGGCTGAGCCAGTGACTAGTTCTCTAGTTACACCTAGAGGTTGGTAGATTTATTTTCACTAGTCGCTGTTAGAGGTGGTTCAAGTGAGAATGATAAGGCTAAAGGTTTCTCAAGACTGGCAGCAGGAAGTAGTTAGGCAGGCGTGAAGCTCCGATGCAGTGTCCGCGCTGTAGTCGGGAGCGCTTCTGAGTAGGTAGCTTGAAGGGGCGCTATAAAAATTGAGATCAATAGAATAAAATGAAACATTCTATTCACTTCAAAACTTCTTTTTGGCCATGCTGGAGTCGGGAGCCCCTCTGAGTAGTTTCCTTGAAAAGGTGTGCTATATAAATACTTGAATGAATTAAATCCTTCCCCAAAGGGTGCTCGATATAAAAGAGAACCGCCTGCCTTGTCAAACTGACCGTGGGAAACTATTGATTGCTCTAATTAACAGACCATTATATACCTTGAAAGATCGTCGTCTGGCTTAGTGAATGCTATAATCATAATGTCCCAATTGTACATCACGGAAGGCAATATAACTGTAAATTTTAAAAAATCTAAATATTTATCTAATGAAAAAATAATAATTTTAAAAAAATTAAATAAAATTTTAAAAATTCCACAAAATTTTGCGGGTCGCGGCGATAAAAGTGAGTCGGTCGGGTTACCGGAAACACAATTTTTTTAGGCTTAAGACTGGAGGTTTCTCAAGACTGGCAGCAGGAAGCAGTTAAGCAGGCATGAAACTCCGATGCAGAGTCCGTGCTGTAGTCGGGAGCGCTTCTGAGTAGGTAGCTTGAAGGGGCGCTATAGAAATTGAGAGATCAATAAAATAAAATGAAACATTCTATTCACTTCAAAACTTCTTTTTGGCCATGCTGGAGTCGGGAGCCCCTCTGAGTAGTTTCCTTGAAGAGGTGTGCTAAATAAATACTTGAATGAATGAATGTTAAATCCTTCACCAAAGGGTGCTCGATTTAAAAGAGAAGTGCTCAGTGAGGGGAAGAGAGCAGATTTAGTAGAAGAGAACACTGTGAGCACAAGAAGGCACAGTAAACACAACAAAAGAGCAGAAAGAAGCAGAGAGCAAAGGAGGGCACAGTGATGACAAGAGAGCCTAATCAGCTTAGGAAGGCACAGTGAGCAAAAATGGACTATCTTAGGATGGACAAACAGCTAGTTAAACTATAAACTTGCAGCAGGCTGTGTATAGCCATCATTTGCTACAAGCTAGATGGTCCTGTACTCAATACCTGCAATGAGCTACCCTGAGAAAACCCTCCTTTCAGATCTATTACTTTCTCCTCCATCCATCCACCCCACAACCGCCTGCCTTGTCAAACTGACTGTGGGGAACTATTGATTGCTCTAATTCACAGACCATTATATACCTTGAAAAACGGATGCTTACGAACGTCGCCTGGCTTAGTGAATGCTATAATTATATTGTCCCAAATGTACATCACGGAAGGCAATGTAACTGTAAATAAAAATTGTTTTAAAAAATTTAACATTTTTTAAATAATTTTTTTAATTAAAAAATTCTACAAAATTTTTCAGGTCGCAGCAATAAAAGTGAGTCGGTCGGGTTACCTGAAACACAAATTTTTTTTGGTTTGGCCTTATTAATTGTCCTGCTTTCGTTCAATGTGTCATTCCTTGTAAGGCCATCATGGTAAAGACTTGTTTAACTGCAGATCAGATGTAAAGTTAAGACGATAGAGGTTTTCGGTCACTCGGTAGTACATGTAGATATACAGCGAGAAAACAATACGGCTGCGCGGTGGTGTAGTGGTGGTGTCGTTGCCTTGGAGCTGGAAGGTTCGAGGTTCAAATCCACCTTGCCGCGTAAGGACCTTGGGCAAGTCCTTCACTCACAATTGCTCAGCACTTCGGCGTGACACTCCGATGCAGTATCCACTCTGCATTTTGGAGCACCTCTGAGTAGAGAGAGAGCTTGAAGGGGCGATGTAACAAGTACACATACAAACAAACAAGCACCAAAAAGAAACAGAATATAGCACTCTGGCCTACATCAAACTATAGTCCAATGTTTCCGCTAAAGCAAGTAAGTAAGTCAGTGCTGAAGAAGCCATGAAGATGTATATTTTTCAGAAAAATACTGTTTACTAAATAAGCTAATTTAAAGCACAACATATACAAGCGTGTATAAGCGACATAAATTAACAAGTGCAAAGTGACAGCATGTGATTTTTTAGACTTTTTCAAGTGCGAACAATTACAAAATGGGGGGGCACGGTGGCGCATTGTACAACATACTGGTATGGAGATCAGCAGACTCAAGTACAATGCCTGAAGCCCACGTACGATAGATGTGCTTCATAGGGTGACAGCCTGAATGGAGCTCTTGCTCAATAAAGAAAATTATAAATAATTAGGTTATGTGGTTATATAACGCTAGTTTAATTAAGTCCTATACATCGATATACTAGAGTAGCATATTGTTCGATAAATTATAACTGTTCCTGAAATATAAGTTAATTGTAAAATGAGTGGTCGGATTGATCAAATATGTATGCTGCTCCTGTGGAATAATTTACAAAACACTAAAACGATGGATTGCCATCTAATGGTTTTTGAAAACAATTATAATGCTTACGTACACTACCACTTACTCACTCGCTTTCTTTCGCATAAATATTGGGCTAATGATCGACGTCGGCCAGAGCGCTCTATCGTCCCTATCTGGTGCAGCCATATTGTTTACTCACTGCATGTCTGCTACCGAGCCGTCATTAACCCCCTACCAAAAAACCATACTGACTTACCCTGGTCCACAAAAGGTTTACTTACTCATAATGTCTACATTCAAATTAAGCCTCTCGCCCCTTAGCTCCCACAGCAAAAGTGAGATAACCCTAACGCCCTATGTGAAAACACCCATAACCCTGAGCTCCCGGGCAAAAATCACAAACTTCAGAATCCATGTAAGCTGAAATTGTGCTGTCTCTGATAAGAAGTCTGACATATGATTATAAGTTTCTGATAGCTTCTTTCAACTCAACTAGCCCCACCCTCGAAACACTCCACTTCCTTGCATAAAATCATTAGGTTTTTCGGTCTTCATACGAGCTGCAGCTAGGTTTGTACAAACAACAAACTTTGCCAAATAATTATCACATCCCCAAAACAGTGAAATAGAATCAAGCACATTTCTTTCTCGCCATAATCCTTTCTCTCACCTGTCCATGGGTATACCGTTTTCTACCAAATTGCTTTCTTCTCAACAATTATTATTTTATTCGAACTGCTAGATATCATGCGTTTCGACATTTCCAATGGCTATGGTCGTGTTTATTTATGCTACTCCATTGCAAGAAACTCATTTGAAATTGACCTTCAAGTGACGTAATAAGACTAGTAGGTCACTTCACGTCATGCTGGGATTGAAATAAGCATACCTAATTACCATAGCCGTTATACAAGCCATACGGGGATGAAGTATAGACGCAATGCCAAATATCGGCATTACGGGGATATGATAAAGACGATGAAGCGGGCATATCAGTGAACGGGGATAAGATAAATATGCTGATGACTGTTACCTAATTATTCCTGCTTCAAATATTGACACTACTAATGCTGAACTTGATCACATTGCCGAGTGGGCTAGTAATTGTAAGTTACGCCTTAATCATAGCAAGTAGTGTTGTGAGGCGGAAATCTTTCCCGGAAAGTTTCATATCTTTCCGGAAACTTTCGGAAACTTTCGGAAGTATCTTTCCGGAAACTTTCCGAAAAATTTCCGATATTTTTCCATCAATACAATATTACTAAATAACAATTTAAATCCATAAATATGCTTAAACATCAATCACTGTAAGCTATATTATATAGTCATTGCTGATTTTTTTCATTCAATAAACAACACTTATTGCTTACTGTTTAGTGTACACACCGACAATACATAAGAATTAATTGCAATCAGACTTCACGGTTATTATGAAGAAATTTTTTACGGTTATTATGAAGAAATTTTTTATGATTTGGTCACCTAACTCTTCTTATTTTTTTACTTCTTTACTTCTGAAAATATGAAACAAAAACAGCAATTGATTCAGTACACTATAGAAACCAAATGTTTTAATAAGTACTGCAACAGATTAATTCCTACATATATACAATTATTTTATGCTTGAAATATGATGTTATTGGCAATGCCATTGCAGTGTGAGACTAATCTATTTTCAAATCTGCTTTTCTTGGTAAGCAGCAAAGAATATGTTTTGGTTTAAATTTTCTATCTATGAGTTGTTGCCTTGAGTAAACAGTGTATGGACAAGGAAAAGCCCTTTTTATTATCTTATGTGACCTTATTTATTTATTTACTGTCCATAATTATTTATTTACTGTCCATAATTATTTTCTTTAATTTATTACTTCTGAAATCCCTTACATTCTTTTCTTACTTTCAAGTATTCAGCTAATTTACATCACCATTTAACTGTTGCAATATAATAGCACAGTGAAAGAAATAGTTGAGCAGGTTCAAAGCAGCTGCCAAAATGTCAAATTGTCAGATATTCTGAAATGAAAGCATTTAATGGTCATTTTAATTCTTTAAGGTGAACATTTCCCACATTGCCAATAGAAGGAACTTTAAAAACTCAAAATTTCATACGTTTTATGATAGGGAAAATTAGATATGACATTATGTGTTAGATGTATTTTTCGGTCTACGGAAAGTTTCTGGAAAGTTTCTGGAAAGTTTCCGGAAAGTTTCTGGAAAGTTTCCGGAAAAATATCTTTCCGGAAAAGCTACATCACTAATAGCAAGTCATGTGAAGTCATCTTTAGGTGTCCCCATTCTAAAACTTCTGACTGCCCTCCCCCCATTATAGGGATTGAACGAGTTGATTCAGTTAAGGTTCTTGGTATCACGCTTTCATATAGATTGGGATTTTCTGCACACATTGATAATATTGTTTGTAAAGCAAAGCAATCATTTTATGCACTTCATATCCTTGTGTCGCATGGTTTGACGGGCAGCCGACTCCATGATGTTGTACGTTCCACCACAGTCGCACGAATGCTTTATTCTTCACCAGCATGTGGGGTTTTGCAAATGAGGGTCTCCCATCATTAGAAAGTTGATACGCCAAGGTTTTTTGCCCACAAACACTCCTACTTTTGACATGTTATGTTCTAAGGCAGATGCATCCCTCTTTTCTTCTATCCTTTGTGACCCTGGGCATGTCCTCCATTATCTTCTTCCACCTGAATGTGTAACTGGTTACTCCCTTAGGCCCCAATCACATTATCTAGAGATACCACGATGTGATTCCTTGATTGGTAAGGGATTTATCACGAGAATGCTATATAGCTAACTTATTTGACGATAATAGTTTAGTAATTATATTATAATTTAACTTGTGATTTTTAATTTGCACGTTTTACTTCCATGTATTATAAAGATGTTCTGTGTCCCATTGTGCGTTTGCAAGTGGAGTAATAAAGAAAATACTTACTTACTTTTAATTTCTATAAAGACGATCAAGCCGAAATATCGGCCTTACGGGCGAGAGGGTTAAGGTAATTGAGTAGTTTAGCGTCCCAAATTATTTTCACCATACCAAATTAGTTTAACAATTTCTTTCCATTAATAACTTATCCATGGTAGGTTTTAGGTTTGACATGCTTTATTACGTCACTTAACATCCGTTTGATGTAAATATCACATAAAGTATGTGGAATGATAGCCATAACAATCATGGCCGGTAGACCACGTGCGAGAAAAGAAGTTGTGTCTGGTGTACAGATACCGAACGCATAACAGATTATTGCTGAAGTTTGGAATTTCTCGTCAATCCAGCTTCTATTTCAGATTTATAAAAACATTCATCCAGTTTCCATTTCCTTATCGTTCTATTCGTGAATCCAGCTTCTATTTCGGTTATTTTCTATAATGGCTCGGTAGTATTTCTATAATGGCTCGGTAGCAAGTAAACATTATGGCCGCCGCAGATAGATGCAGAATTAGAGCGGCCTGACATACGGCGATCGATAGATATCTCGTATCTGGCGGCCATGTGTTAAGGTGAATCGATTTTGTTGTGTTATTTAGCTTATTTAAGCGTATTAATATTTATGAAAATACACCTTTTCATGGTAGTTTTACTTACTTACTTTCGCGAAAACATTGGCCTATAGTTCGCCGTAGGTCGCGGAAATATTGGGCTATCGATCGCTGTATGTCAGGCCGCTCTAATTCTGCATCTATCTGCGGCGGCCATAATGTTTACTTGCTACCGAGACATTATAGAAATACTACCGAGCCGTTATAGAAAATAATCAGCTTCCATATCTGAAGCATTCTTTTCTTCAATCCAGCTACCACTCTAGCCATAACAAAATCCTCATCCAGCTTCCATTTCTGAAGCATTTCTCACTGTCCCACGCGAAAGTTACCCCGTTTTGGACTTCCTTGAGTTTTTCAAGCAAACAATTTATTATTTCCTCAAATAAATATGTGTTCTTGCATCTGTCTTTCGGTTATTAATGCTAAGGAAAGGTGAAAATAATTTGGGACGCTAAACTACTCAATTACCCAAATTAAATTGAAATTAAATCACGCCGCTGAAACGATAACTAATTTTGGGTGCTAAAACGACAGATCACCGAATAAAACTTACTGAATACATAACAGAGGAATCGAACCTGATGATTGTGTATTGCAACTTTCAGCTGGCTTTGAATCCGATCCAAATCCAATCGAGGCATATTTTGATTTTAGTGAATACACAAAAAATTTAGGCACACCGCTTTTAAACCATATCAGCTTCACAGATTAATGAAAAACTATCCCAGATAAAATGATTTAATTTATATCATTTAACAAAAATAATTTTAAAAATTATCGAAACAAAACAAATCAAAGCACCCTCGTTCGAAACGGAGGTATTGCGCAGCGTTGCCACCCTGAAAAATAAAAAACCCAAGTTGGTCGGTCGAAAAACCCACGAAAACCCAAGTTCCCCAAATATTCCGAAATTTGTACAATTTTTCGCCAAATAATTTCTGATGACCTTTTTTAGTTATCCGGCCAAAATTTTCGAAAAATATTACCATTTTCCCGTCCAAAAAAATGTGATGACCTTTTTTGCCCCAAATCTTCAGAAAATGTCCTAAAATTTTCGGTTACCAAGCAAAAAAGCCAAGATTCCCAGGAAAAAACCAAGTTTGTCCCGAAAAAACCCTATTTCCCAAGTTTGGAGGAAACACTCAAAAATTTTTCTACCAAAAAAAAAGAAAAAACCCAAGTTCTTCGCAAAAAAAACACATTTCCCAAGTTCGGATCAAAATCCCAAGATCTTGTGAAAAAAACCCAATGAGTGGCAACGCTGATATTTAACGGCAGGGATGTCACTCTGAATTTTCAGAAATGTCAGATCTGGCTCCACACTCGCACAACGCGAATTCGCACATGTTGACACGTTGAGAAAGGGATGGTGACATTGGTGAGACATCGTAAGTTGATTGGTTGGAGTAAAAAATAGACTGTGAGTTTTAGGCTTCGGACCCGTATCAATGTATGATCTACGAATTCGCGGGTAGCGTGGTAGGCGAATTTTTGAAAACGATGCTAGACACATTAAAATTAAAAAGCTAGAAAAAAATGTCAGATTTTCCACCTAGGAAAAAGTCATTTCAACAAATCCCATTATTTCTCAGAAAACGCAAGTTTTCGCACATTTTAACGCTTAGTACCCTCCCTTCCTCCCTCCCTCACTCACTCCACACATTTCTTTATGAGTGTATATTCTCAAGCATTAAAACACTAAAATTTATGAAAATTCAAACAATGCAACTATAATGACACAATTTTATCCTTCCATACCCCATCATCACTTCCTCCATCCCTCCTTCCATTTCTCATTCCATTGGATTCTGCATGACAGTGTATTTTCAAACATTGAAACGCTAAGCAGGCTAGGGCCTATTGATGAAAATACGAGCAATGTAACAATAATGGCTCAATTGTATCCTTCCAAAGACCACCATCCCTTCCTCCATCCCTCCCTCCCTCCATTTCTTATTCCATTGGATTGTGCATTACAGCGTATATTCAAACATTGAAATGCTAAGTATTGAAGAAAATACGAATATAAAACACACGTAACTTCCTGTCCCAACTTAAGTCCTTATTGGTCGGCTAACTCCTTTTAAGACAAACCAAATGTTTTAGTGTATCTGGGGCAGCATTAAGCTGGTTATCATTAGCATTAAACTGGAAACAGCAGGTAGGTGCTTATCCCAAGACTACGCAGGGTTGTTTTTAAGGAATATTTAGAACTGCACAACTCCTTCTTTCCTTTCCCATCCTCCATGGTAAATTACTTAAAATCGGAGGACAGCGACCTTTTTTGCTAGTTTTAGCTGTACAGCAGTGCATTTACAACTGCACAGATCCATTTAGAACTGCACATTTTGTGTACAACTGCACGTTAAAAAGCCCTGAGACTATGTTGTAAATCTGACCCTGGATCACAAGTCTTACAGCCGTAAGTCTGTCATTACATCTCGTCACATCCACCACCCTCTCCTTCGTTGCCGGTTCCAATATCACACCCACGCCGCTTTGCTTATCTTTGCCCCAACTGTAGCTTTTAACCATTTCCAACTCTCTGGCTACCTGTCTGCACCATCTGACCTCCTGAAGACACAAGATAGGCCCTATTTATAGATCTTCTCTGCATGACATCCACAATTTCTCGAGATCTCCCGTGAGGCTCTCCATGTGGCCATTCTTATTCTGGATTCGTTGCTTACGGGGTAGGCCTACGCCTCAGCAGTTTCAATGGTTGGGCCCATCGACGTATATTGAGTGGACATAGCATGAGCCGGCTAAAAATGAAGCCTCACGCTTTGCGTGCGTGTGACGTCACGTAAGGGAGGAATATTAGCGCTCATTTGAGATTAGGCGTTATATCACAATTCTTACCCTTCGAAGCGGACATACTGTGCTCATATGGAACATATTAAGGAACAGTGGAACATCATAGAGAATACCACGGAACATAATTTTTTATTGAACACAGAACAAAGAGCACCAGGAACATGGAACAAAAGAACATCATAGGGAATATCACGAAACATGAAACATAGTAAAAAGGGAACGCAGAACAGAGAACATGAAACATAGGGAACACAGAACATGCATGGAACATAAGGAACAGGGACATGGAACATGGGGGACCATCATAGGAATATCATGGAACAAAATGGAACACATTGGACACAAAACAGAGAGCATTTAGAGCATGGAACAGAGACCAAGAAATTTAAGCATCATAGGGATTAATTATCAGGGAACATGGACCATAGAACAAAGGGATCAGAGAACATGGAACATAGGAGCACAGAACAGGCAACGTGGAACATAAGGAACAGGAACATGTAACACAGAGAAATGGTTAACGTCATAGAATATCATGGAACATATGGAACTTATTGGACACAGAACAGAGAAAATATGGAACATGGAACAGGGAACATGGAACATGTGGACCGAGAAAACACAGAATATCAGGGAACATAGAACATCGCAAAGAGCATTTGGAAGCAAGTGACACGGACACAAGGAACAAAACACAGGAACAAGGGAACATGGGCAAATGAACACAAGGGAACTGAGAGAATACGGAAGAAAAAGCATAGGGAACAAGGAACATTAAGAAACAGGGTACAAGGAACAGAGAACACAAGCGAGCACATAACACCACAGAGAGCAGTTATAAGCAACATGGAACATAAAAAAACAAGGAATGCTGAGCAAAACAGTGAGCATCACAGAGAACATAGAGAACATGGGATAAGAAGCACAGGGAACAAGAAATCAAGGAACAGAGCAAATAGGGACCAGAACTTAAGACATAGAGAACAAGAAACACCGAACATCACTAGAAACTAAGAACAATACGCACATGGAACAAGAAAATAGGGAACCAAAAAATATATTGAACACGGAACAAGAACACAGCGGAACCGAGGACATATGCGACAGAGAACACAGGAACACGGAACAAAGAAACATTTTATATGAGACAATGAATCGTAGGGAACATTGCATAGAACAGAGGTTGCTAACAAATGGGACATAGGCACAGAACATCAGAGAACTAGTAATTAGGCACAGAACTAGCCTAGCTAGCCAGTGGCGGCGCCAGGAATTCAGGTTTGGGGGGGGCTGAAGCCCCAAGGCAGACAAAAATATTTTTTACCGAAGGCGCGAAGCTTTGAGTGCCGAAGGCACGAAGCCCATATTGACTAGGGGTCTGGGGGAGCGTCGTAAGCTCCCCAGCGGGGTCTGGGGCGGAGCTCCAGCCGCCAACGCATTTTTTAGGTTTGTTGACCTCAACTGGAGCCATTTTAGGCTCTCTTTTTCCAGCTATTTACGAACGATAAAATCATGAAACCTTCAACAAGAACTCGTTCTGAAGTGTCGCCGACTACCAGTATAAGAATGCACGGGTTTTTAAAGAAATTTATTGAACTGCACAACTTCCTCCAGCCTCCAAGGCCGTAGCCAGGATTTGATTTCATTAGTGCTTCTTCGGCGGAGAATTTCTGACGACTTTTTAGTCGTCAAGACGTCTGAAAACACCTTTTTTAGTCGTAAAAATGTATGAAGACACCTTTGATTAGGTGTAAAAATTTCTGAAGAAATTTTTTTTATTTGTCAAAATTTTTGATGGCACCTTACTTTAGTTTTCAAAATATTTGAAGACTTTTTTTGCTGTCAAAATTTCTGCAGACAACATTTTTAGCTGTTAAAATTTCTGAAGACATAATTTTAGTCGTCCAATTTTGTTTAAAACACTTTTTCGGGCGTCTAAGGACATTATTTTGATTCCAATGTTATCAACTATTTTTGGGTGTCTAAGGATATCATTTTGATTCCAGTATTACCAATGATTTTCGGGTGTCTAAGAACATCATTTAGATCATACTGTTATCAACGATTTTCGGGTGTCTAAGGACATTATTTTGATTCCAATGTTATCAACGATTTTTGGGTGTCTAAAGATAACATTTTGATTCCAGTATTACCAATGATTTTCGTGTGTCTAAGAACATCATTTTGATTATACTGTTATCAACGATTTTCGGGTGTCTAAAACATCTTTTTGATTGCAGTATTATCAACGATTTTCGGATGTCTAAAGATATCATTTTGATTCTAGTATTACCAACGAGTTTCGGGTGCCTAAAAACATCGTTTTGATTCTAGTGCAAACAACAATATTCGGGTGTCTAAGAATATCATTTTAACTTAAGTGTTACAAACGATTTTCGGGTGTCTAAGGACATCATTTTGATTGTAATTGTTATCAACGATTTTCGATTGTCTAAGAACATCACTTTGTTTACAGTGTTATCAACGATTTTCGGGTGTCTAAGGACATTATTTTGATTCCAATGTTATCAACGATTTTTGGGTGTCTAAGAATATCATTTTGACTCCAGTATTACCAACGAGTTTCGGGTGTCTAAGAACATCGTTTTGTTTCCAGTGCAAACAACAATTTCCGGGTGTCTAAGGATATCATTTTAACTTAAGTGTTACCAACGATTTTCGGGTGTGTAAAGGCATCATTTTGATTGTAATTGTTATCAACGATTTTCAAGTGTCTAAGAACATCATTTTGATTATACTGTTATCAACTATTTTCGGGTGTCTAAGGACATTATTTTGATTCCAATGTTATCAACGATTTTTGGGTGTCTAAGGATATCATTTTGATTCCAGTATTACCAATGATTTTCTGGAGTCTAAGAACAGCTTTTTGATTCCAGTGTTATCAACGATTTTCGGGTGTCTAAGGATATCAATTTGATTTCAGTGCTACCAACAATTTTCGGGTGTCTAAGGACTTTATTTTGATCCCAGAGTTATCAACGATTTTCGGGTGTTTATTGTTTACGGATATCATTTTGATTCCAGTGTTGCAAACGATTGTCGGGTGTCTAAGGACTTTATTTTGATTCTAGTGTTATCTACAATTTTCGGGTGTCTAAGGATATTATTTTGATTTAGTGTTCCCCAACGATTCTCCGGTGGGTAAGGTCATAATTTTGATTCTGGTGTTATCAACGACCTGTTGTTTTGAAGTTGACTTGACTATTATTATAATGGAAATCCGCGGAACATTGATTTAGCCCCCCCCCCCCTCCAGAGCTGAGACCAAACTCCACCCATGAGTCTTCAAATAAAGCGAGTCACAACTACAGTGTACAAGTATAGGCTGTAGGCCAGAGCTGAAAGTGAGCCGGGTCTGTCAGGGTCTGCGACCCGGCATTGATTTTCTTGACCTGCTGGTGCCGGGTATCAGCCTAGAAGCAAGTCTTAACAATTTGTGGGCAAACAACTAAAAACAACAGGTCATCGAACAAAAGAAATAGGTAAAAATGGTATGATTTAAAAATTTTATGGGCAAAAACTAATGACTTAAAAAGGTCGTCAGGTGCCAAAAATGGGAGAATTTTCTACCATTCTGGGCGAATGACCAAAACAAAAATTCTGAAAATTTTCGGCTCAAAGTCAGACCAGGCAACTTTCCAAACCACTTTCAGCCCCTGGCTAGGCCTACCGGTAGAATTTAGGTTTTCTAGAATATCAAAGCCTGTGATATACAGTAGGCTACTGTAGGCCTATTTACCATATTGGCAGGAAATCAACTTCGTAAATGTTCTGCTTCAGAACCCTTTTCAGAGAATCTCTTGCTGCCTTGGGCCCCGCACACCCTAGGGCCGGGTTTGACCACAAACTTGGGGACCGTTACCAAGCCCCAAAAGTCTCACCATGAGTGCTGCTGCTAATTGAAAACCCCATTTCGCATGTGATTGTATAAGACTACAGGTGTAGCCCCTCAGCCGGCCGGCGGGCTACATAATATATTATGGTATACAGTCATAACCTCATGACGGGTCGGGGGGATATTTGGCAAAATATGCGGTGGATTCTATTAGGATAAGCCCTCTACGCTATGATTAGTGATTTTATTGCCGTTGGTCACTGTCTAGCTTTCTTATTCGAAGTTAGCAGTTGTAGAAAATTTCCTCGTTTTGTTTTGGGGGGGGCTGAGCCGCCGATAGGGGGGGCTTAGCCCCCCCTAGCCCTCCCCTGGCGCCGCCACTGTAGCTAGCTATACCGGTTAGCGAGAGCGGCATACGTCTGTTGGTTGCAACGGACTGCGGTTCAAGCCCCGTGCTGGGAGTTAACATTCAGATATTTAGATATCTCGGGCTAGCACTGTGGGATGCAGGAGTGCAAGCTGCTGCAGAACGACCTTGGACAAGTTGCTTGCCCATCATTGTCTGTGGGGAAGGCAAAGGAAAGCCACCTCACTCATCTCGATCGTCCCCAGGGGCGTAAAACCAATGAACCTGCCTACGGGCAAAGCACAATCATCATCATCATCATCATCATCATCATCATCACCACTACCACCACCCATTGTGAGAATTGTGAAAAAAGAACTGGGGGTTGGACCATTATCCACTTGGAATTGGGGTGTAAAAACATACTTTAACATGGGCTCTAAAAAAGACTGGGGGGTTGAAACCCCCCAAACCCCCGGCAATTCTCACCCTGCCACCACCACCAACCAGTGTGAGAATTGTGGAAAAATAACTGGGGGTTGGACTATTAACCACTTGGAATTGGGGTGTAAAAGCATACTTTAACATGGGGCTCTAAGAAAGACTGGGGGGTTGAAACCCCCCAACCTCCCGGCAATTCTCACCCTGCCACCACCACCACCCAGTGTGAGAATTGTGGAAAAATAACTGGGGGTTGGACCATTTTATCCACTTGGAATTTGGGTGCAGAAATACTTTAACATGGGCTCTAAGAAAGACTGGGGTATTGAAACCCCCAAACCCCCGGCAATTCTCACCCTGCCACCACCAGAACCACCACCACCACCACCGTCAATATCATCATCATCATCATCATCATCATCATCATCATCATCATCATCATCATCATCATCATCATTATTAGACGTATTATACGTCGATGATATACTAAACTTTCTCCCTTACGTGACGTCACACAGCCCTCATTAGCATATTGAGCGCAGGCTTCAGTTTTATTCATAGACGATATTGGCGCATGCTATGTCCACTCAATATACGTCGATGGTCTGAGACAATTTTGTTTGGGTCATGTCAGCACCTGTGCTCAGGCCCGCCGACAGAAATTCCGGGCCCCTGGGCAGGGGCAGTCACGGGCCCTAAACCATCTTTGGGCTAATAGAAAATAGAAATAAGAAGAATGTTGGCATACGCATGTACGATACCGATAGCCCAATGTACAAGCCTATTATTTATGGGCTATTATGATTTTAATCATTTCTTAATAATAAATTATTATTATTAAGAATTAAAATTTCAACTTTATGGTAGGACCTAATCATGAAAAATGCAACTTTTTTGGATTTAACCGCCATGGAGCAAATCGTTAATAATTTCCTAGTAGGCTAGTTCAATGATTTTGCAGGATCATATTCGATTGCAGGAGTTGCAAGGCCATTCAGTCTAAGGCCTACTTCATAACAGATAGGCCTACTTTTAATTTTAATTTACTTGAGCTTGCTGAAAGATCCTTCAGCTTCCGCAAGAGTCACACGTCCTGATGGCAGCTCAGTGCCAACATCACAACCAAGTCTTATCAGTTTCTATAATTTCAGTATTTTCATAAGTTTTATTTATAGCACATTGTCATCTTTTGGGATTATAGGATTCTAACACCACAAAAAATTATCTTTATACATTCATTTATGTTTATCAGGCACGTTTAATTCACTAGAATCAACCGAGGTAGAAGTGATAGGCTATATACGGACTTGCCTTGTTTTGAGAATCCGAATTTAAATAGGCCTAGGCCTAGCCTACTGCGCGACTACCGTCTTAATTCTTGGCAAACCTTCATAGGCCTAACAGCTTTTTCTTTTCGTTTTTGTGCTCCATATTTGTGTCTATATTTCATCGTTACGAAAGAAATTTGTAGTTTAAATTTGCTTACTTTACGCAGTTTATGATTGAAATCGGGCAATGCAAACATAGTTATGAGACAGTAATGTTAGGCTACGTTTAAAACGGCAAAAATCGTAAGCTTTGTAGCCTTGTAGGCCTATAGGTGATTATAGGTTGGGCCCGTAATCATTTTATGAAAAATATTGCGCTAATTGGCCCGTCTGAGTGGAATAAACTTCCAAACTTTATACGCCAAAATACCCCACTTATTTGTCTAAGAGTTATAATGAGTAGACTTTCCAGTGACGCGCTTTTGTGCAAGATTGTTTTTAGGCAAGTTATAAATGACAATTTAAGAATTATAATATTAATAACAAAAATAAATAACAGTAATAATAAAAATAAAATAATAATTATACAACAATAATAAAATAATAATATAAAAAAATTATTATCATTCTTGCCCGGGCCCCCTTAAAGCTCCCGGGCCCTGGGCATTTGCCCCCCCTGCCCCCCCCTCTCGGCGGGCCTGCCTGTGCTCTTTCCCTCTACTTTCAAATATCGAAGTCACCAGGAGTGCTGTGCATCTGTTAGATACTGTCAAAGCACTTGGAGTAACCCTAGAGGCCTAGACAATAAGCTCACATTTCGACCACACATAACAAGCATTTGTAAATCTTATTTTTATCACATAAGGCCAATACATTAATCAGGTCAGCAGAACTATGAATATGTCACAAACCATTGTCTATTCTCTTGTATCCTATCGCCTTGACTATGCAAATTCAGTTTTTTTTTAGTCTCTCAGACATTAAAGGCTAAACAGGCTGGAACACATTCAAAACTGCTTAGATCGGGCAGTGCTGCAGGTCCTACTATATACAAGTTCCTCAGTCTACTCCATCAGCTGCATTGGCTCTCTATTCAATAGGGGTCATTGCATAATTACGAAATGCCGAAAATGACCGTTTTCAACCCACCCACCCTGTAACGTTTCATAACGTTTCCCTTGACCCACCCACCCTACCCAGGCATTTTCTCCGATCCCAGGTGACTTTAGCAAAAAAGGCGGAGCCATGTAAAACTTCTCCTCCTAATTTGCTGTATATGGGTCAATGTAAAAATAGACTGACCACGCCTCTCTTCCGTCTTTAAGGGATTGTTGATTTCGTTCGGCGCACACGTTTCCGCCTACTTTTGAAGTAATTTAGGCAATAAAATGTCAGTTTATCGTAAATATGTCATGGAAGCAGCACACGAACGTCTAAAATACGGAAGGTAATGTACCTTGGTTATCTATCGTCCAATTGGCCTAAAATCTCTAAATTATTCGGCAAAACTGTAGTATCGAGACCGAATGTCGCTTGCGATCAGGTGTGGCGTCGTTCAGGGTCAGGTTTGGCGTGGTCAGGGTCGGTTAGGTCAGGTTAAGCGTGGTCAGGGTCGGTTAGGTCAGGTTACCCTTCGTGAGGGTCGGTTAGGGTCAGGTTAGGCGTCGTGAGGGTCGGTTAGGGTTAGGTTTAGGGTTTCGGTTAGTGTTAGGTTTAGGGTTAGAGTCGTCATTCAGTCGCCGATACTATAGTTTGCCAATAATAATAATCATAATTATTATTCATTGCATGACATTCAGCGGCCTTATTTTCAAAAACATGCTTTCAAAAGTCGCTGTTTATCAATTTGAACTTCAATATTATTTCCTTTATTCATCGTATTTTTCGTCAAGGCGACGTAGACTCTTTCATCTACTGCCCTTTTCAGTGGTAATCATTGCTGTGTTGACTCCTAGATATATTGTCCTTTTGCGTCGCTAATGAGCTCGCTCCGGATTTGGACCAATCACACAAGCGATATCAGTCCATATTGCCAAAGTCACCTGGGATCGGCGAAAATGCCCTACCCAGCGTTACGTAACAATTGTTACGAAAACTCAGTTGAAATTTAGGTCTATTATTGTATTGTATTGTATCTAGTACGTTAGACCAAGAGAAAAAAATAGTCTTGAGACACCAAAAAGAGACATTTGGCCCACCAGTTAATGTGGAGAAACGCGTTGAAGGAGGAAGCTGGTTACACAATGCCGGGCCAATGAGAGCAAAGGCACGCATTTTAACCAAGGCAGTCCTAGCTCGTGGGACGAAGAGATCATGCCGATCAAAGGCGCGTAGCGGGAAAAGAGAAGTGGCTGAGGTCGGCAGATGGATGAGGTCACAAAGGCACTTGGGAGCTTGGCCAGTATAGGACCGGCAAATTAATGTCAGAACCTTGAGTTGTATCCGAGCAGTAAGGGGAAGCCAATGAGATGGTCGAACATAAAAGCAGAGATGCGTGAATAGCGAGGAAGTCGGGTTATTAGTCTGGCCGCAGAGTTTAGAACAGACTGAAGAGGGGAGAGACGAACTTTTGGAAGGCCAACGAATAGCGAGTTGCAATAGTCGATTCGGGAACAGACGAAGGCATGAACAATTGAAGTAAAGACAGAGGAGGAGATTATTGGCTTATGTGTGCGTGTAATTATAATTCATAATCTTATTTTCAAAGAGAATTTAATATAACCTAGTCATGGGCGGAGTTTATCAGGGGCTAGGGGGAGCTAAGCCCCCCAAGAAGGCCCAGATTCAGCTTTTTTACCATGAACATTGTATCTTTTTCCAGGTTTAGCCACTCCAAGAAGACATTAGCCCTCCCAAGAACGGCAACCAAACTCCGCCCATGAGCCTAGTAGACCTATGTGAATTAAGCTTAAGCTTATAGGGTAATTTGACATTACGCTAGACCTACAATATACAGAATGTCTTATTTATACAAATGACGGTCATGTTTGGAATGCATCGTTTAAAATTTTAAACACTGGTGAAAAGTTTCACGGACTAAATTGCTCATTAATAATTAATCGAAATTAAGATGAACTAATTACCGGTACTTGCATAGTCTGGGCACTTCGATAATTATTAATGGAAATATTGCTGTGAATAGATAATGTTGACCTGGCATGTAGCCTAACTCAACTGGTGTCTGCTGCCGTATCTTCTTCGGATTATAGACCTACTTCGGTTACATTTTAAATCAATGTCGCTAAGTTTAAACTTCGATCGCATCATGTCTGAAGTATCATTCGATGGTAGCCTAATATTCATTAATTTTTTTCAAGGCGTTATGTAACGTTTAGCTCCCCCAAACACCCATGTAACGTTTCGTAACGTTTTCAATGACCCCACCCACCCACCCTCCCTCGAGTGTTACGTAATTATGCAATGACCCCATACGTGATATAATTCAAATTGGCATGTTTGACCCACAAATCCCTCAGCACCCACTTTGTATTATATTGTATCTGACAACTTATAAAGTTCTTCTCGCAGCAAGAGTCTTTCAGAAGCGCTCGCAGTGCATGCAGCCTTGAGAGAAAAGGCAGGTTTTAAGGCGAGAGAAAGATGAGGAAAGACTACCGGAGAGGATGACAGCGATAGATGGTGGAAGTGCATTCCATAGGGACACAGCTATGCAGGCAAATGATCTGGATTGAGCCATAGTGGTCCTGATGCGGGGAACAAAGACGTCAAGTTGATCAGAGGACCTAAGAGGATGAAGCGATGAGGCAGAAGGGAGGCAAAGACTTTGCATATGATCAGAAGGGAGGCGTATACTTTGCATATGATCACGAAGATACTTCAAAGCAAGATTTAATTGAGACTTGAGGACTAAAATAAAAACTTTGAAATGCATAATGATGGGCCGAGAGTAGAAGCCAGAGAAGTGTTGTTCAGTCATGAATGTAGAAATGTGGAAGTATCAAGGAAGACGGGCAATGAGTCTAGCAGCAACATTCAGAACAGACTGTGCAGGAGATAGCCGAACCCATGGGCACCCGCAGGAATTTTTCCAGGAGGGGGCAAAACACGATGGTCATTGTTCACGGCTACAGAAGTTTGTAGCAAGAGGTTGAAAAATGCAAGGCAGGAATTTAGAAATATGCATGGGTGTTTTTCATAGAGCTTTTCAGTGTTTATTTCTCAGTTTCAAGTTTTTATAATTTTTTATATGAATAGTTTCTTTAGAGCAAATAAATATGTTAAAAGAATCAAAAAGTAGTAATTAAAAAGTAGTAATTAAAAAGTAGTAATTAAAAAGTATATTCCTCAAGGGCCGCAATAAGACAACTTGCTTCCTGGAAAACTGGCACCCATTTTCCATTCAGATATTCAATCACGCTCCCTCTAGTTACTTTTATATTTTAATTGTGATTTCTAAACTTCTGAAGCACCACTCGAAAGTCAATCGCAGGCACCAGCTGATTCATCGAGTCAAAGGGCTGTTCAAATGGCATAGTCAGAAGGAGGTCTGAGTCCGGTTGTCAGAAGGGTTGCAGAGGGGCAGAGTGTAGCTGTTAAGGTGCACGTCATTTAGGATTGGAAGGTGGAAGATCCTCGGATCAGATGAGAAGCAGTATTATTCTTTTGAACAAGCGAGTCGTCAGTTTTGGCCTTTTAGGTGGAACCTAATGGTTATGATTAGGCCTATAGTTTTTAGCAAGAGCTTGATAAATGCAAGGCAGAAAATTAAAAGCATATTTATTTTAAAGAGGTTTCTAAACGTATACTTCTGAGTTTCACTTTGTCAATCATTAGTATAATTAATTCTCTAACATGAAGAAATTTGTTAAAAACCCCAAATAGTAGCTTTAAAAAATTGATATCAATTTTATAGGGGGGGGGGGGGGGTCATGTGTCCCTCTTGCCCCTGTGTGCGGGGGCCAACCTTATGAAGGCCAACAAGGACAGAATTACAGTAGTCAATCCGAGAACAGACGAAAGCGTGATCAATTTAGGTAAAGGTTGAAGAGTAGACAGATTTGCGAATAGCCCTGAGATGCCTTAGCGGGAAGTTCGAAGAGCGAGTAAGCCTAGCAATGTGCTCAGTGAAGTTAAGGGAACTATCTAGGGTGACAGCTAGGTCTTGAACACTAGACGAAAAGTTAAAATGAGGAAAAGTTTGAGAGATTAATGTGTAGTCGAGTTTTTGGAGCTGCTTAGGAGTGCCAAACCAAATCAACTGGGTTTTGGAAGAGTTCAAAGAAAAACGATTAGAGGACATCCACAGATTAATATCTTGAGATAGAGTCTCAATTTGATTTGCAAGGAGTTGAGCCAAAGGGGGCCATGGACACAGCTTGGACATCATCAGCGAAAAGGTGACCAGTTGCAGAATGGTTAAAGGAAAAAGACACTTTCCTACCTTCAGTCACTACTAACATCATCATCATTGCCTGCGATCATCGGGTACAAGTCTCTTAGCTGAACCTCGATGCAGAACAGTTATGGGCTCACATGCATTCTATACCTATGAATGGAATTGGTTCTCGCTTTCACTTCACTTCCTTCCTGCAAAAATGGCTAAAAACTCACTACTTCTCCTTGGCTTTCAAACACATGAATATCTAACTGCATTTTCCTCTGTTGGCTGACTATTCGTGCCTTAGATTCACATTTCAGTGCGACCATACACGGGTAAAAAATTTATTCAATAATAATAATAATAAGGCGTGCACCATATAGCAGCAGTGTCTGAATATAGCACTATGTATTGTACACGTTAGATTGTAAGTGGTGTGTATGGGAAACATTTTTAACTATGAGATAACTTGTAAGTGGTGGTCAATGTCTTAAAGAAGCAATTAAAGAAATATCGATACACATTATTTGCAGGCACATAGGCCTATTGCATGCTACACTAGCATCCAACTTTCATCAACAGCATGGCTTTTTGCACTTCGTACATCCTTTTACACAAGAAACAGGACAAGCTGTCGAAGAATAAGCATTATGCACATTATGCAGAATTTATAAAAGTAGCATTGACGTCTAGTAACACTAAAGTCAAAACAACTCTTCAATTGACTAAACAAAGCAGACATCATCTATTGTATTAAAGTTGCTAGAAAAGGTTCAAATCTTCAGTGTCTATATTTGAGGCATGATTTTGGTCCAGGGTAGCCTCAATGTAAGAAGAAGAAGCAGCAGAATGGGAGTTCTGTTCTGTCTGTGTGCTGGCACTTCGTCTGAGATTAAGACTAGTTTGTGTAGCAGTGCTCATCATTCGTGGAACTGTCAGCCCAAGCATTTGCATGAGATTGCGTCGAATAGGATTTGATTCAGACAAATCGTTCACTTCTGGTTTTTCAATTTGGTCAAATCTAAAGTCAGACCACAAAGAAAAATGTTAACATGCAATTTTGGAAGATTTGATCACATAAACAAGAATGTTCAATACAGAGGCAACAGCGTAAAATTACAATGCCACTTTTTGTCAGTCACTGACCTGCAGTTAAATGACTGCATAGTTTACCAATTTGCTAACTACTATTCATTCATTCAATTCATTTATTTTATTGTAACCATCAACCATAAACAATTAGTCACAGTATAACATGCTTCACATAATCGGATGGCAACAAGTAAGGCCCTGAGGGATGAATATTCTGCTAACAGGGACACCTATTTACATGTGTTACTTTAACTGATGGCTAAACAATTAACAACATGAATTGAATAGTAGGCTAAAAAAAACAACTCCTTTCAAATAATGTAGTAAACTTAATTAATAAACACACACAAAAATCAGTGCCTGCAAGGTTAAATATCTTCGCAGTCATTAACCCCTTCGCTGCGTTGGCTTTTTATTCCAGTACGCGTCATATATAATATTATATAGGCCTACATGTATATATAATATTATATAAGCTTACGTTTACTGTTAGGCTCATATCCACACCTACAAATGGTTTGGTTGGCAAGCACATGGAGCTATTTAGACATGGATCGACCTTGAACCGGGACTAATATGACCTTGAGCTTGGTCTGATAATGACCTCTAATTATTTCTTACTTTGCTGTGGGATAACGATTACATACAGGGTGGCTCAAAAAAATGTACCACCGGATAAAATGCAATATCTTTGCAACCGCTTGAAATCTTTCTCCGAAAATTTTCCAAATTGAAGGGGAATGAATTCCCAACAATCCCTGAAAGTTTCACTGAAAACTTTTTATGTTTGCAAAAGTTACAGCTGTTTAAACTTTGATTTTCGTTTTTTCAAATTTCCGTGGAAAAAATTAACGTCAATTCTTGATTTCCATGTCAAATGATATCACTTTTCACTACGGCCTCAGAAATACGTTTTACAGTTTATTGTAGGGTATGATGGGAGTGTCCACTCCCTGCTTTAATACGAGCTCGAAATCTTTTTGTGAAGCTTAGTATGGCCTTGTTAATCGGGTGCTGCAGCAACTGATCCCACATTATCAGCAAGACTTCCTTCAGCTAGCCAATGTTCTCCAACTTGGGATGAAATGTCTTGCAGCATAGCTTCCCAGACGTGGTAAGCAAGAGGGCTAAGGTCTGGCGATGTTGTTAGTCACCTTTGTCAATAAATTTAGTGGAGTGGATTGCAAAAATAAGGTAGCGTCATCATAATCAGCCTTGCCGTGCGAGCAAGCAGGCGCACGTCCTGCTGGAAAATAAAACCGCATGTTAGAGCATGGCCTACCTGGTCTTCAATTAGTCTGGGTAAGAGAGTTCAGCGATGAGTTTGACATTTATCCTACTGAATGGGATTAAATGCAGTCTTTTCTGGCACCCATGACATATGCCAGCAAATCTGATGCTGAAACCACGATGAGCTTTGCAAACTTGATCCTTTCAATTACCAAGCGAATTTCTTGAAAATTGTACTTTTTCCATCAGACCAAGCAACCACTTATTGCCTCGCTTCCAGCATCTGTTCTTCATTACATAAACATGTTTACAGATATCCTTCAATATGCTCAGGCTCCACTTTTCACTTGGTATTTTGCTATGATTACGCGATGTCCCAATCTCTGTTCACGCAGCGTCCGAATTTCCATTTTATCTTCCGCAGAAACTTTGCCCATGACGTTTAGTAATGGATTCACGAATTGAGTCCATAATCTATAAAATATCACTAAATACCAACAGTTTGCTGCATAAACAGCTTCTTTACAGCTCTTAGTGAGGTCGTAGGATATCATCATCATTTCTTATGATGTAATTTGCAAAAAATCTTAATGAAATCACATTGTATTGGAACTTTATTCTCCGGATTTTTTAAAAAACGAAATTTTAAGTTTGAACAGCTGTAACTTTTGCAAACAAGAAAATTTTCAAGTGAAACTTTCAGGGATTGTTGGAAATTCATTCCCCTACAAATTGGGAAATTTTCGGAGAAAAATGTCAATCGGTTGCGAAGTTATCGCATTTTATCCGGTGGTACATTTTTTTTTGAGCCACCCTGTACATGTATACCGTACTCAATACACGCCTACATCAATAACTTGCTTTGGATCCCTTCGTTGCATGGTAAATTTCGGCTTCGCTTCTCGATTTTACCCCCTCCCTCCACTTTGCCCTCAACTCGCCCTACCCCCACAACCTACCTCACCCACCACCAATTCGCCCAAACCAGCCTATCCAACCTCATCAACGTTAGTTCAAATTTCAATAATTATTATTCGCCGGCGGCAACCTGCGGTGTGCGGTAAATATCAATTATTTTTCTCAATCCCCCCCACGTCGCCCCATCCCCAAAACCTGCCTCACTCCACCACCGATCCCCCCAACCAACCCCAACCATCGCCATCCCTCTAGAGCAGATTTCGGTTATTCGCCTGCGGTTCCATGCGTTGCCCGGTAAATGTCGGTTTTTACTAGTCCAAGATGGGGTTTAGTCATCCCCGCACCCCTCCCCAAATTTTGAGGGTGATTGGCCACTATCTTCATTGGGTTGGTTTGGTAACATATCCAAGGTACCATACACAATCTCCTTTATAGATACGGTTTACTATGTATAGATGACGTAGTGTATGCGGCCCCATCAAAAAGTCCATAGCTCATAATGAAAGATAATTCCGCCATCTAGTGACAGAAATATTACTTTCAGTCATATAATGCATTGATTTTTATCATTGCATCACGCGTTGACACTGTATTTCAGCACGCGTAGCGTTATTCTATCGCTTTATCCTGACATACAGTCATGACGATAAGATATCGTCGTCCGCCTACCAGAGTAGAGTTTTATGACGATAGGATATCGTCCTCCGCAGCGAAGGGGTTAATCAAGTAGTCGCATAGCAGTGTCTTAGCCCTTTGTAAACTGGATGCCTGCTGAATATGATTAGGAATTGAGTACCATACACCGTGACCTGTCCCAGTGTATTTTATATAGAATCTTCTTGAGTTTAATCGAGCGGATATGGCACGATAGTCAGAGGAATTACTAGTAGAGTAGTAGTGTATATCAGATCCTTGTTGGAAGTATCCTGTAAAGTTAAGGGGTAGAAGATCATGGGTGAACAGATACATAAAGACCTCTATCTGGAAAGTCATTATATGGTGAAACTTCAATAAATTAAATGTTTGACATAAAGGACTTGAGCATAGATGCAAAAAATGATGAAAATAAAACAAAAAACCGAAAACGTCGTTTTTTTCAACAACAAAAAACGACTAAAAACGACAAAAAACCGAAACAGAAAATAATTTGCCTTTGTTACACCTGAAACTTCATTTTAAGCTTAAGAATCTTACTTATGCAATTCTATCTTAATCTGCAAATAACATAACTTTATTATTAGGCCAAAATTAATTGGTATGGGTAACATTAATCTACCACAGTTTTTTTTCTTACAACTTTGGCTTAATAAGAAATTCAGAAAAATTAAAGGTATAGGTATTGAAATATTTTCAAATTTAAATTGTAAACATGAGTTCACATAAGTTCATGCTGATCAACATAACGCAACTAAAATCTAATCAGAAGCAAAGACCATATTTGTGTACTAAATCATATATTGTACATTTGTACTTAAAAATTGTTACTTATAAATATTAATTATAGGCCCAAGAATTTTATATCAAAATAACTCTTACAAATTTCATGTCTTGTAGGGACCTACCACATGTATTTCTCAAATGATGATTTAAACAATTACATAATGACACTAGACTTAGCCGAATCCTTGAGAGTATGGTGAAAAACTTATGAAATATCAGACAAAAATTAAATTAAGGAAAATAATAATAGACAGTAAATAAATAAATATAAAATTAATATAAAAAAGATAAAATAAAAAACGAAAAAAGCAACGTTTTTTGGGAGCAAATAAAAAAACGAAAAAGTTTTTTACAACAATCGACTTGCATGAGTAATAGGCTTAACTCCAGCTATGATACGTATTGCGCGTTTTTGGAGAAGTACTAATTTATTGAGCCTGGATTTATATGTAGATGCCCAAACTAAATTACAATACGAGAGATAAGGATATATTAAGGAATAGTACAATTTAACTTGAATAACTTGAATTTAACTGGAGTGGGATGGAGTATATAAGAGGTTCAAATTTTGCAGATTTTGCAAAGATATATTTAATACTAGCTGAACCCGGCCACGCTTTGCTGTGGCTGAAAAAGAGGATCCAACCATCCCTCCCTACCTCCATTCCATCTCCCCTCCCCCTCCCCTCCCCTAGCTCCCCTCTCCTTCCCTCCGCTCCCTCTCCCTCCCCTTCCGTCCCTGCATCCTCCCATCCCCTCCTCCCCTTTCCTCCCCTCCCATCCCCTACCCTCCCCTCTCCTCCGCTCCCTCCCTTCCCTCCCCTTCCTGCATCCTCCCGTCCCCTTCCCTTCTCCTCCCTTCCCCCTGCCATCCACTCCCCCTCCCTGCATCCTCCATCTCTTCCCTTCCTCTTCGTGTCGCTCCCTCCCCTCCTTTTCTCCCTCACACCGTCAGCGAGGCGGATAGCACCCTAAAATGCTTCAGCAAAAAGGCCGCAATGAAATGTTATGAAATGCGCTACATAAATGGAACACACATTTGAACCACCGGAATTGGAAGACAAAGGTCGACGGGCGTATGTGTTGAAAACGGTCGAATTTGCAACAAAAAACAACTTTCACTTCGATTCGACCGATAAGAAACAACTTTCACTTCGATTCGACCGATTGTGATTTCAAATTGAAACCGTCCATATGCCTTCGCCGAAAATAGGTCGCTTTTCAAAATGGTGGCTCCGCAAGGTTCGTATAGCGCATATTCAACTCGGAATCGGTCGAATCGAAGTGAAAGTTGTTTTTTTGTTGTGAAAGATTTGAGGAAAAAAGCATTATACAAACCCGCGCCTATATTAACGGAACATTTTGCTGCAATTTTGAAAAGAATCGGTCCAAGACTTACCAAGATCCTTTATAAGGAAGATTCGTGCGAACGCCGTTACATTTTTATATATATAGATGATCATTCCATGTGAGGTGTTAATCAATGTACACACCAAGAAATTTAGTGGAGCTAACCTGCGCTATGAAAGTATCATTAATAGACAGTTGCAATGAATCACTCTGGGGCATATCTTTTTATTAGTTCGAAAGAGCATGAAGTTAGTTTTATCTAAGTTAGAAGAAGTCTAAGAAGAGCCAATTTGCAGAGAACCATTCGGCTATGAAGGTGAGCTAATCATTTACTGTCTGTATGAGAGTCTGGTAGGATTTATGAGAGTGGAAGACATTTGTGGCATCAGGAAACAAGATGAATGAAAGAGTAGGAGATATATTAGGCAAGTAATTAATATATACAAGAAAAAGCAAGGGTCCGAGATTAGAACCTTGGAGTACTCCATATCTAACAACTTTGAAGTCAGAGAGAGCTAGATTGCAGAAGACACACTGGAGACGTCTATCGAGATAAGTGGCAAACCAAGCTAATTGGATGCCTCTGATGCCGTAATTAGTTAATTTTTTTAATAGGATCACATGATTAACGGTATCGAAAGCCTTAGCTAAATCGAAGAAGATTCCAATAGAATATTCATTGTTTCAAAAGCCTTAGAGATTTTATCAAACATATCCATTAGAGACATAAAAGTAGATCGACCGGATTATTGAAAGCCATATTGGTACGGAAATTTAATATGAGATTTTTCTACATAGTTATTGAGCCTATCATGCATTATTTTTTCAAAATACTTGGCAAAAAAGGAAGAATGGATATGGGCCTATAGTTACAGGGGGTTCTCCCTGTCACCCTTTTTAAAAATAGAAACTTTGCGATTTTTATAGCATCAGATACAACCCCAGTATTAAGGGAGCAATTAATTATTTCAGTTAGCTGAATTGCGATTAGAGAAATGTAAGAGTTAGCAATATGGGGGCGATATCATCAACACCACGGCTATGACTGTTGTGGATCAAGTGTTTCAGATTTTTTTATTTCCTCGGGTGAAGTAAGAACCAAGCCAGAGGAATAAGGAAGAGGCGGGTCAAGGTATTTGCTGAAAGGAGATTTGGGAGTGGTACTTTGTTTTGAAAGAGTATGAGCGATGTCGGAGAAGAGATTAAGTAAAGTATTAGGCTAGCAATCACTTTAGGGTCATCATGTCTTATTCCATTGATTTTAAGTTCTGTTCTGTTCTGTTCTGTTCTCAGCCATCCTCGATCCGAGGTTCGGCCGCATCATGTACATTGTACAATGTACCTTCAACGCTTCCTGTCCCCGGTCGGTCTTATCATTTCTCCCAATGTCAATCCAGTCCATTCCTTTATGTTGCCCAGCCAGTTTGTTCTTGGTCTTCCTCTTTTCTGGTCTCCTGGCTTGTGCCCTGCATGATGTTTTCTCAATGCATGTTCCCTCTCTTCTCATGATGATTTTAAGTGCCTCAATTTTAATATGTGTTGTTCGTCCATTTTAATTATATTTTGAATGAGGTCCAAGTTTTCTTTTAAATTAATTATTACTATGCTTGGTAAATTTGACAGCATAGTAATGCTTTTCAGCCTTCGTTCTAATTGTTTTAAATCTATACCTGTATGAAATAACTTATTTATATTGGCAAGGGTAGGGACCTTTACATATTTTAAGTGAAGTTTGGCTTTTTTCTTACTAGATTTGAGAAGTCCAGGAGTCATACAGGGTTGTTTGAGTATGGGCTATCCTGTATTTATATTAGTTTTCCTTGGAAACGTCTTATCATAGTTTCTTTTATATTCTTTCATAAACAAGTCATATGCTTTATTAGCATCTTTCGAATGACAGGTTTCAAATATAAAAGTCCAGTCTGCCTCAGAATGATAATTGCTAAAATTGGCCTTTCCTTCTTCGTTAAAAACTCGGGATTCCTCAAATGAAGTGATCTTAAAGCTAGACGTTTCTAAATCAAAGGAGGTCAAGACAGGCAAATGGTCTGAGATAACTGATACAACAATCTTAGATTCAATAATATTATACAAGGTGTTCGTAAAAATGTTGTCAATTAGCGTTGACAAATGGGTGGTAATTCTAGTGGGTCTGACTATGGTTGCTATAATTTTTATATACATGTCGTATTTGTAAATGATTTTTGGTAGAGAACTCACCATGCATAAAAAAAATCCTGGTACGAATACTGGCAATGTATGGTCATCTGCACATTATATTAGAGCCTAGTCTTGTTATTTGGAAGAGTCATGAATGCATCAAATGGGAATCTATAGAAAGTATGGCTGACCTGCGGCTTCAACTGTCGCTCAGACTGACAATTTTTATCATTGGTTTAGAACTGGAGCTCTATAAGACAATGGCTGGTTTGTTTATTCTACTTTGGATCAGTTAACTTTGAAGAGTCAGTGGTTAAATTTCTCATTCAGGCACAAGAAGCAACATGGAGTATCTCAGAGGGATAGCTCATAACCTCAGTCTCCACATTTGAGCAAAACTTTCATTCTATTGACCAATTAGTTGCACTTCAAATATGAGGCCTACAAAGTTTCATTTATTAGAAGATTTCAACCTACTAATCGGTTTTTGTCCTTAGTTTAGTCATGATTGACATTCAGATCCACGATTTCAACTATTATGAAGTTCGATATTGTAAGACTTCAGCATATAGATCGCCCTTTTGATTGTCGCCCTTTTGTTTGCTCGCCCTTTTGATCGGCGTCCTTTCAAACAGTCACCCTTTTGAACTCGCCCTTTTGATGGTCGCCCTTTCGAAGACGCCCTTTTGATAGTAAATCGTATCTGAACAGCAGTTACAGGTTTTAAACTACACCAAAATATACATGCAAGAAACTGAGATTTAAAAAAATTATCATGAACAAACCTCACTACACCTGAAGTCACCACTTTTTAAAATTAAGTCTGGTTTTATGCCACTGTCATCAACATCGTATCATATAATATATCATACCTAAAATTTTTGGTACACTTATTCCAGCCAAAAAATAACTTACTTTCTCATTTTTTAACCTGTGCAAAATTCGTGCCCATTAATTTTATCATTTTTGGAGTACTTTTTCCAATGTTTTTGGCACAAATTTCTGGTGGGCCTAAGAGACATATGGGGACAAGACCAAGTTGGAACTTGGAGACCAGAAGGATGATCTTTTTGGATCCGAGAGGTGATAGGGAGGCAGTGTGAGACTTTAGCCATGGAAGTGGAAATGTGAGAAACCGAGGAAGGCATTCTATGAGCCTAGGAGCAGCGTTTAAGACTGACTGGAGGGGAAGATTCGCAACTCGGGGGAGCCCATGAGGAGTGAGTTACAGTAAAAAGCAGGAGTGAGTCAAAATTGAGACATGCTCAGCAAAGATAAGCGATAAGTCAAGGGTGACGCCCAAATTTCGAACACTAGATGAGAAAGTAAAATAATGAAACTTATCAGTCAGCAGTGGAAAGTTGAGCTTGCATAATGGTAGTTTTGTCCCAAACCAAATCAGTTGTGTATGAGTCCGTTTGCAGACATTCAAAACTTTTAAGTCATGTGCAAGTGCATCGACAGAGGAGACCAATGAAAGTTGATGAGCAGGTGAACCATGCACGAAGGTTTGAAGCCTACAAGGTAGGCAAACGTTGGAGCAGAATCTCGTGGTCGACCATGTTAGAAGTGAGAGTTATATCGAAGTGATGGGAGCAGAGCCAAGACAATAAATGGAAAGAATAGTTGTTGGATCACGTGGCAAGGGGAATGTGAGACAGAGTGCTACGAAGGTTGTGATTTTCATGTCTAGCCAGATTGTTGAAACGTGAAGAGAAGAGCAATAACAGATGGCTATTCCACCACCGCGAACAATGCAGAAAATTTCACAAGTTTGCATCTGAGGCAGGTTCACAAGGTCTGTTGAAGAACGCATAGTTTAAGCCTTTAAGGGAACAGCACCAAGAAGAGGAATGTCATCTAATGCGTGATGATAACAAAGATATTAAGTTGCTTTCCAAGATGCTTTGAGGCATGCAGGCAAATCTATCCACAATGGACTGTGCAAGTGTGCATTCCAAGTTGCGATACAAAGTCCTGGAGGTCCTGTTGAAGATTTGTTAAGTTGAGGTGGTGTAGGATGGTTCTGTTGATCTTGGGTGTTCATCAGAAGATTGGTTTGTTGCCGCAATGAAGAGATGCCTGCCGTTGGTTCTGCTGGTATTGCAGAAGATGAAAAAACGAACAGTGCAAAGAGACTCTACGAGCAAGAGCCCATACTGAAGAGAGTCTTTTTTACAGAGCGCAGGACCTCGAACTGGCTAAATACCTCTTGACGCTTCGCTCCCTTTCTAGAACTTCTTCTCAATCATTCCTCTGTCTCATCTTAAGGCAATTTTATTTGGCTGCACTGGTGGGAGTTGGGAGCACATACCAAAAGCTTTACCTGCCATGAAAATAGTTATTTTCATATTTGGCACATCAGTGTTTTAGGCAATAAAACTGGTGCAAAAGTCATATTTATTCATCGACTAGAGCACTATGAATATTTTTTTTAAATAGTTTCCTGACAACTCACCCTGGTCTGTAGACGTTCAGATCTCCACGATTTGTACCATATGCAAGTCCTTCACCAGGACCAAGTAACCATTTCGCTGAATTCATGCTAATTGGTGCACGGAAGTCCATATCACATGGATGAGTTATGTCACAAACATGCTAAATACCACAAAAGTGTAAAAAATTTCATGCATGCAGTTATTTGAACAATGCAGAAAATTTCACAAGTTTGCCAATAAATGTACTCCACTGGCTCAAGTAACAAATGTCTTGCATATTAAAGAATTCCACATTTAGAATATCTACACTGTGTCCCAATAAATCGGGCACCCTTTTTACAATGTGAATAAAACAGGTAAATCTTAACCGATTTTCAAAATTTAAAAACTGTTTTTATCCTGAGATAATTATCTTACACTGATTCAAATATCAAGTTTCTGGCATGAATATTGACGTCACAATTACATCATTTGCATCAGAGAATTCAAATGTTAAGTACCGAACACAACTTTTTCTTTTAAAAAATCTACGCTACCTTAAATATTATTTCACAATTAGAAATTTTAGTTTAATTTTATTTAAGATTTTACTAACATTATACTATAAGGTGTGTTCAAAGTGTCCGCCTTCGGCTTCAACACGCTTCAAGGCGCGTTCGCCATTTGCCAATTTCAGCATCAATAACCAATTGATCAAATTCTTCTTACGCATTAATGTTTCGTTCACGAAGTTCTTCAATGTCTCTGATCTTTGTATTGTAAACTTTCTCTTGCATTACTCCCCAAATCTTTTAATCGACCGGGTTTAAGACCGGGCTGTTTGGTGGCCAAAGATTAGGGGGTATTCTTACAATTTTGTCGTCTTGGCTGAACGCCATTCTCTAACAATTTTTGTTGACGTCTGGTTACGATATAAATTAACGACGTCATTATGTAGCGAATAAAATGCTTCTTAACAAACGAATTAATTAACTGATGAACAGTTTAATTATTAATTATAAGTAATAATTAAGCTAGAGTAATTACTGGCGTATTTATTTATAACAAATAGTTGTGGCCATAGTTCGAGGGTACGTATGGTACGTATTATATTCTTTGAAAGGTACGTACGTATTTTAACGTACCTTATTGAAGGGTACGTAAAAGGTACGGTACAACACTTAACCGTGGCACATGCTATAAGTCATGGATTATTGATTATTCATGCCATGTCATGGTGTAACATACTCATTTACAAGTAGTAAAGCCTTAAAATGTTATATAATCACAAAAATCACCTCAGGCCGTTCATGATAACGTAAATACGCTGGTGACGTCACTTTGTTTGCATGTGCCAATAAGTGCGTAATTTAATATCGGTGAAGCGTCAAAACACTGACATATAATAATACTCAGAAATAAAATACGCGTATGGTACGCGTATTTTATTATTTGAAAGGTACGCACGTATTACATGCGTACCTTATATAAGGTACGCGTACGCATCGAACTATGGTTGTGGCTTAGCTTAATATAATAAAATGAGCTACAAAAGAAATCAATACGCGCAGGAACGAGAAGGCGTTGCGCGCTGGCAAAATGCCAAGAAATACACGCAGCAGACGATAAGGTTGATTCTCGGCAAAAACTTTCGACAGGACGGACGCCATTAAATTTTGGCGATTCGTTAAAGTTTATTCGAAAGGCCTTGATGAATTCATTGTGAGAAAAGTAAGACCTTAGTGTCTACTTATTCCACTGCAGAACTGTAAGACCGGCGGGAACGAAGTACCTATGGCAGGTTAAGTCGAGTTTAGTGACTTTGACGAAGTGCTGAACAATTTCGGATGATCGAAAGTTGTGTGTGCGATCGGCAAGGACTTTGAGCGTCAGTTGCGATTGACCTGGAAGCGAGCGACGAGGCGAAACTGCATCGGCAACGAAGGTGGAAGACCGAGTAAGCTGCTGGGAAGCAACAGAGCTTACAGATCAACGTCCATACGGTGGCGAACTTCGACGGACGACTTCGAGGGAGGATCAGGGCTGAAAGTGAGCCGGGTCGGTCCGGGTCTGTGACCCGGCATCGATTTTCGAGACCTGCTGTTGCCGGGTCTCAGCCGGGTCGCAAAAAAGGTCGCCAGGTGCCAAAACTAGGTAAAAATGGTAGGATTTTGGATAATTTGGGGCAACAAACTAAGAAAAACGTCGTCAGAAAACTTTACGGGTCAAAGGAGTGCTCGTCCGCCAAATTGAGACCCGGCAACTTTTGCAAACCACTTTCAGCCCTGGGGAGGATCGACCTGTCCTTCCTTCTTTTCCATCCAGTCTGTTCCCTGTATCGAGACAAGGACTGAGCGAAAATCTTCAAGAGTGGACTTCTTCATCCAGCAAGAAAGGACACATGAGTGCAGATAAGACCACTCATGAAAATAATTATTAATCAAATATGCCACACTAGGTAGTTAGGTGATTAATTGTATTTACTGTTTGATTTTGATATTTATATTATACATTCAAAACTGAGATCACGGTGTGTTCGTGTTGCAGGTCACTTCTAATAGTTAATTACTGCTCACCTAATTGGCCTCTGAGTATAAAAGTCACATTAGCTAAAACTAGTGTACGCTACAGTCATTATGACGTAATTTTTTTGTGAGGTCCGTTCATAAATTACCAATTTGTAGACAATTATCTCAGGATAAAAACAGTTTTGAAATTTTGACAAACGATGAATATTTACCAATTTTAAATCAATTGCAAGTCATCCTCACAAAAAAATGATATGATAAATAGAAGCAATACACAATTATTTGCGAGTTTGTTTGTTTCAGATTTCGCGATTTTAACCCCTTTACGGTCCATTAAAATTTTTTAACCTGTCACCATGGCAGCCAATTATTTTTGGGATTTTTTTATGTATGTATGTATGTATGGACGTACATACGTACGTATGTTCGTACGTATGTATGCATGCATGTATGTTTGTATGAATGTATGTATGTACTATGTAGCCTATGTATGTATGTATGTAGGTATGTATATAAGGATGAAAGAATGTATGAATGTATGTATGTACTATGTAGCCTATGTATGTATGTATGTATGTATGTATGTATGTAAGTATGTATGTATGCATGTATGTATGTACATATATATGTATATAAGGATGAAAGCATGTATGTATGTATGTATGTATGTATGTATGTATGTATGTATGTATGTATGTATGTATGTATGTATGTATGTATGTATGAATGTACTGTGTATGTATGTACGTATGTACGTATGTATGGATCTATGTATTTATGCATGTATGTATGTATTTATGTATTTATGCATGTATGTATGTATGTATGTATGTATGTATGTATGTATGTATGTATGTATGTATGTATGTATGCATATATGCATGTATGCACTTTCGCTGTCGACTACCGACGATTCATCGCTGCTATCTAAGAGAATTTGCCAAACTTGACTCGTGCTGTATACTCTCTTTGACGCCATTTTGGATAAAGGATTAAAGGTGCAACATAAATATTCCAAAAATAAGCTCCACCTGGCGAATAAATGAATACTAAACCCATATATATCTTTCCCAGAGAGTGTCCGCTTGCAAAGTACAGCCCGAGGCCCACTCGGGCTAGCCAAAAAATATAAGATAACGCAGACCGAGTGCCGCTTGGGCTAGCCGGTAAAGGGGTTAATACCTTTTTAAAAAATGGAGATATGACAAGATAATTCTCAGGCGACGACATGCTGGTCAAGGGAAGCCAACAGACCAGACAATAAGCAATAAAGAGATACGCAACAGTCAAGTCGAGCTGTGACAAAAGAATTGACAAGTGCAAACTAAATTCAACAATTTTTTCACAGGCATCTCTTGCTAATAAAATACCTGCTACAACTAACCAAAGTTCTCTTCCCACTTGTCCCAACCTCTTCCATACTCATTGTCATTAATTCCTTCTACACCTTGTGAAATAGTGAACCTTGAGCATACTGTTCGTACTATGCATAGAACGGAGTCGATGGAATTGCCCCTGCAATAGGGCTTTGACATTACCCAAAATTGCACTTCCGCTATCAGATACTGTTAACTGCTCAACAGTGCTCATTCACCACCCTCTGCATTGAAAACTGCCAAGGTCATACCCATTCATAAAAAGAGCCCCAAAGGATAATGTTTCCAACTACACACCGATTTCTGTACTTTTATTCTCTGCTAAAATATTTGAAGAATTGATGTACAAACGCTTAAATAGCTTTTATCGAAAGAGAAAGCATTATTTCAGTCTCAGCATTGATTCCAACAGGGTCATTCCACCTAACCCTGCTTCTTTCTTTAGCGAATGCAGTTCACACCAAGCCATGCCACCGCGGCGGGACCCTCAGCAAGATGTAGAGCCTGGAGTCCTCCCAGAAAACGAAAAAGGCGGCACGAGCGAACGATTCACCACTTCCATAGTGGGCCATTCTTCGCACCAGGCCGAGATAGCTGTCAAACCCTCCTCCGGAGGATTTTTCCAGATAGGATGTCTAGACGGGAGACGCACTCCTGGGTGGAGTGCAATGTCCTCGTGCAGAGGAAGTCTTTCGTTATTTTGGATCTTGGTCAGCATTTTGGCGCAAGCTTCAGCTCGACGGAGGTGGGGCGGAGAGATGTTGCTGAGCACCGGTAACCAAGGGAGTGGAGTCGCTCGAAGTGTACCCGACACCAGACGCATAGTCTCGTGTAACTTGATGTCGACACATCCTGTGTGGGCTGAACGAGCCCAAACAGGAGCGCAGTATTCCGCAGTGGAGTAGCACAGGGCCAGTGCTGAGGTTCGCAGGGTCGTAGCGCTAGACCCCCATGTTGAGCCATCGAGTTTGCTGAGGAGATTGTTTCTTGTGCCCACCTTCGCAGCGGTCCTTCTTAGGTGCTCATGGAATGTTAGCGACCTATCCAAGTTCACGCCCAGGTAAATCGGATTTGGGTCATGTCAAGGGAAATCTGAGGAAGAACAAGTGTTTAAATAGTGGTTTTCTTATCCAGCACTATTCCAGGCTCATAGTACTCAAAAATGCTGCAGATTTCATTGCTGGTCTCTTTGGTGCAAGATCCGGAGCTGGGTGACTTCCATGGTGACTAAGATCAGTTTCTTCATTTCTGGAATCAAGAAGTTTGTTCCTCAGAAAGGTAAACCATAACCATAACCACAGTTTTTATTGCTCAAAGTGACAGTTGACAAAGGTACTATATATGCAGTAAAAGCTTTTTGCATGTGACACTGGAAATTGCTTCAGTTTGCATTTTGGGTTCGGACATGAGTCAAAAGTCTTTCAGAGGTGCTTCAACCCTGACTTGAATAGTAGTCCAGGTCTTGAGGTGGACGACTAACTGCAAAGTTGCCATCTTGCACTCCAGCACTTGATATAAGAATTTTTTGAAGATGGCCAATATGCCTTGTGGAAGTTGAATCTTCCTTTGCGAGGTCAGAGAGACAGATCAACAAAGATCAGCATACACTTTGCTCTTCTCTGGGGCAGCTGTCAGTTAGAAGCATTGAGCCTTTCCGATTGTGGCCTCCCAGTAGACTTGTGATTGATGGCCAGGTAAATCTCATCTGATTTTTATAATTCGCTCAAATCTCACTTTGGCATGCAGCTGTTGCTGGGCTGAAAGCGCCTGTGTGTAGGTCGCTTGAAAAACGCGCTATACAAATTAGTGGAATGAATAAAAGTGAATAGAAAGTGACAGCCCGCTTCACTCCTAGTGTAGACTGAATTGGCGATTAATAAGGCAATCTAAGACTTCTTTAACAATGCAAACTATGTGGAATATGTTTAAACAATAGGCCTACATGTGGTAAAACTTTGACATCAGAGGGCGACCTCTAAATATTACCCGATTTACACCAAATTTTTTTTTTAAATTCTTCACAAACCTAACAACTTGAAGGGGTGAAAGATTGAAAATTTAAACTTTCATTTTTAAGAGACACCCTAACGTACGCGTACGCACATAATTGCCTGTGCGCACGCGCACACAATCATTGTCCGTTGCATGTGCATGCATCTTAGAGGTATAAGCTACGTATGTATCGGCCAGATAGCTCAAAGAACCCGTCAGCGCCTCCAGGCTTGCGTGCAAGCAGGAGGAGAACGTTTTGGGCATCTTATTTAATTAAATAATCAAACCATACTGTTGGAATCATATTGTTAGTTCAATACTCTACATATCTGGAAAATTTTAGAATGATTAATTATCAGGCCATAAAGATAGTGAAAAACAGTTTGATTTACATTTTATTGAATTTAACAGAAAATTGTTTGTTAACTGAAATATCTTCATATGAAGTTGAAAGATTCATCTCTTTTCATCCGTTCAACTTTATCTCATGAAATTTTGGAATCATATTCTTGGTCACCTCATGGACGGAGGACTGACGTGGGAGGAGGCTGCTGGAGCTGCTCAGGACAGAAGGATGGAAGACCTGTATTGCCCAATGTGCACGCAGCACGTGGAGAGACTAAGGTAAGGATTCTTGATCCAATTCTCAAAATATTTGGAAAATTTTAGCGTGATATGTTATCAGGCATTAGAGATATATGAAAAAGTTTGGCTTACTTTTTTGAATAACGGTGTATTAACTATATTTCATTTGCATGTAAACCAAAATTGGTTTAGCAATTGGTGAATTAAAGAATATTCTTATCTTATCTTAATAGGACATAATTAGGGATGTTAAACGATAACCGGAAAACCGGTTATCGGTTCAATATCCAATAACCGGTTTTTATAATTGACCAAACGATAATCGTATTAATTTTTCTTATAATTATTGCAGCGATAATTACCAGAAATGCCAATAAAATTACGCGTAATGCTTAGATTATATTCGAACTTTCATCCCATATTTTCATCAGTCTGTCGGTTGAACGCATCGATATCTATATTCAGAATTATACGTCTGTCTGAAATTCATGTGCGGTCTGATCTCCAATCGGCTGAGTTATCAAACGAAACCGAGCTGCAACTGGCCCTTGCTGTCTGAAGATTGCTATTGGACGAATATTATATACCTACGTTTTTTACTCTATGGAAATTTCGCTACTAATCTATATCCTTATATCTATTCCTAGATCTATGGTCTGTTTATTCCAGGCAGCATGGTCGGAAATCGTTAAGTTTTGATTTGTTTTGTAGAGTTCCTTTTTGTTTTGTAAAGACTAAAGACGTGTTTATTATTAATATCTTTTATTTATGTTGTATTATGAAGATTTAATAGAAACATAGTGTAATTATGTCCATTTTGAATCTCTAATTAGAACCAAAGAATTCGTTGTCAATACTTGATTTCGCGTGTACACACTTTGCATTACATAATTGCCTACATAGATTACTTTGAATTATATCATATCTAACATTTCCGAGAGGCAATAAAAAACGATAACCGGTTTTCACAAACCAATAATCGGTTTTAAGAAAAAGCCGATATTAACATCCCTAGACATAATATGTGGGTCAAGAACTGACTGAGATGTCACAAGTTCAAAATTGTTTACTGTATAGGTTTTTACAGTAAAATAGCTCATCACTGAGAACTAGGTGAAAACTTTTTCTGTCGTTCTTAGAGTTAATATAATCATCTAAAAAGTACACACCAAAAGTGCTGAGTGTCACTTTTAGGGTCTGTGTTAATAATGTCTGTATCTTGCTCGATTTAATCAGAATCTGGAACTGTTTCTTCCTTGTCTGTCAAATTCTGTTGGTGAAATTGGTTGACAGGGTTAAACTTACCTCCATTGAATCTTCCTCTGCTCGTGGAGTCTTTAACTGGTAAACTTGTGCAACCATCTCGAAACAAAACAAAAAAACATATGTGCAAAGGGGCTTTGAATGATGCGGTGATATGACTAAACTGATCTAAAAATGAATCTTAGATCACTCAGCACTCCAATTAGCACTCCATTCATGATCACGAATCAAAATTTTGGTTGAACAGAAAATCAAAATTTTCCATTTCAAATCAAAATCTGAATCAACTCATGAGGAGCCTAATGAATATTAAATACAATTACAAAAGAAGTCTGCACCTTTTGCAGGACATCATTGTTTTCAAACTTTCACTAAAACGTTCCGTTCGAATATGCGGAGGTTTGCATAATGCTTTTTTTGTGAAAAAGCGCAATCTTTTACAACAATTGTGATCATTTTAATTTGTCGACTATTTGACCTATAGATTTTATAGCCAACCGTCGCCATTTTAAATCACCAGACGATGCATCGCATGAGGTCACGTGTCGTGACGTAATAATCGATTTTCGTTCATTCAACAAATCGAAACTGGTTATGTTTGCATAATGCTTTTTTTCAAATAGCGCAATCTTTTACAACAAAAAGGGAGGATGGTAGAGTGGAGGGGAGGTGGAGGGGGAAGGAGGTGGGACGGGAGGAGGTAGAGGGGGAGGGGTAGGGGAGGAGAGGGAGTAAGGGTGGGGAGGGGAGGAAATGGGAAGGGGAGGGGTGGGAAGGGAAAAGAGGGGAAGAAGAGGGAGAATGGGGAGGAAAGGAGAATGTTGGAGGAGGGAGAGGGGAGCGGAATGGAAAGAGGAGAGGGGAGGAAGAGGGGAGTGTGGGAGAGGAGGTGGAGGGGTAGGGGAAAGAGAAAGAAGGGGAGGGAGAGGGGGAATGAAGGGATGGTTGTATGCTCTTCTCAGCCACAGCAACGCGTGGCCAGGTACGCTAGTATGCATATAGAAAAGTACTAGTGCTATAGCTACATATAAACTGTTTAAGACCATCTGAAATTAAGACGCAACTTAAACGACTGGTCTGTAAGCTACAAATCTACATGGCAGAGGTTTTCAAACTGTGGAACACGTAACAGCCGCACCTCTGGTGATACGCCAGGCAGTGCTAAGAGTAGGCGAAAAAAAATTAAAAATCTAATTTTTTTATCAGTGAATGGACTTTATGAGAGTTTATATTCATCTTTCCATGACATGACTTTTAACGTTGAAACGTCACAGTCTCGTTATTATAGTCAACTCAATTCCCATCTATGACTTTCGGTGCTACATGAACTCGGGGTACTCCTGGACTTTGAACTCACCCTTGCACTTCATATAGATCAGGTGTGCTGTTGTAGCTGCTACTACCAATTGCGGCAGCTCAGGGTCATTGCTCACTCCTTGACGTTTAAAGTTGCAGTCTTCCTTGTTCATATGTTTGTGCTGAGCTGCCTTGTGCCTCCAATGCCCTCCATCTTCGTTGGTCTCCCGTGGATTTGCATCGAGAGGTTGGAGCGAGTTCACCACACTGCCACATGACTTGTTGGCGGGTTCACCAAGTCTGACAGCGTATCCCAGAATATGCGCCGTCTCTTGCACTGGCTTCCTTTCCCGCAGCGCATCTCTTTCAGGATTGCATCTTTTGTGTGGCGATGCTTATCAGGCTGGGCACCCTCTTGTCTGTGTGAGCTTTGCCCCCCCCTTTCCACTTGCATAGGCCGCCGCGCACTGTGCTCTGCTGTCCAAAGTGACTTAATGGTTCCTTTCATTTGCTCCGTGACAATGCAGAGCCGTTCCTTCTCTGTGGTTGCTCCAACAACCTGGAACAGGCTTCCTCTGACTATGCGACACCTCCCAAACCATAGTTCGATTGTACGGGCACCCTAAAATAGAATACGTTAAAATACGTACGTACCTTTCAAAAAATAGAATACGCTTATGGTACGTTCTGTACACAAAAATTTTATTCATAGTTTACTCGACAACCCATAACCTGCGTATTCAACCGTAGGCCTATGCGTCATTAAACCGGTACTTCCGGTAGCCTAGCAGTAAATTTAAATCTATAAATTCTTCGGTTATAATTAATTTAATACAAATTATATTGTCTTTCTGATGAGAGCTAAGTACACGTCACTGGTTTGCAAATTGCTGTAACTCGAAAGTTGCAATATGTCCTATACTTATGGCCTACGCAATAAGCATCAGTCAGCGATTCAGCGAAGCCCAGAGAACATGGGAAGAAATACAAACTCATGCACGTGAAAGTTTTGAAAAATGCGAAAAACAATTATTTTATTGAATGCAATTTTTTCGACAAACAGTTCTGGGTTGGATCAGGCAATCGTATAAGAACACACCTTTGAAGTGCTGCAGCAGAACTGAGATGACTGACTGACATTAGTGCATTAAGTGCAATATATGCTGTATAAACATAGACCTACAATAATATGATAGCACTAGCTGTACCCAGCCACGCGTTGCTGTGGCAGAAAAGACCTCCCCTCCCATCCACCTCTCCCCCTCCACATCCCTCTCCCCTCCACCTCCCCCTCCGCTCCCTCCCCACCCTCTTCGTCCCGCTTCCTCCGCTCCTTTCCTCCGTCACACCGTCCATTCCTGATATCAGATGAAAGGCCGCTTTCGAAAATTAATTTGCGACTCGCTTATGACGTCACAGCACGCGACCTCATTCATGTTTCGTCTGCTGTGTCTGAAATCTGGCAGTTCTGCTGTTGCAAATGGCGGTCGAACGAATTGCAAAGTTCACTTTTTGCGGAAACGATTGGGTTTTTTTTCGGAAAAAAAGTTCTGACACTGTGCTATTGGAATGGAAGGTTTTGGTAAATTTTCAAACCAATCGGTGCGTAACTTTGGGCGTGATTGTGTTACGAACTATTGGAAAGTTTCATTTTTATTTATATAGATTGCAGCAATTTACTACGCCGTATACTGGGTTGTGATTGTTTGCTTAAACTAAATTGAACATTCTTATAATGAGAAATGACATGGTTAACGTATTTTATTTATTGTTTACGTACCCTAAAATAGAGTACGTTAAAATATGTACATACCTTTCAAAAAATAGAATACGTGTGGTATGTACCCTCGAGCTTTGTCCCAAACTGTCCTCAGTTTCACAAACTGTTGAAGACCGCTATTTTTTAGCTTGATTTCGGTGTAGAGCGCCTCTGAGTAGCTGTCTTGAAGGGGCGCCATATAAATTCTGATTGATTTATTGATATACTGTGTATGGCTTATCTATATTTATTGCAATAATTTTAAAACCAACAATGGATAAATGGTTGAAAAAGCCACTTAAAGGCCAAGGTTCGTCCTGATATTCTCTCTAGAGAATGTTAATTTATAGGCGTGGCTATGGAGAGCTGCCGGCCAATGATCATGGGTTCGAAATCTGGTTGACACATAAGCCATAAGACAGGTAAACTTGTATAGGCGCTAATACAGCCGACCATCGAGCCCTGCAGTATTCTGCTGGCAGGGGTGGGGGAGTTGTTTTGTCCCTCCGAGCCTGCTCCTCAGCTAGACAGCGTCGGGTTTCCCCATTGTTGGGCCTTCCACTTTGAAATGCCTCCCATTAGAGATTCGAGTTCTGCCAAGGGCCAGCAATATCAAGGCAAGGTGGTATTACATAACTTTAGACTCCTTCCCTTCTCAGCTCCCGTATAAAGCTCTAGCTGGTGCCGAGACTTACCGGCCCACAGCTCCACGATGTTTTCTGTGCCACCACTTTAGCTAATCTGCATAAGACCAGGCCAGGTTACCAGGCTATACAGTGAGACTGGACAGATGACTGGACAGTTTACTGGCAAGGTGTGTGTGGACTGATCTTGGTTCACCAGCCTATATAGTATATACACCGTGAGGCATAAAAAAGGAACCCCCTAGAAAAATCGTTATTATTTTAACAATTTTCAAACAATGTCAATGAAATTCAGGAAAATTATAGCTAAGTAGTAAGCAATGTAAAAAATTAAAGTTTTTACAATTTACTGCACGCCTTTAGCTTCTACGCATGCGCGAAGTCGCTTGCGCCATTCACGCACCGCTGAGTCAATAATTCGCTGATCAAAATCGTTTCAAGCTTGCATTATTCGCTTACAAAGATCTTCAACATCAAGGACTTTTATTTCGTTTCCTTCTCAGTCCATCAATTGACATTTCAACTGTATATAAATCTTTAGCTGGCGCCCAGACCTATAAACAAAGGTACTCGTTGGTCAAGCTCTGAGGTAAAGGCAAACACATGAACTAAGGGTTGGTGTAGAATATAGATAGCTAGCAAGGTTGATAGCTAGTACACCATCGGCTATACAGCCATACTACACCGTGAGGCATAAAAAAGGAAAAATTAAAGTTTTTACAATTTACTGCACGCCTTTAGCTTCTACGCATGCGCGAAGTCGCTTGCGCCATTCACGCACCGCTGAGTCAATAATTCGCTGCACGGTCAAGATCGTTGCAAGCTTGCAGTCACCTTTTGTTGCATCGCTACCCAGCCTGCCTAGTACATTTCATCTGGTTCACGGACGAAAAATTATTCCCAGTTGCTTCTCGTAGCAATACCAAAAATGTAGCAGTTGGAACTCGAAAGAGAGATATTGCAGCCGACCGCCTTTTACGCACACGCAAATCTCTGATGGTGTCGGTCGGTATTTCTTCTCTGGAGGCGCACGTCAATTCACTGTGTGGAACCGGGGGTAAAATCAAAGGCCAATACTAGGCATACAGAGAAGTTTTATTAATGGAAGGCATGCCTGAAATTCGGGAACTCTCTTAATTTTACATTTTCCTGCAAGATGGTTTCCAGCACACAGAGTTCGAGAAACGGTTGCACTTCTGACGAATGAAACTCCTGAATTCGTAATTCCTACACTATGGCCCCCTAACAGCCCAGATATGAATCCCGTCGATTAATTATTAAATATGAGGATGCATGCAGGAGATGGTGTACAAAATAAAAGTCCTTGATGTTGAAGATCTTTGTAAGCAAATAATGCAAGCTTGAAACGATTTTGATCAGCGAATTATTGACTCAGCGGTGCGTGAATGGTGCAAGCGACTTCGCGCATGCGTAGAAGCTAAAGGCGTGCAGTAAATTGTAAAAACTTTAATTTTTTACATTACTACTACTTAGCTATAATTTTCCTGAATTTCATTGACATTGTTTGAAAATTGTTAAAATAATAACGATTTTTCTAGGGGGTTCCTTTTTTATGCCTCACGGTGTATATAGGCTGGTGAACCAAGATCAGTCCACACACACCTTGCCAGTAAACTGTCCAGTCATCTGTCCAGTCTCACTGTATAGCCTGGTAACCTGGCCTGGTCTTATGCAGATTAGCTAAAGTGGTGGCACAGAAAACATCGTGGAGCTGTGGGCCGGTAAGTCTCGGCACCAGCTAGAGCTTTATACGGGAGCTGAGAAGGGAAGGAGTCTAAAGTTATGTAATACCACCTTGCCTTGATATTGCTGGCCCTTGGCAGAACTCGAATCTCTAATGGGAGGCATTTCAAAGTGGAAGGCCCAACAATGGGGAAACCCGACGCTGTCTAAGTAAGTAAGTAAGTAAGTAAGTAAGCCGTTTATTGACAAAGCATCAAACACATACAAAAGAGCAGTAATCAGTACAAATTCAATGACTTTCGAGTGATCGGTGCATAAGTCAAAGGGTCAATCCAAAAAGGTCGTATGGACCCGCTGAGGCTGGATTGACCCTTCCTTTCTCAATAACATTTGGCTATTGTAAAAAAAACAGTGCAAGCACAACATCTTACACATGAAACGAAAGCAAACTGAAATGAAATGACACACAGATTTCAAAACAAAACAAAAACAAGAAAAAAACAAATTATGACCAATTGTTTAAATCTAGTAAAGAGAGATTAAACAGTCTTTTAATTTTTTCTTAAACATGTTAATGGTGGGTATAAGTGTAATATATTTTGGGAGGTTATTCCATATCATAGGGCCAGAACATTTAATCGAAAATAATTTCATCCTAGTATGTGCAACATCGGTGCGGTAGTGTAACAGAGTTCTAGTGAAATGGTTATGTACAGCAATTCCCTGACAAAAATAACCATCAAATGTCCTAGGCAACAATTTGTGATGATAGCGAAACATGAACAAACTGATTTGAAACTTATATATATCTGATAATCGTAGTATGTTATAGGTTCGAAAAATTGGTTTGGTACTGACAGACCAGCCTAATAAGAAAATAGTTTGAATGGCACGTTTTTGCAAACTCTCCAATTTTTAAAAATAAAAACTATAAGTTGAGGCCCAGCAAATGTTACAATATGACAAGTATGGAAAAATTAAGGAATAGTATAAGCCTTGTAATGTAGCTTGAGAGAGACAGTGACGGATTCTTGATAGCACGCTAATATTTTTTGCTATTTTTTTAGATATCTGCCTAATGTGTTCTTTCCAGGTGAGGTGCTGGTCCAGATACACACCTAAAAATTTACATGATTCAGTCGGCATAATCATTTGACCATCCATTGTCAATCTGTAATCACACACTGGCGTTAGTTTACGGCGGGATCCAAAAAGAATAAAGTTTGTTTTATCAATATTAAGCGATAATTTGTTAGCTCTAAACCAGGAAGAAATGGTGATGAGCTCATGATTAGCTCTTTCAAACAATGATTCTATTGACTTATCAGATATAAAGGCATTCGTGTCATCAGCAAACAATATATAGTGAAACACTTTGGAAGTAGTCGTCAGGTCATTTACATATATTAGAAATAATAATGGCCCCAGAATTGAACCCTGAGGTACGCCACAACTGATGGGTTTACCAACAGATAAATGACCTTTAAAATAAACATGTTGTGATCTGTTGTGAAGAAAATCAGAAATCCATGCCTTACTTACACCTCTGATACCATAGTGTTCAAGTTTTTTTAATAAAATTTTGTGGTTTACAGTATCAAAGGCCTTGGATAGATCAAAAAATATTCCTAGAGAAAGTTCTCGGTTACCCATAGATTCTAAGATTTTACATTGTATTTCCAGGAGTGCCATATATGTGGAATGTTGTTTTTGGAAGCCGTATTGATTAGGTGATAGTAGGCCTACATTCATTTTAAGGAAATAATCCATCAATCTGTTATACATGATCCTTTCAAAGAATTTGGAAAAAAATGGAAGTATAGAGATGGGTCGATAGTTATTTATTTTGTGTCTTTCACCTGATTTATACAGAGGTATGACTTTAGCCATTTTTATTTCTGGTGGGATGATGCCAGTAAAAAATGAACTATTTATAATTTGAGCCAGAGGTTCGGCAATAAACTGAATTGTGGCTTTTGCAACACTAGGATTAATATCGTCCATACCCGAACTGTAAGTTGTTCTTAATTGTTTTGCAACATCAATCACTTCATGCTTGCTGGTAGGAAAAAGTCCGAAAGAAGAACTCTGCGAGTCCTTTAAGAATGTTTCAAATGCTTCTGAGTTTTCACCAATTTTGGCAGCTAACGTCGGACCAATGTTTACAAAGTAATCATTGAATTTATTAGCAACTTCTAGTCTATTCGAGACATCTGCTCCGTCTATTTTGAATGTGTCAGGGGTGGGAATATTATCGTTATTAGTTAATAATAGCCTAATAGTTTTCCAAGTTTTTTAAAGATCATTTTCACATTTCTGGAATCTGTCTGTATAGTACATTTTTTCAGCATGTTTTCTAATTTGTTTGAATTTATTCCGATATTTAACAAAAATGGCTTTATTAGAATCATTGCTGAGGAGCAGGCTCGGAGGGACAAAACAATTCCCCCCACCCCTGCCAGCAGAATATTGCAGGGTTCGATGGTCGGCTGTATTAGCGCCTATACAAGTTTACCTGTCTTATGGCTTATGTGTCAACAAGATTTCGAACCCATGGTCTTTGGCCGGCAGCTCTCCATAGCCATGCCTATAAATTAACATTCTCTGGAGAGATTATCAGGACGAACCTTGGCCTTTAAGAGAAAGCTAGAACCAATCAACATAACTGCTAGCACTGAATTCACCAAGACTGGCACACCAGACGCCAGACATAACTGCTAGCACTGAATCCAATGACTTGTGCTCAGATCTCACCTGGGGCATTCATTCATTTCGAGAATTTATATAGCGCCTCTTCAAGGAAGCTCCTCAGAGCCCAGCCACCGCTAAAAATGTAGGTTTTGAGCGGCAGCCACCGCTAAAAATGTAGGTTTTGATCGAATTATAAAAAGCAGGTGAATTTAGCCTAGGCATAAGTTGCAAGGTTAGTGGGAGGCCATTCCAGATAGCTGGACCCACAATAGGAAAGGCTTGGCGCTGTCTGGTAGAAGTGCGAGCTCAAGGAACCAAAAGCCCCCCCCCCCCCCCCATTGCCACAGAGTGAAAAGCTCGACGTGCTGCAAGGTCGGAGACAGAGGCTAGATAGGCATGATGGAGCAGAATCTCTGCCCATTGTCTTAAGACTTTTCTTCTTTGAAGGGTTCTCGCACTGGAAGCGCCTCTGATTAGGTTGTGAGAGGTGCTCTATAAATCCGCAAATAGAATAAAATAGATTACAATAGGCAGAAAACATGACTCAGCCACTACAGAGTCATGTTATTCATTCATTCATTCATTCGGACATTTATATACCACTCCTTCAAGTAAAAAAGATACTACTCACAGGCGCTCCCGACTCCAGCGCGCACAAAAAGAACAGTTTTAAGTAAGTTTAGTAAGGAACGATCCTGGTAGAGTCCCAGGGTGTAGGCGTACCTCAAAAGGAAGGCCATTCCAGATAACCGGATCAACCACAGGAAAGGCTCGATTCTTCATGGTAACAGCATGAGCAAAAGGAACCAAGAGGATTCCCTTATCAGCAGAGCATAGCTGACGACGTCCTTGGATACCCAATGTAAGGCTGCATAGCTCACGGAGGTAAATTGGGACGAGGCCCTGACAACATCGCCAGACTAATGCAGCTACTCTGAACTCAATACGCTGGCGAATAGGGAGCCAGTGAAGTACCTCAAGCATGTAGTCTGAGACATGACCATATTTAGGGATTTTCCCAATTAGGCGCGCAGCAGAGCGCAACACCCGATCAAGCCAAGTCAATTTGCTGGATGGGAGGTCAATGTAGAGCGAAGAGCAATAGTCAATGCGAGATGTAATGAAGGAATGTGCTAAAGTAAGAGTAGCAGCAGATGTAAGAGAACGGATGATGGTGCAAAAGTGGTGCAGCTGATAATAGCAGTCTCGAGCAAGACGGTGATGTTGAGGAGCAAAAGTGAGTTCTTGGTCAAGTTGGACACCATGGTTGCAAAGACAAAGCTAGGAAATTCAGATGCAAGAGAAACCATGGTGTCCAACTTGGCAAGCTTGTGCCGTGTGCCCAACCAAATAAATTTTTGTCTTAGATGGGTTCAAGCGTAGTCTATTGGATGACATCCATGCTTCTAAAACATCCAAAGTCCCGCTCGTTATCCGAACCGCTTCAACAGCATTAGAAGGGAGGCAATGGGTGTAAGTCTGGACGTCGTCAGCATACTGCTGGCCCGAAAACGCATGAGTCGTTAGGAGTGTAGCAAGACCTGAGGTGTAGATAATATAAAGTATGGGACCAAGGACTGAACCCTGGAGTAGACAATTGTGCAGGCACTATGAGGACTTAGAAGAACCAAGGACCACATGAAGAAAAGAATCCATCCATTTGTAAAATGCACCAGACAAACCAAAAGAAACACTCAGCTGCCTTAACAAAATCTCGTGGTCTACAGTGTCAAAAGCAGCGCCGATGTCGAAAAGGGACAGCAAGGTCGGCTGGGCTCTGTCAATCGCTCCGTAGATGTCTGAGAGGAGTCAGAGCAGAAGCGTTTCAGTTGAGTGGAATCTTCTGAAACGAGATTGATTCTGTGGCAGCAGATTATTCCCTTCTAGGTAAGCGACGAGCTGCATGGCGACGACCTTTTCGATGAGCTTCGAGAGGAATGTAACATTCGCTATCGGCCTGTAGTTTCCGGGATTGCATAAGGGATCATTCATCTTCTGTTCATATCCATTAACTTTAAGATATCGCCTCAACTGGGTCCAATGAAGTCTTGGTTTGCTGCCACATTTAGATAACTTCGCCTATTTACATAAAGAATTGTGCAGAATGACATTGTACCCTTTACAAATGAGCACAGCCAGTTGCCGTACTTTGATATGTACTGAATAGTAGAATGTAAATTTGGTATGCACAGAATAAAACTGTTCAGTTTGGGCGACTGCATTAATTGATGTGATTGCTTTCTCTACTGACATTTTCAGTTACTGCAGTTTAACCCCTTTACTGGCAACCCCAATTATAATCTTCGATTTTCTATACGATTATGTGCCGGTCGGCCGCTAAAGGGATTAAATATAGTAAAAAATTGTAAACCATTCTATTTTAAAATTCATTTATTACGAGCACTTCTATAGTGCCCCTTCAAGACTATCGACTCAGAAGCTCTCACAACCCCACCTAAATAGGGTGGTCTTAAGACAAAAATAGAATATGGTGGAGTGACCCCTGGGGACTAGGCAAAGTGCCACAGCAAGCTCATTCCAGGTTGCATGATAGAAACCAAGAAAGCTCGGCGCTGCCTTGTGAAGGTCTGCGGCAAGGGACAAGGAGCTCAGCATGTACTGATGAACAAAGGGAGCCTTAGCATTTAGGCATTTAACAGCAAACTTCCCGCAGGTTTGGGGAGGCTGAACCCTCGATGCAACGCAGCATCTAGTATTTTATCTGCTGTTGGAAGGGAAGCCAACAAGTATTCAGACACAAGTATTCAGGCTGAACTTACAAGATACAGCCTATAAGACATACTGCCATGCGCAGAACCCGATCCAAGCACTCAACCTTGCATACAGAAATGTTGACTAATCCACAGCAAGAAAAACATTTCACCTGTTTTGGAGTAAACATCCAAGTAAATCTCTTTGTAGCCAAACCAACTAGGACGTAGTGATTACAGGGTGATATGCTGACTGAGATGGCATTTGGACCTGAGCAATTCAAAAACAATCAAACAGCAGCGGTTTCATTAAAAACCATGAAATGCTCAGAACCAATAACAGTACAGCTTCAAACATATGACAGCTTATAACCTTTCAATATATGTAACAGGAAAATGGGTACCTCACAAAACAATTGACACTAGTGCACTCTAAGGTTGTCAAAATTGTAGAAAAATTGGGGTGCGCGGACTATTGACCACCGGACGGTTGACCACCGGACGATTGACCACTGCGGACGTTTGACCATCGACCGATTGACCACCGGACGATTGACCACCGGTCTAGTGGTGACCTAAATTTATTAACAAAATTTCAAAGCAAACTGGTATAGCTTTTATCTTAGCTTTTAACTTGAAAGCGAAATTTCGTATTTACCGCCAGTAGGCTAAAGATAAACATCGTCGGCTTCTTTTAATTCTTATTATGTGCACAGCCTATACATGAAATAGCACATCGCAGTTACATTTATTAACACTTTGACCGCGGTAGAAAAGATTACCAGCACGCGGCAACCCGTTACCGCTATGACGCGTTAGCGGTAGGCAATTATTATCGGAAATTGTGATAAGATTGGATTGCAACGGCAATTAACAATTATTATCAAATGTCTCAATGAACGAAACTATTGTCTAGCCTACTCTATACAGTAGGCCTATCAAAACCAGTGTTATTTAAGTTTCAATTTACTTTTCAGTTCCAGTTTTAGTTTTAGTTTTGTTTTAACTTTTCAGTTTAGTTTTAGTTTAAGTTTTCAAATCTTTTCAGTTTTAGTTTTAGTTTCAGTTTTCAGAACTTTTCAGTTTTAATTAAGTTTTTGTAAACCTTCAACAGAAGGAATTGAATATTTTTTTTATTAATGACATTTTTCATTTTTATTAGCAAGAGCAATAGATTAGGCTAAATTCATGTTGTCATGTGATACATGAGCTGCATTACAATCGTACATGTGATCCGTAGGCCGCTAATGTGTCATACATGTATCTATACAGGCTCAAGATCAAATATTCATACCCTTCCCCTACACGGACCATTCTTCAAATACATCTGTAACTAACTTCGCTCGCCCAGTGGTCAGCGGTGCCAAGCCATCCGTAACAATAACTAATCAATGTCAGCCTTGTCGGGCTGTTTAACTGACGCATTGTAATCGAATTAATTATAGCCTACACATCACTATCTTGTACGGCGCTGGTCGTAGACAATCTTTACGGCTGACCGCATTCTACAACAGGCTGACCGCTAAAGAGAAAGCAGATAGAGAAAGGGTTAGACCGGATGTTTGCTTGACACATATTGCTCTCATACATGTGCGCTGCTAACTGTTGCAGACATTCCACCATTTGGTTTGTGCACCACACAGATAAATTAATTCAGTTTTCAACTTTCAAGTTTAGTTTTAGTTAAAGTTTTGAACTTTTCAGTTTAGTTTTAGTTTAAGTTTTCATAACTTTTCAGCTTTAGTTTTAGTTAACTCAAATGGAACTTTTGAGTTAACTCAGATTCAGTTTCAGTTTTAGTTAACTTGAATAACATTGATCAAAACTAATAATTGACAATAGCATGGTAGTTCTTGAAGAACGGCAGAACACAGAGTGCAGGCTTAGAAGCACAATGTTCCGCACATGTAACGCTTTCTTTACGAATTCCATGTTTAGGCCTACCGCAGACAATGCATTTTATACATGGAGATTTATTGCGCCCAGTGAGTTGTAGAATGTCCATGTAGTGCTGTCCTATCTGTCAGAGCCGCGACAGATCGGACGCTTTATGATTAGCGAATGCTCTCGGGCAAACTCTCGGCTGGTCTATCCTGGGTAGGCCTATTGATGAGAGAGCGGACGACAACCGGTGCATCATAATCCTCCGTCCCATCTGTATCTCGTTCACTGTCGCCTAATTATTCGAAATCACTATCAGTAAAATTGTCATCATCTGACATATCTAATTGCTTGAGAACATCATCTTTTGTGAATCTTTTACGAGACGCCATTATTGCAACAGCAACAACACACAAGTGTGTATCACGTGCAGCTCGGAAAACACAAGGTGTAGTGGCAACTATAATGGAAAAAAATCCAGAAGTATTCGCCAGTTGGCTCTACAAACTATATTAGTTACTTACACGCGTCTAAATTTATTGACAGGACGCTGAAGATGACCCGAATAGTGTATAAACTCCGGTACGTGTATACACGTACCACGCGTCTACATAATACAAAAAAGGTACGTGTATACACGTACCACGCGGTCAAAGTGTTAAGTACGCATTCCAAATAAACCTCTTTTGTTCTTTACCATCAAAGGTCCAGCGTAGTCCATAAAAGTTTCAAAGCAAACCGGTATAGCATTTATCTAAGCTTGAAAGTGAAATTTCGTATTTACGTATAAACATCGTCGGCTTGGTACATTGAGTCTGTGTCGTAAAGTTTTATAAAAATCAAGCGATGGTCAATCGTCCGGTGGTCAATCGTCCGGTGGTCAATCGGTCGATGTTCAAACGTCCGCAGTGGTCAATCGTCCGGTGGTCAACCGTCCGGTGGTCAAACCCCCTAGAATCAAAAATGCAGCCCTGGTATGCAAAAAACCAATGTTGTGCCACTATAAGCAGCACATAAAATGGAAGCTAATAGTTGCCAATTGTTATACTTTGATAAATTACCTGTTACTGCTAGATGATTAATAACTGACTTGTGTTTCATTTTTAAAATGTTACATGCATTGAAGTGATCTGACAGCTAAATACACAAAACAATAGAATATATTCTGATAAACTTCTGAGACTTTAATTGAAAACTGTAGCAATGGTGGATTGATGGCAAATAAGATATTGTTTAAAGTCTTGATAGACCTGAGTCAATACTTAACCATTGATCTTAAAAATGGAAAATTATGTTTTTGGAAAGACAGTATTTGATTAAATAATTATGTGCTCTAAGTAATATATAAGAACTTATTGAACTCAACCAAGTTACATATATATATATATATATATATATACTGTCTAGTTATATATAAAAAGTTGCTGTACTACTTAAGTCCTAAGAAATCATAGGCAGGTTTTAAGGACCTCTGTGCAATAACTAAATTATTATATAATAATAACTTTTAAAAACCTGGGGCATTCTGAGGAGTATACTGGATAGAGATACTAATAAAGAAACTGTAATTACTGCATTTAATGTAAATGGTGACCAAATTACTGAACCTCACACTATAGCAACTAAATTAGGCTGACCATTTTCTCGCCACCAAAAACCAGGACACTTTTGGGAAAAATAACAATATTATTGTAATTCCTTATAGACCTACTAGCTGGGGTACCCGGTGACGCCCGGGAATTTTATGTAAATAGCCGTGAGGCTATGGCGACGGAATGGAAATAGGAAACGTCTGGGTTTTCGGGCCCCTACCATGGCCCATCCACTGGCTGGACTTGACGGTCCTCTGTCTACATGCAAAATTTCATATCAATAGCTGCAAAGCTGCAAAAAATATCGCCCCAAAAATTTGTCCATTCCTAAAGCACCCTGCCCCCACCAGGCCCATGCCGGGCGAGGTGTGTGTTGGTTTGGGGTGAGGTGGTCCCAGTGGCACCCTATCGAGCTGCAACTTTTCCAGTGAATAGCTGTGATTATGGCGATGGAATGGAAATAGCAAAAGTTTGGGTTTTCGCACCCCACCATGGACCCTTGGTGGGAGAGATTCACCAACCCCTCCACTGGCTGGACCTGACGGTCCTCTGTCTAGATACAAAGTTTCAGAACAATAGCTGGAAAACTGCAAAAAAATTGGCCCAAAAACATTTCGCCCAACCTAAACAATGCCCTGCCCCACCCGGCCCCTGCGGGGCGAGGTGTGTGTTGGTTGGTGACGAGGTGGACCCGGTGGCACCCTATCTAGCTCAACTTTTCAGGTGAATAGCTATGAAACTATGGCGATGGTAAAAAAATATGGAAAATGGAATTTTCACCCTCTCCCCCCCATTCACCCTCTGGTGGTAAAAATTCGCCAACTCCTCCACTGGGTGGACCTGACGGTCCTCTGTCTAAAGGCAAAATTTGACATGGATAGCTGGAAAAAAATTCGCCCCCCAAAATTTTTTTTCGCCCCCCTAAACAACGCCTTGCCCCACCCGGCCCCTGTGGGCCGAGGTGTGTGTTGTTGGGTGGGCAAGGTGGTCCCGGTGGCATCCTAACTAGCCGCAACGTTTCAGGTGAATAGCTCTGAAACTATGGAGATAGTGTAAAAATAGGGAATATGGAGTTTTTGGCCCATCCCCATTTTTCCCTGGTGGTAGAGATTCGCCAATTCGTTTTCTGGGAGGACCTAACCGTCTTCTGTCTAAATGCAAAATTTGGCATCAATAGCTGTTTTAAAAAAAAAATTCGCCCCCAAAATTCCCCCCCGTCCTGGCCCCCATGGTGTTAGAAATTCGCCAACCCTTGCACTTGCTAAGTTTGATGGACCCCTGTCTAGGTGCAAAATTTCAGATCAATAACTGTGGGCGTGCATTCTGGACAAAGTCATATACATACAAACATACATACATACATACATACATACATACATACATACATACATACATACATACATACATACATACATACATACACACATACATACATACATACATACATACATACATCCTTTCTTATAGATATAGATGCGAGGGCCTATAGCCTAATGAGGTTTACCATACGGTACTATTATAAAAATGTGAAAATCAGAAGAGCGAAATCCAACTGACGCAATCAAGCAGATGAAAACGAATAAAGGGAATGATTTTCATCTTAAGTCTTGCCAATGAGCTGAAGTAGCCCACGAAAACAAGTGCAAGCTTTTTGCTGGTTTGGCCCATTGTGTCTATGGTGAACGACACAGTATATTAATTGCACCAGAATTTCAAAACCAGCATAGGAGTCAAGATTGTTTTCCAAATATCTGGACTTGTCTTATTTAAGGCAGACTTTAAATTGTGGAGTCGACGGTTAGAGTAGACCAGTGCAGGGGCGGATACAGAAACTTTGAACGGGGGGGGAGTTGGGGGGGTGGTGGAATCTTGGCCTTGGGTCTGGAAATTTTTTTTTGTATCCGCCCAAAAAGTTGATGACATTTTTTTAGGCATCTAGTCCAAATGTGTCCTTATCATATACATTGTTCGAAAGGTTGTTGAAATGAAATGGGGGGGCCACGATACATGGGCAGTTCTAAATGGGGGACCATAGCCGGATAAGCCCCCCTGGATCCACCCTTGGGCCGGTGTCGCGTGACAGAGTCTTGATCCCTTAAAATCTCCCCCTGGGGCCCTATTTCGAAAGATTCTCCCCGGCGGATCTGTTACATAATAAATTCGCCCATCCCCCAGACTGACATTTTGAAATAGAATTTCTGAGGGAGAGTAAATTTCATCTCTTGCTCAAATAAAATATCCTCCGCTCAAACTCAAAATAGGCTACAGTAACTAACCAAGTTAAACTGCTAGTTTACGCTGCTAAATTATTTAACAAGATATAAGCTTACGTCAAATGACGCCCCCCCCTTTTGTGGAAATGGTGCCCCTAGAACTTGGTGCCCCAGGCAACTGCCTGCATTGCCTATGCCTAAGGCTGGCCCTGAGCAAGAGTAACAATAACATTAGCAAACTTAGCATGCACATTCGAGTACAAACATAATGCATAGGTGAATTAGTGATGTAGCTTTTCCGGAAAGATATTTTTCCGGAAACTTTCCAGAAACTTTCCGGAAACTTTCCGGAAACTTTCCAGAAACTTTCCGTAGACCGAAAAATACATCTAACACATAATGTCATATCTAATTTTCCCTATCATAAAACGTATGAAATTTTGAGTTTTTAAAGTTCCTTCTATTGGCAATGTGGGAAATGTTCACCTTAAAGAATTAAAATGACCATTAAATGCTTTCATTTCAGAATATCTGACAATTTGACATTTTGGCAGCTGCTTTGAACCTGCTCAACTATTTCTTTCACTGTGCTATTATATTGCAACAGTTAAATGGTGATGTAAATTAGCTGAATACTTGAAAGTAAGAAAAGAATGTAAGGGATTTCAGAAGTAATAAATTAAAGAAAATAATTATGGACAGTAAATAAATAATTATGGACAGTAAATAAATAAATAAGGTCACATAAGATAATAAAAAGGGCTTTTCCTTGTCCATACACTGTTTACTCAAGGCAACAACTCATAGATAGAAAATTTAAACCAAAACATATTCTTTGCTGCTTACCAAGAAAAGCAGATTTGAAAATAGATTAGTCTCACACTGCAATGGCATTGCCAATAACATCATATTTCAAGCATAAAATAATTGTATATATGTAGGAATTAATCTGTTGCAGTACTTATTAAAACATTTGGTTTCTATAGTGTACTGAATCAATTGCTGTTTTTGTTTCATATTTTCAGAAGTAAAAAAATAAGAAGAGTTAGGTGACCAAATCATAAAAAATTTCTTCATAATAACCGTAAAAAATTTCTTCATAATAACCGTGAAGTCTGATTGCAATTAATTCTTATGTATTGTCGGTGTGTACACTAAACAGTAAGCAATAAGTGTTGTTTATTGAATGAAAAAAATCAGCAATGACTATATAATATAGCTTACAGTGATTGATGTTTAAGCATATTTATGGATTTAAATTGTTATTTAGTAATATTGTATTGATGGAAAAATATCGGAAATTTTTCGGAAAGTTTCCGGAAAGATACTTCCGAAAGTTTCCGAAAGTTTCCGGAAAGATATGAAACTTTCCGGGAAAGATTTCCGCCTCACAACACTAAGGTGAATGCATGAAAATTCAGTGTGTGATATATAATTCAATTTTTACTCAAATCCCCAAAAGTAGCGGCTTATATTTGTGTGGGTGTTATACCCTAATGTGCAGGTTATATCCACAAAAATATGGTAATGTATAATTTTTTGTAAATTTTTCCTCTCGGTCATGCATTCATGTTAGAACATTTTCAGACTACTATAGAAAGCAATCAGCATGCAGCTACAGTCTTATAACATGAAGTATGACAGCAAATGAGATAAGATACAGCGAGCTGTATAAATACGATCAGAAAGAGAGAAGAAGACAGAATAAATGCTTTTGAAATCAAATGCCTAAGAAAGATCTTGAGAGTACAATGGACAGAAAAAAGAACAAACGAATGGGTATTGGAGAAAGCAGGAACAGAAAGAACCTTATTGAACTCGATAAAAAGAAGGAAACTCATTTACTTCGGTCATTTGATGAGAAAACAGGGGGGCTGTATGGAGAAGGAAATAATACAGGGTATGATGTCGGAAGCAAGGGCAAGGGGAAGACCGAGGATGAGATGGATCGCTAATGTCATCACGTGGATGGAACTACCATTCGAGCGGATACTGAAGGAGTCGGAGGACAGGATAAAGTGGCGAAGGTGTGTCCATGAAGTGACTAACCCTCGAATCGAAGAAGGTTAAAGACAAGATAAGACAAGTATAAATACAATTTTTTTAAATATAACATGATGATGATGATGATGATGATGATGGTTCTCTGCCCGAAGGCAGGTTCATTGGCTTTATGCCCCTGGGGATGAGATGAGTGAGGTGGTTTCCCATTGCCTTCCCCACAGACAATGATGGGTAAGCATCTTGCCCAAGGTTGCTCCGCAGCAGCTTGCGCTACTGCGTCCCATGCGTGCTAGCCCGAGATATCTCAATCTCTGAGTGTCAACTCCCAGCCTGGGGTTTGAACCAAGTCCGTTGTATCCAACAGACGAATGCTGCTCTCGCTTACTGGTGTAGCTAACTAGGCCAGTTTATATAACATACTGCCCTTTAAAATTTACTCTATGCTAACAAAACATGTCTTTTAATATGTGGGGTTTTACCAAAGCTCTTAGTGAAAAGGCATTCTCCAAGATTTTCTGGCATTAGAGAGAAGACACTGAGCATGATGTCACCAGAGAAGTTGTGATTTGGCTGAATAAAAGTACACAGAAATCGTCCATCGCGAGAGACATCCACATTTGCATCATTATGAATCTTTGCACGTCTCACCAATATGTTGCATTCGCCTGCAACAAAGCAGCTATTTCAATGAAGTAAGTAAGTACGTAAGAATATTCTTTATTAAAACACCAGCAAACGCACAGTAGTTTACAGAGGAAATAAATAATATAAAACATTCATGCAAAGTTAAACAACATTAGCATAATAGAACAGTAGTAATAAAATGAAGTAAAAGTTGACACAGTTCTCTGTTTCTAGAGAAAACAACACTCTGGTGCACATCACAGAGGCTATTATTTCATGCATTTCAAGTATTGCAACTCAAGTTCTTCCCATTTAAATTTTCATTTTAGGTCATGTGGCACTTGCCAACATTCAGATTACAGTGCGCTTACTTATTTTTTTCCAAACAAACTGCTGCCAAGGAAGTTGCACAATAGTTTGACAGAAGTTAGCAATGCTTCATTAGGCCACCATTCACCTTTTTATCTCTCCAACTTTTAACACATTTGCCACCACCTACGAGTTAACTCATAGTTTAAAAGTCTCCTGCACATGCCCAGGCCCGCCGAGAGCGGGGGGGAGGGGGGCAAGAGGGCAAATGCCGAGGGGCCCGGCGACTTTTAGGGGCCCAGAGAGGCCCCGGGCTACACTGAATTTAAAATTTTCATATGTTGATTGCGGACTGCGGGCCCAGCCTATAGTCACTAATAATGTGACTTAGTCTTTGCAAAGTTTATGATTTTTTTAGTTTTACATATAGTCTAATATTACTGTCACTTTGCACAACAGCTTAAGTTTCAAGCAACTGTCCATTACCTTAATTGTCAATTTTTTGGCCAACAAACACGTCCATTTCCGTCTCAGAACGCTCTTCTACTAAACTATGCATTGTCCGATTTCAATCATAAGTAGGCTATAAGCAAATCAATCTATATAAATAAAAATGAAACTTTCCAATAGTTCGTAATATTTTTTCGCCGAAAGTTACGCACCGATTGTTTCAAAAATTTACCAAAACCTTCCATTCCAATAGGACCGTGTCTTAAGATTTTTTTTCCCGAAAAAACCCCAATCTTTTCCACAAAAAGTGAACTTTGGAATCCGTTCGACCGCCATTTGCAAATTCAACAAAACCACAGGGTTGCCACATTTCAGAAACGCGTTGTCCCGAAACAGAGTGACCAGACGAAACATGAATGAGGTCGCGTGCTGTGACGTCATAAGCGAGTCGCATAATAATTTCCGTTCATTCAAAAACGAAAGCGGCCTTTCACCATTCTTGGGCTCTATCCGCTGTCAGAAAGGGACGGTGTGAGGGAGGAAAGGAGCGGAGGGAGCGGGACGAAGAGGGTGGGGAGGGAGCGGAGGGGGAGGGTCTTTTCTGCCACAGCAACGCGTGGCCGGGTACAGCTAGTAAATGATAAATTTCTTTCGTTACGATGGAACATAGACACACATTTTTATGACAAAAATGAAAAGAACAAGCAAATAAGTTTGAAAAGGCAAAATTTGGTATAGTCTCACAATAGGCTATTTCAAATCAAAATCTCAAAAGAACCCTGTATTCAATCCTATAAGCTTAGGCCCTACATCAGTTGATTCTAGCGATCATAACCGAATGGATGAAATTGAAATTGGTGGAGTTAGCATTGTTATTCCAAAGATGACATTATAACGTAAACAAGACTTATGAAAAAGATGAAATTAGCCTACAGAGCTTTAAAAAGGGCTTGGTTTTGATCTTGGCACTCTACCGCCAGGGCCCGTACATAGGCTACACAAACATTTGAGACCGTATATTATAGGCTACTATAATATTATAAGAAACGGTCTTGCAAGACATCCGGACAATTTTCAAGGCGAAGAAAGAAAGAGCATTTCCTAAGTGCATTTTTAAGGTTCTTAGACAAAATGGATAACCACCAGGATATTATAAACGATTTTGCTGCAGTTAAATCCAGAAAATTACTTGTTAATTACCATAGGTCCCCTATATTTGAAAATTAAATTCTTAACATCAACCAACAACTGATTAAAATCATAAATGTGTGCATTATCATTCATTTGCACCCACTCTTTTGTTAATTCTATTTGCTTTTTATTCAATTTTTTTCTCAAAAAGCAAGAAGATAGTTTTGGGGCCCATGACTGCTCAGCCAAAGGGCCTGGGATTTCTGCTGGCGGGCCTGCACATGCCAACTACAAGCTACTTACTTAGTACTTAGTCCTTCCTCGCACTGGTAGCGCATCGGGCAACACAGCTTCTCCACAACACTCTGTCCTCCGCAATCCTCTTCGCCTCCTCCCATGTCATTTGACCGTCATCCAAATCTTAAGAATTTGTAAGAATTAGTATCTTATCTTCACCCTGTAAGGTATTGGCCTGGACATTGGCACCAACTTTCACAACCCCGCAAGGGATGCTAGTTGGTCACAACAACATCACCTCCACCTTGCCTTGCCTTGAAACTTCCTCGATACGAGTGTTGGTTGCACTTTGGACAATTCTTCTCCATTCTCTCCTGTCTTCGGTTGCTCTCAACAAGTCCTCTGTTGATAATCCCGTCCATTCATGCATGTTGTCCCACCACCTCTTCCTAGGTCTTCCTCTTGATCTTGCTCCCGGAATCATTCCTTGCATAATTTCCTTCTCTAGACAAACTCCATGCTTCCTCATGATGTGCCCAAAGTATGACATCTTCCTTCCTTTTATAGATTCGAGTAGGCTCCTTTCTACACCAGCCGTCTCCAGTACCCATTCATTTGTTTTTTTCTCAGTCCATGATATTCCAAGGATTTTTCTTATGCCTTTAATTTCAAATGCCTTCATTCTATCTTCAGCACTCTTTTTGATTGCCCAACTCTCACAACCATACATCATGGTGTCCGGACAATTCGGCGCCGGACAATTCGGACCGGACAATTCGGAACCGGACAATTCGGAGTGCATGTAAAAAATATTGCTCTTACGGCTATGAAACTTTTGTTTAGCAATGGTATGAAATAAAATTATATGGCACCAAGCAAATATTGTCTGATCTTCTAAAATTTATCCAATAACAAAAATAAGACACTGAAATTAGTAGCTAAATGCAGTAAATTATCAACTTATAGGCATCTCATTTAGATCAATGTAGGTTTCATACCTATAGGCCCATGGTTTTTTATGCCCGATATATAGTGAGGTGTCAGATTAATATTAGTTTCGACAGTATACATTTTGGGTGATGGAGAAGTCCCATCACGAATTTGGGCTGCAAAGAATTGTGCGGTCCGAATTGTCCGGTTCCGAATTGTCCGGTCCGAATTGTCCGGCGCCGAATTGTCCGGGAACCATACATCATCACAGGCCATATAGGCCAGTGGTTCCCAAACTTCAGTAGGCCACGGACCGGCAATAATTTTTGGTGAAACTCGCGGACCGCTATAACTTAGGCCTTAATGGCGATGATCAACACCAATAAGCTGACTGCCTGTCAATGTAGTAAATTTAGAATAAATTAAAATTTTTGAATTCGCCATCTGGCAAGTTAAAATAAGTGGCGTTGATTTATTTCAAATTTTTAAATATTAAGACAGAAATTTAAATAAATTTTGGGCAACAATTCGAATAAGTTCACAATGCAAACAAATAAACTAATAATTAGTTTATTTCTTTATTTTTAACTTTTCTCTGCGGACCGGCGATCATACCTCCGCGGACCGGTGCCGGTCCGCGGACCACCACTTTGGGAACCACTGATATAGGCGTCTTCATTAACTTTAACTTTGTAGATAGTTTGATGTTATGGCTTTTCCACAGTTTCTTCAGATTTGCACCTACTCCATGTCCTCTCGCAATTCTTACTCTTATCTCCTTGCTACACTCAGCATCTTTTGTTATGAGAGAGCCCAAGTACACAAATGTGTCCATTTGTTCTATCATGATGTCCTGTATTTTGATATTACATTGTTCCCTCTGACAGTCTTACATACACTTTGTCTTCCCAATGTTGATCTCCAGACCTTTCTTTCGACCTTCCCTGTCCAAGCGAGACACCAGATCTGCAGCTCCGTTTCTGTGCTTGCCATTAGCACTATGTCATCTGCATAACGTAAGTTTGTTATCCTTCTTCCTCCAATTTGAATGCCTCCTGAGTATCCTTTCAGTGCCTCCCTCATGATCATTTCTGATAGTATATTAAACAAAGATGGCGAAATCACACACCCCTGCCTAACACCCCTTCTTATCCTGAACTCACTCGACATTACTCTGCCAATTTTTACCTTTGCCGTCTGCTTGTTATACAATTCAGCTACCAGGTTGATAATGTGCGGTGGAAAGCCCATTTCAACCATCGATAACCATAGTTGCTCATGTGACACACAATCGAATGCCTTCTTGAAATCGACAGAGCACATGTGTAGCGGTTGTTGGTGTTCTCTCATCTTTTCCTTTATAATTCTAAGATTCGTCACCTGATCTCTTGTCCCTTTGCCACGCCTAAACCCCGCCTGTGCATCCGCTAACTCCGATTCTGTACGTCTTCTTATTCTTTCCAGTATGATCTTTGACATGATTTTACTCACATGCGAGACTAGTGCAATGGTCCTGTAGTTCTTACATTGTTTCAAATCCCCGCTTTTTGGTATTGGTATAAATATTGACTGTGTCCAATCCATCGGCCATTCTCCCGTCTCCCACACAAATCCTATGCATTCTGTCTGTTGCAGTATCTCCCGCAAACTTGAACAACTCTGCTGGTACCTCGTCTGGCCCGGCACTTTTCCTTCTTGCTGTTTCTTTTATCGCGCGTTCTATCTCTGATCTCAACGGTGCAGGTTCCCTTGCGCGTGTTCTCCCCAATTTTACATGTGTCTTTGCTCACATACAATTCCTCACAATACTCCTTCCATCTTTCCGCTACTTCTTCACTCTTTGTAATCTCTTCATCTGTTTTTGATTTTACGCAGATCAACTGTGGTCTAAACTTCCCTGTCAGTGTCTTTATTACTTGATAAACTTTCTGATATCCCCTAATTTGTTTGATTCCTCCAAGTCCTCGCACATGTCCTCTACTTGCTTTTGTTTATCTTCTTTGACTTTCCTCTGTACCTCTCTTTTCAAAGTCCTGTATCTCTCTTTGTCTTTCTTCTTTGCTTCCCTTTTTTCCACGATCAGTTTGTACGTTTCATTGGTTATCCAAGACTTGCATTTCTGTGTCTTCCTGTACCCAATGACTGCTCCTGCGACGTCAAGTAATACTGTTTTTGTTTCTTCCCACAATTCATCCGGTTTTCTTTCTTCTTCCCAATTACCCAACTCTTCAAATCTGTTTTTGACTTCCACTCTGTACTCCTCTGCCTTTTGTCCGTATAGCTCGTCGATGTTCAGCCTTTTTGTCTGGACCACATTGCTCTTTTTTGCAATTTTGATCCTCAATTTTGCTATCAACAAGTTGTGGTCCGAGTCGCAATCTGCTCCCGGGTATGCCCTACAATTTCTGATGCTATCTGCCCATTTCTGTGCTATAGCAATGTAAGCTATCTGGTTTCCTGTTTTCCCATCTGGAGATGTCCATGTGTATAACCTCCTAGGATGATGCTCGAACCATGTGTTACATAGCCTCAATTCGTTGTCCAAGCAGAATTCCACTAGTTTTTCACCCGCTTCATTTGCTGTTCCCAGTCCTCCTTTTCCCACAACCGTTGCATATTCATCGGTTGTTTGTTTCCCATTAAAATGTCCCATCACTATCAAGATGTCCCTTCTTGCTACTTTCCTTATTATCTGTTCCACTTCCTCGTAGAAACGATCAATGTCCTCTTCTGAATTTGTAGTTGTCGGTGCGTATACTTGTATAATGCTGATGTTCCTTGGTTTAGCAAAGACCCTCACCATCAGTACTCTGTCACTCACTTTGTTCGATATTCCTCCATATTCCCTGCTAACTTCCTACTTATCCATACAGCCACTCCTCTCTGACCCCTCTGCTCACCACTCGAATATACTATCAAGAGCCCATCTGTAGTTGTAAAGTGTCCCTGTCCGTCCCATCGTACTTCTGCTAAACCACATATATGTGACCCATCTGACCAAAACCAGGCGTAATTCGTTTTTACAATATGAGTTTCATATATCTTCTGAAAGAATAAAGTCTCTTCTTTAAAATGACACAAATCTTATTGCTCTGCCATGTTTCTGTCCAAAGTTATAAGTAAAAATATGGTTCGACTGTTTAAATTACAATTCTGAGAAAAATGTATTGAAAGTTTTGTAAAACTTTGGGATGCAAGACTCTTTAGAACCATGTTCCTAATTAAATAAAATTTACAAAACATAAACAGATTGCATAATAGGCAAGAGGGAAGCCTGGGCTTTTCACTGATGCCTAATTTATTATGTTAGCCACATGCCGAATATGGCTACCAATGGCGGAAAAGTGGAAAATGGCGGAAAAGTCATCAAATTATTTGAACAATAAAACCACAAAATCATCAAAAATATCATTTAAAATAACATTTTTGCAACAATTTTAGTTTTAATGTGTATAAAACATATTTATTTATAATTTTCAGTCAAAAAATGAAAATTGAACAAATTCGTTTTCCCCCACATTTTGGCCATTATCTCAGAAGCGTGTGTTTCGACATACGCCTGGTTTTGGTCAGATGGGACACATATGTCTACTTTATTTCTTTCCAATTCCTCGCCCAACATTTGCACCTTTCCCAGTTGTACGATACTTCTCACATTCCATGTTCCTATCCTTAAAGTGTTCCTTGTTTGCACTTTTCCACCGCTGTTGCCCATTCCAGTAGCCAATTTTTCGCCTCTGCCCTGGTTGCTCAACAGGTGACGCGGACCTTTTTGACCCGGGCGACGTCTGAGCCGGTATGAGTTTAGATATGAACTGTCTATTATGCTCATTGGAAAAATGAGGTGGTAGATTCCCATGCCTTTCCACCTTGCAGTGGCGGTCCATAGACCAGCCTTTTCCTTGATCAGCCGTTGTCATTTTCGCAATCCTCCGCCCAATCACCGATGCAAGGCCCGCTGCTGCCCAGACCTTCGCCCCCCACGTTAGCCAGTTTTTCGGGGTTCCTGCAGAGCCTTCCCACCTCGCGTAGCACCCAAGGTGGTACTTCGGCATACGCCTTTACCACTGGTGGTATAGCCTCTGCAGGCAACCCCCTACTTGACTGTTTACACCCCCTCACCCCTTTGAAGTGTGGGTCGGACTCGACCACCACCTTGCGAAAGACTGTGTTGCTCGCATACATGGATGAGACGAGAGATGGGTGGATGCTGCATCTTCTGTTATCTACTGGGAACCATACCAAAGTGATGCTACATGAGTTGCGATTGCTCCACCCACTGCTGCTCCTAGTTCTAAGTTAAGTTCAACTCTCAACATCGGATAAGAAACTGTCGGTTGAACTCTTCTTTGTGTATGTATTGGAATTTGCAGCTGGTGATTCGTCTTTCTTTTCAGGCAGCACTCGTCTATGGCTGACTCTGTCTGTTGTGGTGACAGTGACATCGTAGACTAGAGTTGTTATGAGATGGGTCACGTTGCTGGCTGCCAGGCTTTATATTTGCTTTTGCATTCTGTATGTCTCATTTTTCATGTGAACTCTACCAGTGTATCTCGATGCAGTGTGACATCCAGATTAATCAATAAACGAAGATCATCAGCTAATATGCAATACGACATGATCATGGAAACACATTTTTCACATCACTCTTGTTGAGTTAACAGCAAGTCAGGAATAAAGAAGTGACAGCAATATATAATCCCGGAAACTACAGGCCGATAGCGAATGTTACATTCCTCTCGAAGCTCATCGAAAAGGTCGTCGCCATGCAGCTCATTGCTTACCTAGAAGGAAATAATCTGCTGCCACAGAATCAATCCGGTTTCAGAAGATTCCACTCAACTGAAACGCTTCTACTCCGTCTCCTCTCAGACATCTATGGAGCGATTGACAGAGCCCAGCTGACCCTGCTAGCCCTTTTCGATGTCAGCGCTGTTTTCGATACTGTTGATCACAAGATTTTGTTAGAGCGGCCAAGTGTTACTTTTGGTTTGACTGGTGCAATTTACAAATGGATAGATTCTTTTCTTCATGAACGTTCTCTCTGTGTGGTCCATGGTTTTTCTAGGTCAATCAATCAATCAATCACATAAATTTATATAGCGCCTCTTCAAGATCTCTACTCAGAGGCGCTCTTGGGTACCTGCACAATATGGTCTACCCCAGGGTTCAGTCCTTGGTCCCATACTTTATATTATCTACACCTCAGGTCTTGCCACACTACTAATGGCTCATGCGGTCTCGGGCCAGCAGTATGCAGACGACATCCAGGCTTACACTCAATGCCTCCCTTCTAATACTATCGAAGCGGTTCGGATAATGAGCGGGAATCTGAATGCTTTAGAAGCATGGATGTCATCCAATAGACTACGCTTGAACCCTTCTAAGACAAAATTTATTTGGTTGGGCACATCACAGCAGCTTGCCAAGCTTGATCTCTTTTCTCTTGCATCTGAATTTCCTGGCTTTACCTTTGCAACCACGGTTCATGACCTTGGTGTCCAACTTGACAAAGAACTCACTTTTGCTCCTCAACATCACCGTCTTGCACGAGGCTGCTATTATCAGTTGCGCCAGCTTCGCACTGTCATCCGTTCTCTTACATCTGCTGCTACTCTTACTCTAGTGCATTCCTTTGTTACATCTCGCATTGACTATTGCTCTTCGCTCTACATTGGCCTCCCATCCAGCAAATTGACTTGTCTTGACCAATTGACTTGTCTTGACCGTGTGCTGCACGCCTAATTGGGAAAATCCCTAAATATGGTAATGTCTCAAACTACATGCTTGATGTACTTCACTGGCTCCCTATTCGCCAGCGTATTGAGTTCAGGGTGTCTGCACTGGTATGGCGATGTTGTCAGGGCATCGCCCCAATTTATCTCCGAGAGCTATGCAGCCTTACATTGGGTATCCAAGGACGTCGTCAGCTACGCTCTGCTGATAAGGGAGTCCTCTTGGTTACTGCTACCACGAAGAATCGAGCCTTTTCTGTGGTTGGTCCGGCGGTCTGGAATAGCCTTCCTTTTGAGCTGCACCTACACCCTGAAGTGCACATACAAACAAACAAACCCTGGGACTCTACCAGGATCGTCCCTTACTAAACTTAAAACTGTTCTTTTTGAGCTCGCTGGAGTCGGGAGAGCCTCTGAGTAGTTTTTTACTTGAAGGAGCGCTATATAAATGTCTGAATGAATGAATAAACAGCGGCCAATAAACATTATAAAAATAAAATATTTGATCTTTTCTAATCTAGTCCAAACATACCTCAAAACACTGAAACAGTGACACTTACTGTTTGTTAAATCTGGAATCTGACACTTGATAAAATCCCAAGTCTGTATACGATAGGTCTGATCCACAACGTTACTTCCAACTGAACTTTCACCGTTGGCCACTAAAGCACCTTGTCAAAAAGACAACTCAAAATATCATGCAAGGCCTTAACCTTGTTGAGACAATTGGGATATAAATGTTACGCACAGCTCTAAAAATTAATAAAAATTTTTGTCAGTGTCCTAATGCATGCAATGACCAACTTATCAGACTGAATTAACCCTCATCTGATCAAGGGGGGGTCTGACCAGACCCCCTGCATATGAATTAAACACAAGATGCTCAACAAAATCAACAACTCAATGCACAATAATGAACAATGAATGTCCACAATTTTGGTGTTAACATTGGATGAAGAACTTAGTTTCGCAATGCACATAAATCAGCTGACTGGTTGGTGGCTGTTACTACCAAATTAGACCACACATTGACTTGTAACTCACAAGTATCATGCAGGCTCATCTATCACATTGATGCTGTTAAGATTACAATACATTAGGTACAACAATTATTTTGAATTGCAATAAATTGTAAAGTTTTTATTTAAGTTTCATTTCAAGGTGTTGAATATTTTTAAACGGTGTCCGTAAATCGGCATAGAAATATGCCGATTTACAAAAAATTTTTACATAATGCTTAGTTTTATTTAGAGACAGTCACAATTTTCACAAGTGGGTCCTGACCCAGAGAAGTTTGGGAAGCACTGGTCACACACAAAAATCCGACTCAGGTTAACACTTCCCAATAGTGATTTAAATTTTGTGCATTTTGTTGATATGATTACATTATTATTAAACTTACATCAAATTTGTCTACCTACAATTTTAATACATGCCAAGAGAGCTTACAATGTCTCTTAATAATGAATTGCATGCGACTTGCACTCATCTGTTGTATTTAACCTGACCTTTGCTGCCATTGTCTTATACACTAGATCTTGAAATTTAAGGTTTAAGTTAGTCACTGACCTGCATGCGTTCAAATAGTTGAACGCTCAAAAGTTTTGATTCCATTCCTTAAAAAATGAGTACCAAGTATTATTTTCAGGAGTTTCACTGCTCAAGAGTTTTGATTCCATCCCTTAAAAAAGTACTATTTATGGAAAGTTCATCTAATTAGGACAATATACAGCCTGGTTAATTTTCATAATAATAATAATCTTTGACTATTTTTTTAAATTAGACAAATCTGGGTGACTCATCGCACCAAGAAACATATCAAAGCACAATAAATAGAATTTTTTAAAATTTCAACATAATAAATGGACAAGCTGTGAAGCAAGGACCTATCTGTGATATACATATACAGGGTGCGGCCAAAAAAAATACCCCAATACGAAAATTGCGATTTCTAGAAAACCGCTGAATATTTTGTTACAAATATTTTCATTCTTATTCATAACATAATTTTACATATTATCTGAAAATTTTATGTCAGTATCTTTATATTTGTGATCATGACATCAGGCAGAAGAAAGAACTGCGTTTTTTCAACTGAACAAGGCATTCACGAAGTAGGAAATCATGTTTTTACATAAAATAGCCTGCGGTGTGTCATAATTACGTCATTTCCGCTTTGCGGACCGTGTTCTTCAGTCTTTATCGATGAAAAGATCTTTTACATCAATTCACCCTTAAATAATCATAACAACAGCATCTGGGCGAAGAAGAAAAAAGCGGATATCCATCCAAGCCGTCTGTTCGTCGAGATAGCCAAGTTCTTTCCCAACATCATGGTTTCTGCAGGAGTCAAATATGAGGGTAAAGGACGCCTACAAAGCCAATGCTAAGTACTACGTGGAGAATCTTTTGCCTAAGCTTGTCGATGACTGTCACAGTGTCAAACTGTCTTGGGAAAACAGTTCACTTTTCAGCAAGATGGAGTGCCCGCTCACGGCACCAAGCTGGCCCAAGATTGGCTAACAAGTCACTGTCTTGACTTCATCAACAAGGGTTGTGGCTGCCAAATTTCCCGGATATGAACCCACTCGACTATGGTGTATGGGGTGCATTGCTTGAGATTTATAACAAACTTACCAAAAAGCCAAAGAACATTTCTGAACTGAAAAATACGCGGCAAACCATCTGTTTTGGGCTTTCGAAAACGTCTGCAAGCTTGCGTAAAAGCAAACGGTGCTCACTTCGAACATTCATTGCACAAAACTTTAACAGTTTGGCCTAATCTTGTCAATAACAATAAGTAACCTTGAACTTTGTTGCATTTCTGTTTGCGCCATTACTTTGTTACTTATTGCTCTCACTAAATGACTGTTGAAACGAAAATAACATTGTTTCACTTCAGGGTTGCACCATTTTGGTGTTCATAATTCGAATTTCATTAGATTTAGCCAAGTTGTAGATAAATATGTGTCAAATAGACTGGCGAAGTTTTATAACAAAATATTCAGCGGTTTTTGAGAAATCACGATTTTCGTAATGGGGTATTTTTTTTGGCCGCACCCTGTATATATATATATATATATGTTTGTGTGTGTGTATCACAGATAGGTCCTTGCTATATCACAGATAGGTCCTTGCTCCATATATAATATATATATATATATATCCACAAAAATGTAATGGCACCAAATTGCATTGAACTGAATTGTATTACTTTGACCAGCTCTCCTCATCCTGCAAGTGAGGACTGCCATGGCTACAATAAGAGCCTTTGCTTTAAATGTCCCTTTTTCGTTCTCCCAAGACAACTTTATCTCCCTTGGTCTCTGTCTATGGGAGCGATTCTGATTATTGTGCACTGTGAGAGGCACTACCGGTACACAAATTTATATATATATATATATATATATATATATATATATATATATATATATATATATATATATATATATATATGTATATACGATACAGTACCTTGTATACACACCCATTCAAATTTAATTTTCCTGGCTTACAGTTTGTACAAAATGACACATTTGTGATATCACACCATTTCGGGTGATCTTGACAAAGTTTACCGCCTGTTCATGCACCTTGCAAATAGAACTGTTTTTAACAGTACTGTTAAAATTCACCTGAAATGGCTCTGTTGAGAGCTGCATGCATGCGAACACGTTGGCCATCAATGTCTCCTGACAATAGAGCATCTCGATTATTACGAAACTGGCGTAATGGCATGTAGTGCCGGTAGCCACTTCGTGACATTCTTTCCTGATCTCTCTGGTTATTTCTAAACATTTCCAATCTCATTCTAAAAGACATTGAAGAATTTAATTTTTGTTTACCTCATTGATATAACAATATTGTAGACTGCAAACAGTGCTGGAACATGCATGACTTTTAGTCTACCTAATAACTTCAATAGCACTATTATGGTAATATCCAAAGACAACAGCCGATGGCCACTGGTGAAATCACAAACTTTTAATGCCATAACAACACCGTAAAAATGTTTCTTCATTATTGTTAAAATTCTGACTACCGTATTTTCATGGATATAACCCGCACATGGGTATAACACACACGAATAAAGCCCGCTACTTTTGGGTGATCTTGACAACGTTTTCTGACATACATTTCAAAAGAAACATTTCTTAAACCTACAGTATTCAGACAAAGACTTTATATCAATCCCATGTTGTCCACATTTTCCGTTACTGAAGTGACAGGTATCACTTCCCTGCAAAATGTGATTAAGAATTTAAGAGGTTTCACCAATGCCTTCTAATCAGTTGACAACTAATTCATTACTGCCTGTTCATGTACCTTGCAAATACAACTCTTTTAAACATTACTGATATGAAAATACCAAATTTAGTACCAATCTTTTGGCTGCGTGAAAAAGTCATTTGTATAAGATGCCCACAAGAATACTACACGAGTAGGGTGTGTTTTTCAAATTAAAATCCTTTGTATAACCCTGCGTGTTATATGCGCGAAAATACGGTACATCCTGAATTATTATTGATCATGGATTGAGATTTTTTTCCAGGTTGTGAGTTGACAACATGCAATCTCACCATCACTGGGGAGGGGAGTTAGACAAGGCTGCCCATTATCTCCCCTGCTATTCAACATCTATATAGAGATGCTGGTAACAGAAGCATTTGAAAGGGTAGACGATGGAATAATGGTAGGAGAGAGTATGATGACAGCTATACGATTTGCAGATGATCAGGCAATGGTAGCAAGTTAAAATGCCGGGCTGCAAAGAATAATGAACATGCTGGAGAAAACATCTGAAGAATACGGTATGAAGATTAACAGGAAGAAAACAAAGGTGAGGAGGATGAGCAATTATGAAGGGAAAAGAGTAAAAATTTTCATCAATGGTGAAGAGGTTGAGCAGGTACATCAGTTTTGCTATCTGGGAAGTCTGATAACAGAGGAATGCAGGTGTACAGCTGAGATCAAGAGAAGAATAGCAATGGGAAAGGAATATTTTGGAACAGAGGGGAGCTACTAAGAGGAAGATTGAAAATAGATCTAAAGAAGAGACTGATAAAAAAAGTCTTGTATGGAGCGTGGCGCTTTATGGAGAAGAAACGTGGACTATGGGAAAAGCAGAAGTGGAAAGACTTGAGGCTTTTAAAATGTGAATGTGGAGAAGAATGGCCAAGATTAGTTGAATGGACTACAAAACCAATGAAGAGGTGCTGCAACTGGTGCAAGAAGAAAGAACACTGATTGAGACAATACGGAAGAGGCAGATGAACTGGCTTGGGGCACATGTTGAGGGAAGACTCGCTCTTGAGGACTGTTCTGGAGGGAAAGAAAACACCAGAAAGACCAAGAAAGATGATGTTGGACTGGTTGATGGACAAAGAAAAGGGACGAGGATATAAAGAAATCAAGGATAAAGCACAGAATAGACAAGAATGGCGTCGCTGGAATCTTGGACCTGCAGAAGAGGATTGAGATAGGTTTATTATTATAATTATAATTAAATAAATTTGTAACGTGTGCACTGTGCAAGGTCACACCGAAATGTGAATCTGAGTCGCCATAGAAAGATGCAGCCAGAGATCCATGTGCTTGACAGCCAAGAAGAAGTTGTGAGTTTTGAACCACTTTTTGAAGGAAGTGAAATTGAGCTAGGAAGAAAGAGCGGAAGCCGATTCCATTCCCTGGGTGCAGAGGCATGGAATGCATGCGAGCCCATGACTGTTTTGCATCGAGGTTCAGCTAAAAGATTTGTACCTGATGAACGCAAGCAACAAGGAGGAATGTAAGGAGTTAGTAGTGACTGAAGGTACGAAGGCGAGTTGGTGCTGATCCATGCCAGTCCTGCCAATTTGAATTTTATCTTGTACTGAACAGGAAGCCAGTGCAGTTGATGGAGAAGCGCTGAGGAACTAGCTTGAACTGGGACACGCAGCCCTGCCCACGCTAAGGAGTTTTGGATGTGTTGCAGCCTGTTGAGCTCAGTGTCTGAGAGACCGACAAAAACGGCGTTAGCATAATCAAGACGAGAGGAGACAAGAGAACAGGCAATGGTTTGAGACATATCCATAGTTATTAGTCAGGGCCGACGTGATGTGAGACGTATTGTCCGAATGTGATAGATACAAGATTTACAAATGCTTGCAATATGTGGTCGAAATGTGAGCTTATTGTCTAGAGTCACACCAAGTATTTTGACAATATCTGAGAGATGCACAGCAGTGCCGGCAAGGTCGACATTAGAAAGTGGAGGGAAAGAGTGCAGGCGCTGGTGTGACCCAAACAAAATTGCCTCAGACTTGTCATGGTTTATGGCCAACTATTGAAACAAAACCAGGAGTAGATAGATGAAAGGCACACTTCAAGTTTAAGTTTGCCAGACTGATCAGTGTGTGACAAAGCAACAAAGCTCCTGATGAGACAGAGATGCGGAAAGCAATAGCTGATGGCCCACATGTCATGCACAGATCCAGCAGGATGCCGAGATCACCCACAGAGGTCGAAGGCCAAATCAGGGCTGTGTAGAGTGTAGACACTCAGTGAGCTGGTGTCTAGAAGGAGACACCATCTGCCAGGCATACGCTAGTACTGCAAGTCCAGCTTCTCGGGGTTGTCTATTCGACTGCATCCACTCGGCAATCCACTCAAGGCCAAGCTCCATTCTCCGTCGCTGCTGTGCAGAAATCGATGGAGGTCCTAATGTGAAGAGCTGAAGATTCGTCAGCATAGAAGTGGGATGATAGGCTGAGACTGGCAGCAAGCTCACCCACATCGGCAGTGTAGAGCAGGGAAAGCACTGGTCCAAGCACAGACCAAAGAGGGACACCACAGAAGAGAGAATGGTTGGTGGAAAAGACCCTCTCAAAGAGCATCGTCTGTCGGCGATCGCAGAGATAGGAGCAAAGCCAGTTGAGTGGATCTCATAAGCCTTAATAAGCGCTCGACCAGAACATCTTGGTCCACCATATCGAAGGTGGTCAAGAGATCAGGCAGTCCATGCAGAGCATGGTTGCCCACATTGATTGCTTCAGTAAGACCTATTACCACCTTCTCAATCAAATGACTGATGCACTGGAGAAGGTTGACTGATGACAAGAACTCAGCAATGAGTTCAAAACCGACACAGTAGACAGAGGAAGCAGATGATGATCTTCATTTAATTATAAATGAGACAAATCCAGGTGACACACCGCACCCAGTTACACGTCATAGCACATTAAAAATCGCCAAATCGATCAAAACAGGACCTGAGCAGCTACGATGGAATGGGGTCTTCCATGGAACCCCACCTGTCGAGAGCATCATTGACCATCTGACGTCAGTCATAAAGGGAGTGGAATTTATCAGCTGTCGAGATGTCACGCAGCACAAATGACGAAGCAGCAGCATGCAGTCACCACTGGAACGGACGAGTCCAGCATCAACGACGACGACGTCAGCTCATATGGGCGACTGGAGCGTACGCATTGCAGATTTGCACGGCGGCCATCAATTCCAGCTCACTGACGCAGTGACAAAATATACAAACAGGCCCAAGGCTGGTGAAGGGCAACAATAACAACAACCACGACCCAAAACAAGTGCCATGCATCAACGAGCACTGCATTAATGAATCGAATCAGCACGGTAGAATCCATGGTTGAAAACAATACAAAGTATCCAAAAAACCAACTCAGCAGATGGAAAAAGGGAGCGAAAACTGCAAAGAACTTATAGAGCTGAGCTAGGTAACATCCAGCAAGCAGCCACATGTGACGCTCCTTACACTGTCATATTCAAAAATACTTTCAAGCAAAAGCTGTCACAACTTGCTCTATCAAACAAAATATTAAAACTTCTTACGCTCTGATTTCCTCACGGAATCCTCTCAAGCGATTGACGATTCTTGTTCTATCTTCATTACCTTATACAAACAACAAAGAGTTCAATGCTACTTTTATTTACTAGCTAATTAAAGCATCTTGAATTTTTAGATTCATGTCACAGTGCCACTGGATTATCTTCTCCATCACTTTGTGGGGTCCTTAAAAAGGCCCCAAATATGTGTGTGTTTGCCTCTGCACAAGCGTTATGCGTCAAACCAGTTGCTGAAAACCTGAGACAATTAATCAAACTGTGTTGGAGCTTGCTCAGCAATGGCTAATCGAATTCTGACAAATTTCATCTTATCCACTAATGTATACCAATATCTAGAACATAAAATAGATCAATTAGTAAAAGCAGGAGAAACAATTCATAGAAATACTGCTTCATTCATGAGAATTAAGGTTCATGGCCACATTGTGTTAAAAGCAATATTGTCTTATGTTTATGCTTTTGCATAGACATGTAAAGTTCCATTATTATCAACCCCTCTAGCGTGTTAATGACAGTGGTGGCAGACAGAAAACTGTGGAATACAATAAACCTTAAAATATTCTATCTGTTCTAGATAGTAAATGTGGAGGTGGCCAAAGCTGGAACTATAAATACAGATTCACACAAGGCAGCAAAAAATGAGAGCAATTGTACCTAGAGTCTCTCCAACAGCATCAGCACCAGAACCAAGTCCAGGTGAGCTGCTCCGAAAAGAGAAGAGATCGTCTTCATCCAAAGGACCAGAAACCCTGGTGCTGTCACTGTTTCCACCAATAAGTCTGCTACTGCCAGTCAAAGTTGATGATCCAAGTCCAAATCTTGACCTTAGCTCCTCCACATGAAAGTTGATTCTTTCTTGTCTCTCTCGCAACCGTTCGCTAATTGATGTAAAATGTGAACTGTTCAGATGAGATGAAGATCTATAAATGCCTGGCTCTAAATAGTGCATGCTATCACTTAAATGCTGCTCAGTCTGTGGAATCTGCTCATCTGGGCTGTGGACTCTGCCATCAAGTTCATCTGAATAGACCTCTATGCGTGGAATAACACGATCTGGCCTGGTGGGACCATCAAAACTGGAACTAGAATCCGACAAGTGAAGCAGCCTTGGTCTTGAGCCATATCTAGCTGCGGATGGGATTCCATGAACTTGTTCACTGCCACTAGAACCATTCAATTCTTGTTGAAGAGAATCTAGATCTCTCAGAGTTTCAGTAACTGGTAGATGGCTGTTTGAGGTAGAAGGCATGGATTCCAAGATCTGAAAGTAACTTGAGACGGGGCTCTCTACCTCCCTAGATGACCGAATGGAATGAGGGTGTTCAGAACTCACACTAACTTCAGACCAACTTGAAGTTGGGTGCCTTGCAGGTGGATCAAATATCTGTGGAATATTCAGGCTGTTGCATACCGAACAACCAAGTGGAGACATGTCAGAATTCAAACAGTGACTTGATGTACTGTCAAATGGTTGCAGTACGCCATTTATATGACTGCGCCTCAAGCGCCTTAGTTCATGCTGACGACTTGTGTGTGCTTGACGACGAGCTCTACGATTGCAAGCAGATGTACCAGCCAGTGAAGTAATGGTTCTTGCTGTAGCTGATGCAGCAGACGAAGCAGAGCTCGATCTGTTACTGTAAAAAGGCAGAAATAATCTGCACCTGGCTGAACTGCTGTCAAGCATTTGATCAGTTGCTTGTGTATCAGCAGTTCCTGAACTGCCTACATCAGCCATTTCATGAGAATTGTTAAATATTGATGACACAGTATAATGACCAACAGATGTCGGGTTCAAGCTCTGATTTGTAGTAGTAGCCAAATTCACACTAGTTTGAGGAGCAGCCATCCAACTAGAAGTGTTCTCAGAATGAAAGATAGAGGAAGAGCTGACCGAACTACCAGTAATCTGATGTTGTACAGGGACCTCAGTTTCTTCCGAGGCAGAGGATAAATTTCCTAAGGAAGTACTCAAAATTTCATTTTCATTGACAGGCAATGCATATGAATGCTCAAAAGAATTACTGGCAGAACCCTCATGATCTTGACCACTCAGTTGATCTTCAAGTCGTAGTTCCAGACCAGATCCTCCATCCAGTGTGAGGGTGTCCATAGGGCAACCAGCACTAGTGGAAAGATGGACGGCACCATCGTCTTGTTCATGGTTCACACGAGCACTGTTCTGCTGACTACAGAACAATGACACAGACGTAGATGGCTGAACTCCCCAGTTAGATGAAGGATTAAACCATATTTCAGGAAATCTTTCTGCATCTTCCTCATTTCCTTCAGAAGCTGGTTCAATTCTGCTTTTAGATACAACTCCAACAACCTCCATATTCAGTGGAGGCTGATCAGAAGAAGGCAATAAAAGCACGTCAGAATCTGATTCATTTGACCTTTGCCTGGTTTCTCCTGTTTGTTCATCCTCAAGCAATGGATTGAGGGTAACTGAATCCCTTAACAGTTCCTCAGCCATTGCTGGTGTTGTAGAAGAAGTGTTCATCCTTGCTGAGAAAGCTTGATATTGATTCCCTGCAGGTGAGACTTCCACGTACCCAGGCTCCAAAAGAGTCAAATTCTCACTCAATGGGTCGTCACCAGCTACAAAACGTTGCTGTGAATTGTTGCCACTTAAACTGTGTATATACCTAGATGGTGTCTGACATCCATCACCAGCTAATGTCAGCAAAGCATTTCCAGCTTCCAGCTCTCTTTCCTGTGAGGAAGAAGAAGAAGAGGAAGAAGAAGAAGAAGAAGGCAGCCAGTCAGTGATGGCAGAGGATGATACTGGTGGCCTGGAAACAGCAGATGACAGAAGAGGACCTCTTTTTGCTGGCAGATTAACTGCCCCTGTATCAGTTAAATTAGTACTATTTTGCTGGCTGTTGTGTCTGCCTTCAAGACCAGCAAGTGGTAGACTGTGAGCAGGACCTGACGCACACCTTGACCCGCTATCTAAAGATGACCTGTAAGCTTGGCGGGTTACATCGTGTGCATACTGTCGAGCACTGCTTAAACTTCTTGCATGGTCCATTGCGCCGCTCCTGTTCCCGCTCCATCCAGTTCTCAAATCCATCAAAGAATCTAAACATAACACACTTCAGACTATTATTTTGCAGCAAATGTCAAAACTTTAAGTACCAAAATATGTAGCAGCTTTAAAACATAACAGAGCCCACAAACAATCCAAACGGTATATACAAATGACAAATTAATGCAGCTATAAACAATGTGCTAAGCAAGGCAATGGTGGCAAAGTGCAATTTGTACACCACAATTGAGAATAATAAAAGACAGACAAAAAGAGAGAAATACAAACAGAAATACAAATAAATTATAGCAATGAGCCAAGCAGTGAATGATTATGTGAGCTTGTCTTGCCTATAGGACCCAAGGAAGGGCGAAATCAAAATTGGTCTTGCTCTGTCAAAACTCTTGACCCAAGTGATGCCCGGGTTGACTGTTCTAAGTAAGAAGTAAGAATATTCTTTATTAGACCACCAGCAAATGTACAGTAGTTTACAGAGGAAATAAATAATAGGAAACATTTATGCAAAGTTATACAACATTCGTATAATAAAACTTCTTTTGGCAAAAGAATCTTCTCTAGGAAGGGTTAGATCTGTGGTTTTCAAACTTTTCCAGTGGCAGAACCTTTCTCCAAGCACCATTTGCTCGCGGAACAAAGCGTGTTTCACCCGTCCAGTATTTCAAGAAATACAGAACCTACAGTACTGTTGTATCTTGTAAAATTATGTAATATTTAGATTAAATGTACTTTTTTGCACTTCTGGCGAGTCAATAGTATCACTTTACAAACAGGTCAACTCAATTGCTTTAGAATTTCAGAAGTGTAAGCCCAGTGCACAAATATCTGCCAGATAGGCCTAACAACCGCATTTCTGCTCTATTTCACCAACAACTATACATCCATCTGATAGATGAATAGAATTTTAAAATGAAAAATAGGCTCTATTCTGTATCAGTGTTAAGGACAAGTTGTGTTAAGGCCCCTAGCTCCTTGCTCACGTTTAATGCGAAATATGTGCCTGAAATATGTGCCTGATTTAAGTCGTGATGCATCGTAGAGAAACACATAGACTAATGTTAAATATTCAACATAGGCAGACACTGATCACTCTTCTCGGCTACCGGCTTTCACAAATGTCAGGAGATAACAGAGAAAGAACTTTCCTGTTTCAAGAATCGTTTCAAGCTCAACCGTCATAAGTGTGGTGAGTGACACAAGGCTAGTGGGCCGAGGGGCTTCAGCTTATTGGGGAGTTTCAGCTTTGTTTGCTGGTCACATCCTTGCACCTGAAAAAGTATGCAGACTGTTATGGTAAGGAGTTACAATCTTTTTGCTTAGCACGGTAGGGTAGATAAGCATTGAAACAGGAAAGTTCTTTCTCTGTTATCTCCTGACATTTGTGAAAGCCGGTAGCCGAGAAGAGTGATCAGTGTGAGGCCAGATTGATTTATTGGACCGAGAGTCTCAAAGATCAATGGTACAAAGCAATAATAACACAAAATGGCAGTGTATTTAGATGTCTTTCTATCTAACTAAGTAAGTAAGTGAGAATATTCTTTATTTGACCACCAGCAAATGCACAGTAGTTAACAGAGGAAATAAATAATAGAAAACATTTCAACTTCAACTTGTTTATTGATCCCAAAAATATCAAACAGACAATTATGCATTCTTTAGCAAATGCAGTTCGCACCAAGCCATGCCACCACGGCGGGACCCTCAGCAAGATGTAGAGCCTGGAGTCCTCCCGGAAAACGAAGAAGGCGGCACTCGTTCACAATGTGCGACATTGTCTGTCTTTCCCCACAGCAGCACAGTGGATCATCAGCCTGTCCCCATCTCACCAGATTTACTGCGCAGCGGCCTTGATCCGTGCGGAAGCGATTTAAAGTTTTCCACAAATGACGAGGGAGATCACCACCCGGAGGCCAGACAGATGGCACGGCCACGAGCGAATGATTCACCACTTCCATAGTGGGCCATTCTTCGCACCAGGCCGAGGTAGCTGTCAAACCTTCCTCCGGAGGATTTCTCCAGATAGGATGTCTAGACGGGAGACGCACTCCTGGGTGGAGCGCAATGTCCGCGTGTAGAGGAAGTCTTTCGTCGTTTCGAATCTTGGTCAGCATCTTGGCGCAAACTTCAGCTCGACGGAGGTAGGGCGGAGGAATGTTGCTGAGCACTGGCAACCAAGGGAGTGGAGTCGCTCGGAGCGTGCCCGACACCAGACGCATAGTCTCGTGTAACTTGACGTCCACATATCCGGTGTGGGCCGAACGGGCCCAGACAGGAGCGCAGTATTCCGCAGTGGAGTAGCACAGGGCCAGTGCTGAGGTTCGCAGGGTCGTAGCTCTAGCACCCCATGTTGAGCCAGCAAGTTTGCTGAGAAGATTGTTCCTTGCGCCCACCTTCGCAGCGGTCCTTCTTAGGTGCTCGTGGAATGTTAGCGACCTATCCAAGGTCACGCCCAGATAAACCGGATTTTTGTCATGCCGAAGGCGTTGACCATTCGTTGACAATTATGCATTCATAGTAGTACACAAAGTGATTAATTGCAGTTAACAATTGCAATGGAATAGCTTAGTGTACCATCATTACTGTGAAATGTAGGAAGTAATAGGCTACCAAACTCATCGCTGAACTCTCTTACCCAGAGCCATTGAAGACCAGTTATGCTCTAACATCTGGTTTTAATTTCCAGCAGGACGGTGCGCCTGCTTGCTCGCACGGCAAGGCTGATTGTGAATAATATTGGCAAAGGTGACTAACAACCTCGCCAGACCTTAGTCCTCTTGCTTATCACGTCTGGGGAGCTATGATAGAACGTTACAAGACATTTTATCCCAAGTTGGAGAACATTGGCTAGCTGAAGGAAGTCTTGCTGCTAATGTCAGATCAGTTGCCGCAGGACCCGATCAACAAGGCCATACTGACTCTACTGAGCTTCACAAAAAGAATTCGAACTCGTGTTAAAGCAGGGAGTGGACACTCCCATCATACCTACAATAAACAGCAAAACAAAATTCTGAGGTCATAGTGAAAAGTGACATCATTTGACATGGAAATCAACAAGTGACGTCCATTTTTCAGCGAAAATTTGAAAAAATGGAATTGAAAGTTTAAACAGCAGTAACTTTTGCAAACATGAACCTTTTCAAGTGAAACTTTCAGGGATTGTTTGAAATTCATTCCCCTGCAAATTGGGAAATTTTCACAGAAAAAGGTCAATCGGTTGTGAAGATATCGCATTTTATCCAGTGGTACATTTTTTCTTGAGCCACCCTGTAGATCAGAAAAGAGATGAAGAGGGCAGTATTTTTTAATCAAATTAAATTGAAGCAGTGGGATACCATTCCTCTGCTCAACTTGAAAAAAAAAAAGAATGAAAAAGCCACACAGATTAAATGGGTTATTCATTCATACATACACTGGCCCTAAATATAAACAGACGGACGGGGGGTTAATGGCAGAGAGGGATAATGTCCTAACGAGGGGTAATGGTCGGGGGTAATATATATATATATATATAATATATATTATAATATTATTCTTTATTAATTCAATCTGACAAACCGCAGAATGATTACAGGTACAGGTTATACGAAATACGGCCCACTATAGCACGATACGCAGGTCAGCTTTACAGCTGCAGTGGGTTCGGTAGCTTAACACTAATGGCCTAAGTGCTGGATCACTCCTGGTTCGGCCAAGCCAGAAATGGGAAGGGCTATCTTATTTTAAGCAGAATGGCAGGGGCAATGGCAGGGGGGGTGATGGGCCAGGGGGTAATGTCCGGACACCAGAGATACGACATCAATACATTGCCCACTTCGATGTATCATAGTGTTGTAATTGTCATATCTCCAGGAAAAAACTTCGAAGCGGAAACCATCATTTATGGCAAAAATCTAAGACCGGTAATATTTTCTATTAAGACATATATGTCAGAACACATGAACTGGGAAACCAGAACAATTTCAGAGCACACAAAATACATTTGACAGTAGAATCTCGAAAGCAGCGCTCATAGCATTCGTGCCTCTGTACGAACGGTTTAGAGGAATTACAAGATTTCATACACAAACACACAAAAAACATGCACACATGCAAACAGCTGATGAAGGTGGGAAAGAAAAGAGTGTCAACAAATTTCAACAAGTAATTGTTAGAATAAAAATGTGGGTTCATTCAAAATTCAAGGCTCTTACAGAGCGCTCATTTTACAGGTGGCATTGAACCTACACTATCTGATAACAGGAGCTCTACTTTTTATAAATCTGGTAGGACAGCTTTCAAACTTAAATCTACCTGACTTATACTTCAAGAAAGTAGAAAGAATGATATTTACCATCGTTAGTTGACATTCTGTGCATCTGGTAAAAAGGACCAACATTTCCAATATGACGTGAAGCATCAACTGCTCCTCCACTGTATCTGCTTCCATCAGTGGTATGCTCACTGAACAAAGGGAATGAAGACACATCGCTGAAAGATGACAACAGCATTAGTGAGGTTTTAAGTTTACATCTGTACGCCTGAAACAATATGCAATATAATTATGTTGTCTGACCTAAAGGAACTATTACAGATATGCCAGGACATACATATATATACAATGGGAGTATGGCCAGAAGACTTCCTACAAGCCATCATCATACCGATTAAGAAGAAACCAAATACAACATCTTGTGAAGAACACAGAACCATCAGCTTGCTCACCCATGCATCCAAAATCATGGTAAGAATACTGGCCGAGAGAGTGCTGGGAAAAACAGTCAATTTGAGGACTAGGAGAGGACTAATTCGGTTCCAGGAAGGGGGTGGGAACAAGAGATGCTATCGGAACATTGCGGATACTAACAGAAAGGAGCTGTCAGAATGGTCAGGACGTATATATATATGTTTTGTGGATTATTTATGAGAAGGCATTTGATAGAGTCAACTGGAGAAAGCTGCTACATGTACTGAGGACGATGGGAATAGACTGGAGAGACAGAAGATTGATAAGAAATTTATACATGGGGTAGAAGGTAAGAATAAGAATCGATGGAGAGTACTCAGAACCAGGAAAGGTGGGCAGAGGAGTGAGACAGCTGCCCTCTATCACCTCTTTTATTCAACATATATATATATATATATATATATATATATATATATATAGAAGAACTGGTCAGAGAAGCACTAGATTATCTGGAATAAAGGTGGGAGGAAGATGGATTAAGGTTCTGAGGTTTGCGGACAATCGGGCGATGTTGGCGAGAAACCAGAAGGGGTTGCAATAAGTGATGGATACCTTACCTTAGACCTTAGTCCTTCCATGCACTTGAGTGCATCGGGCGACACAGCTTCTCCACGTCACTCTGTCCTCCGCAGCTGCCCTGGCCACCTCCCACGTCATTCTGCCGTCCTCCAGGTCCTGCATCACCATATCTCGCCAGGTCTTTCTGGGCCGTCCTCGTCTTCTCCTCCATCCAGTCGGAGTCCAATCCATTGCCTGCTTCATGATTCTTTCTTCAGTTGATTTGTGTAGATGTCCCAACCACCGCAGTCGCAACTTCTTCATCATCTCTTCCAATTTCTCCATGGATATTCTTTTCCTCACGTCTTCATTTCTGATTTTAGCTCTCTAAGTAATCCCCAGTATTCTCCTTTGCCACCTATGATGAGCTGCCTCCAGCCTCTTCATGTTTGCTTTGGACACCGACCATGTCTCTGCTCCATACAGCAGCACTGTCAGCACCAATGCTCTGTATAATCTTGTCTTTGTTGTCATACTGAGCCCCTTGTCCCTCCATATGTTGTTTAATCTTCCAAATGTCGTATTCGCCTTTCCTAATCTGGTTCGGATATCTTTTTCACAATTGCCATTGTTCGTAATCACGCTTCCCAGGTAGCAGAAGTCATCCATCTCCTCCAACACATCCTCTCTGACCTTGATGCACTCTGAAGTTTCCCATTTTCCTATTTTCATGATCTTTGTCTTTGAGGCATTGATCCTTAAACCGACCAAGCTTGCCTGCTTCTCTACACTGCCCGTGAGTTTTCTCATTCCTCCAGTAGTGCTATGTCATCCGCGAAATCCAAATCTGCCATCTTCCCATCCTCCTCCCACTTCAGGCCCCATCCCTCCACTGTGCTTCGTCTCATCACCCAGACAATTGTTATCAAAAACAACAGCGGTGACAAAATGCACCCCTGCCTCACCCCTGTGACGATCCGGAACCACTCACCTAATTTCCCCTCCACTCTCACCGTGCACCTACTTTCCTTGTACATTCCTTTAATGATGTCTATAATCTTTGCTGGCATTTCGTACTGTTCAAGGATGCTCCATACCGCCGGTCTCTGCACACTGTCAAATGCCTTTTGGAAATCTATGAAGTTGATGATTATATTTGCATTTCCTGCCTCGCATTTCTCTATGATTTGTCTTAATGCAAATATCTGTTCACAGCAAGATCTGCCCTTTATAAAACCCGCCTGTTGTTGTCTTAACAAGCCATCTACTGCCACTTGAATTCTCTTCAAAATTATGCTGGCTAGAACTTTCCCCGGTATGGATAGCAACGTTATTCCTCTCCAGTTATTACAGTCACTAAGGTTCCCCTTCTTTGGGATTTGTATAATAATCCCATCTCACCAATCTCTTGGCACCTCCCCAGTGTTCCAAATGGCATTGCATAAGTGTGTTAACGCCTTCATCATCTATTTTCCTCCATTTTTTAGCAGTTCCAGTGGCATATCATCAATTCCTGCACATTTCCCATTCTTTAGTCTTTTCACCGCTTCCTCTACCTCTTTCTCTTTGATGACGTTTACATCCACATCCAAGGTTGGCAGGCACTGGTCATGGGCGAAATCATGCGTGATCTCCGGTTCCAGGCAATTCAAGATCTTGTCGAAATGTTCTCTCCATCTTGCCGCTTGTTCCTCGTTTGTTCTGAGCGTGTTCCCGGTAGCTCCTTTGATGGGCATCTTCTGCGTAATTTTTACTGCTATCTCCTTTGTGATCTTATACAGTGTTTTGGAATCTTCTATCTTTGCCGCCACTTCTGCTTCCTCCAGTCGTGCCTCTGTCCATGCCTTTTTGTCTTTTCTGCATCGGCTCTTGACTTCTTTGTCTTTGCTCCGGTAGTCTTTGCATATATGATGGATAGATTGAACAAAACGTCAATTGAATATGGCATGAGGATTAACATAGAGAAGCAAAAGTAAGGCCCCCCAAAAATTGTTGTGTTTCCGGTAACCCGACCGACTCACTTTTATTGTGAAAAAAATTTTTAGTTAAAAAAAGTTAGTAAATTTTTTAAATAAATTTTTTTAAATTTTTTTTAATTTACAGTTACATTGCCTTCCGTGATGTACAATTGTGAAATTATAATTTTAGCATTCACTAACCCAGGCGATGATCGTAAGCAGCCGTCTTTCAAGGTATATAATGGTCTGTTAATTGGAGCAATCAATAGTTTCCCACGGTCAGTTTGACAAGGCAGGGGCTTGTGGGGTGGATGGAGGAGAAAGTAATAGATCTGAAAGGAGGGTTTTCTCAGGGTAGCTCGTTGCAGGTATTGAGTACAGGACCATCTAGCTCAGCGGTTCTCAACCTTTTTAGTGCGGCGACCCCTTTTCAACATTTCAAAAGTTGTGACGACCCCCCACAAAAAAATGATCGAGTTACCTCACACCACCCCCCGCTCACTGCTTTTTTAAAAACCAGTGCCCACTGTTATGCATTTTCATTTCATTATTCGAAAACTGCTTTCAGCAATTGTGTGAGATTATCTGGATCTTGCGATTCTGCAAGCACCAATTCGGCAGTTTGAAGTTGGAGTTTCATAAGTCTATTCGGATTGTGAAACTTCAAGAGCTTGCTGCAAGAATTCTAGAAATGCTGTTTTCCTGCAGCTTTCCTGCATAGTTAGGATATTTGTGATCAGTCTTTTCGAAATCAGTCGGAAGGTACCAAATGTCATCAGGTAGAAAATGACGAAAAACCATGGAAAACCTTAAATCGGCCGTAATTGACATGAACGCAAAAACAAGCTTAAAAATATATATTCAATAGAAATGTCGTATAAAATGCTTGTTTAGACATATCTAAATGTGTAAAAATTAATTTTTACTAAGAGCCCTAAATCTGCTTATCGAGATCGAAAGTCAGAATTTAAGTCAAAATTAGCTACATTTTGTTGCGATATTAAAATAAGTTGCAGGTCGAATCGAAAAACGTGATTGGTCTCGTTTTGAAAAAGGAAATCCCCTTTTCCCGTTCTATTAATAAAACATGACCGCCTTCTATTTAGTACGCCCTGAGAGCGGCCCGAAATAGATCGTCTAACTCACAGAAACTTAAAATAGCGCTATAAAACAGACACGTGACCAAATCTTGAGCCGTGGTTGGCTGAACGATTAAAGGTCGCATGGCCTCGCCTCGTGTAACGGGATAAATCGTTTATTTCTTTGGCTTTTCACCTAAATAACTTAATCTTCGATATGGAGAATATTTTGTAAATCTGTAGAGTAGTTAGGCAATTGTCGAAGCTACGCGGCGGCCAAATTGTATTTAAATAGGTCCAGTAGAAATAGCCGTTTCATAGAAGAATGTCAATAATTATATCGCTAAACTTCGCACGCAATTTTCTCAACTAACAGTTTATCTATACCATCGGATTTAAAATTCTATAACTCTGGTTATATTTTTGATATAGAAAAACCGCAAACAGTTTTGGAAAGGAAAATGAAGCATGTACAGGAAATTGCTAAAAAGTGAAGAAATTTAATATGGTACTTTCCGACGGCTTTTGTGAAAACGGGTCACATTTAGTCGGCCTATCTGAATGGCACTTCAGTTTGTTTGTTGGGTTTCATCGATTCAACCGACCAAATGTCATTACAAATAAAACATTGTAGTTTCCCTATTCAAGATGCAACTCTTAAACAATAGGCTACTCTGAATTTCTTAAAACTGTTCAATAGTTCTTTTCTAAACTCTAATTTCACGTACCGGTAGCCAATTCGTTTTGGGAGGCTAGCAATTTCCTAAACTTTAGTGCTATTTTTTATGAGTGCGCCGAGCAGGGCGAGGGTTTAAGAGAGGCGAGGTGCATCTCCTTAATGTCAAACATTTTTAGATTTCCAAGGAAATGGAAGGAAATGGCTTAGGACTTCAATAAATGTGACCCGCTACATGAAAAGGTACCATAAGTCGGGTTTGGAGTTATTATGCCTTCACAAACCAGCTAAGTGAGCTGAACATTTTGCTGAAAACCAGATCAAAATCGGATGATAAATGACCGACTTATAATGATGTTCATGAAAAAGTTGCCACTTATTTCCATCGATGAGTACCGTGGGGTCTTGCACACTGGGAGCGCTTCTGAGCGATTTATCCTACAACAGGTTCACAACCAATTCTCAGTGATGTCTATTATGTAATATTATCAGTGTTATTAACTTAAAAGTCCTTTTCACCTGCTGCTAAAAATACCAAGAACTCAAATTTGATAAAAAAAAAAATTTTTCCCTCCACGTCTTTATGCGCGATTTCTCGCGAAACTGTAAGCCGACTTATGGTACCTTATCATATAGCGGGTCACAAATGTCCCCTTCCCATTATTTATTGTTTCTGATTTGAACAATAATGGAAGCACATTAATTTGTCATCTTAGCAAAGTTTCTCATGATTTCAGTGCTCAGAGACGTGATTTAAGACTTCATTAAATATTCCCTCTCCATAGTTTGCATTTTGTAATTTTTAGCATACAATAGCATTGTTGAGTGGGATCTTAAAAAATTGCTCGTTATGGATAAACAGCGGATGACACTGTAAAAATTTATGATGATATTTATGAAATTAATATTTCTGAAATATTAGGGTTATAAGCAGGTCAGTACCCCACCACGAATTTGGAGTGACGTACCCCTTTTCCAAAGTCTCCGTCCACGTAGGCCTATAGGCCTAGGCATCGCAAGCTGACTCACACTGTGAGTAACTTAACCGGATATTGTTTTTACTAGAGAAATAGCAAAAGTGGATTTTATATTATTTTAAAAACTAAAGTGGCAAATTTTAAGTTAGCTGCCACAATCTAACAAATGAATCGTGGCAAAAGTATAAGTAAGAATTTATTTTAAGTTGCCATAAAGTAGCAAATAGCGGTAAATTCCTATTACCGTAAAACGGGGTGACTTTGGCCCATTTTCAACTTGTTTTGATAATAAAACGATAATGCGACTGAATATGGCTGATCTAGCAATTTCATTAGGAGTGCATAGGGTTAGAGAGAAGAAGTGTTCAATAAAAAAAATTGTGTGATAACAGTTGAACCTTTATTTTTTACTTTTCAGGTGGGCCAAAGTCACCCCATCAGGCGGGGTGACTTTGGCCCACAGTGGTTTTGCCGTTATTAGACAAAGTGGACCTATCGCTGGGGTGACTTTGGCCCAAGGAATATGTTTTAAAAAATATTTAAACTTATAATAACACAAAAATGACACTGGTACTGCTACTGGTACTTGTAAAAGACTTGTAAATGACTATTGCGAAGTCATAATTATGACAATTGAAATGTTCGTGAACTCCATCTGCTTCTCAATATCAATAAATCATTTTGAACAATGTCTACACTGAAAACTAACAAAAAATGACTATGGCACTGTACTGGTACTTATATAAGACTTGTAAAAAGATTAGTGAGAAGTCGACTGACTAATGAAATGTCCACGAATTCCATTTACTTTCCGGCGTAGAAACTTGGTGCAATTCTGTTGCAGATGTTTTCTTTGGTGGAGGAATTTTTCAGAATTGCTGCTGTATGGTAATATCTTATCCACATTTGAAGACCAGTTCCAGCTCATATCACTTCTAGCTAAACAGCTGATGAGCTCCTCGTTTATTTTGTGCTTTGACCATGCCATGAAATTGTTCACATTCGTACATGTGACTATAACAGTCACCTTTCAAGACAGTGGTACCGTATGTTCAACCAAAAACCAGTCAAAATATCTTAGAAAGTGAAGTTTAAGCAAATACAGTTATTAATTTTCGCAAAAACATAATATATACATCGTCAGCAGTAACTTATAACAGGGGCCAAAGTCACCCCCAACTAGGGCCAAAGTCACCCCAAAAATTTTTCTTGCATTTTTAACTTACTTACTAGCGACATCGCAAAACAAACGGTGCGCCATACGCATGCAATTATAATGTACATTGACAAGTGTAATTGTCACCCACGGTATTATTGACGGTAGTTCTCCCAGAAAAATAATTTTGCACATCTTAAAATTTTCCCTTTTTTAAGGCTTGCAAACAAATGTGGAAAATTTCAACAAATATTACAATGAAATCAATCAAATTACTTTAAAATATTCGCTAAATAATGACCTATCGTCAGCTGTAAAGCATTTCAAAACCACGTGATAACTACGGAAGCTGGGAGGTGTGCAAACTAATTTTTCCATTTGGGCCAAAGTCACCCCGCGGGCCAAAGTAACCCCGTTTTACGGTACATGTGTAGTTCTGTACATTCTTTGCAAATTTCTGAAGGGTCCAGGCGACCCCTGACAAATCGGCAGGCGACCCCCGCGGGGGTCGCGACCCACAGGTTGAGAACCGCTGATCTAGCTTGTAGCAAATGATGGCTATAGACATCCTGCTGCAAGTTTATAGTTTAACCAGCTGTTTGTCCGTCCTAAGACAGTCCATTTTTGCTCACTGTGCCTTCCTAAGCTGATTAGGCTCTCTTGTGATCACTGTGCCCTCTTTGCTCTCTGCTTCTTTCTGCTCTCTTTTGTTGTGTTTACTGTGCCTTCTTGTGCTCACAGTGCTCTCTTCTACTAACTCTGCTCTCTTCCCCTCACTGAGCACTTCTCTTTTAAATCGAGCACCCGTTGGTGAAGGATTTAACATTCATTCATTCAGGTATTTATATAGCACACCTCTTCAAGGAAACTACTCAGAGGGGCTCCCGACTCCAGCATGGCCAAAAAGAAGTTTTGAAGTGAATAGAATGTTTCATTTTATTTTATTGATCTCTCAATTTCTATAGCGCCCCTTCAAGCTAACGACTCAGAAGCGCTCCCGACTACAGCGCGGACTCTGCATCGGAGTTTCACGCCTGCCTAACTACTTCCTGCTGCCAGTCTTGAGATACCTCTAGCCTTATCATTCTCACTTGAGCCACCTCTAACGGTGACTAGTGAAAATAAATCTACCAACCTAGAGGTTGGTAGATTTATTTTTAACTAATCACTGGCTCGGCCAGTCTGGAACGACCCCTAGTGGTGATGTTCTGTTCGCACTCATCTTCCCCTTCCCTTCCCACTTTATCTTACCAAAAAAGATGCCAACAAAAAGAAATTAATAGGATTGTTTTCTAGTGCAGACAGCCAGGAAATAGGCAGTTTATACTTGCTTAGAACATGTACTTTGTTGCAGCGTGTACCTTTGTGTAAAAAAGAGCATTGGGGTATAATTTTTCGGATCGTCGCTGTATAAAAATATTTTACCAAAATAAAAATATTTTTAGACTTACATACCCAATTTATTTAGCTCTGTTACCGGAAACATAACATTAATTTTTTTTGGCCTAATGAAGATCAGCAAAGGGAGAAGAAACTCCAGTCAACATCCAAATAGAAGGCAAAGGGAAAGAACAGGTGAAGGAATTTTGCTACCTGGGAAGCTTGGTGACAACAGATGCTAAATGTCATAAGAAAATCAGAAGGAGGATTGCAATGGGAAAGAGGCATTTACAAAAACAGAACTACCGTATTTTCGCGAATATAACACGCGGGTTATATAAAGTTTTACAAACCACGCACCCTACCTGCGTGGTATACTCGGGGCGAGTTATACAAATTATTTTTTACATAGCCAAATTTTGAACTAGATTATTTTCAGATCATGGTCAGAAACTGCTGTAAAAAATTTTACTTACAATACGGAGGCATGGTCGTCGACGAAACAATAGGGCATAAAGTCTGAAGTCAGTAGAAGTATTCGTTTATCATCATTATCATAAAATGTCATGGCCGCAGAAAGTCACAATTGAAAATGAAAAAAAATTATTTGACTTAAATATAAAAGTCAAATATTACTGTATATAAATTGTAATTGTCTGTCTTATTCAATTTTGAATAAACGAATGAACACACTGTACGATATTCTGTATTATCACTCGCAAAGCACTAGGTAGGGAGTTGATGAAATTAGGCTTTTAATTGTTATAGCGCATAATTTTGCGATTTTCAAACAGTCTAGTTAATAATCCTTTTCAGTGTCATAAGCTGTCTCTTCCACATTAAAACATAAATGGTGTCCACGGCATCAAAATGAAGTACAATTTTACCATAATGGCTTGCCAGTTACCAAATAGGTTCATCCCACTTCCTGTGCAGTGACGGCGAATGCGGTGAATGCCATCTGTGAACCCGAGCAAAATTCAGAATTTCTTGGCTAGACCGACTTTATTTTCGTCTATTGATATATCAAACAATTATTAATCGCTAGACTTATCGAAACTGGCATCATTTGAAGCTAATTCTTCAAGAAAATGGCGAGTTTATACGGAAATCTATTCCTCTGCAAGGGCCGCCATCTCTGACTATTCGAATTTGTGTGCGTCAAAGTAACGCGCATACATTCCCACTTTAAATATATCTTCAAATTATATACACGCTAAATTATATAGTCTTGGCCTAAAGACAAGTTTCAAAAATATATTAGGACTACTTTTCTTGGCCAAGAACCGTCTTTATAAGAACACCAATACTAGGTTTAAATGCAGAGCATACGATCGTCATTACCACATGGCACAACAGTAGGTTGCACGCTCGTTATTATTTTATGGTTACATGGAAGTGGGGTTGATTAAATAACTTGGATTGTCGGAAAAATGCTACAATGGGCACATACTTGAATTCGGTAAAAAATACTTTTAACAAGATCGCTTTGCTTGATGAAATCGGCTCATGTCGAAGTCTTCCTATCAAATTATTCACTCCGTCGATGTTATAATCTTTAAACGACGAATACCTTACCTTGTGAAGACCTTACCAGTGCCAGCAAAGAATTGGAAACAAATTAGTTTGCGCTTACAGTAAATCGTTATATTTATATAGTAAACGTTATTGAAACGTTCATTTTTGCAGGAACCTTCCATTTTCTTTAAAAAAATATTTTCATCAAATGGATTATTTTAATTTGCGTTTAATTGAACCAGTTATGACTATACACACGAGTCACACTAACGTTAGCGTACACGTTCGATTACTCACGTGCAGTTTGACGCACGGAAATGGGCCTTATAGTCGGGTGCGTGTTATATAATTCAATTTTTACTGAAATCGCAAAAAGGAGCGTGTTATATTCGGGTGCGTGTTATACCCGTGTGCGTGTTATATTCGCGAAAATACGGTACTACAAGGAAAGCTAAACAGAAACCTCAAGAAATGAATGATAAAAACACTAGTGTGAAGTGTGATGTTGAATGGTTCCGAAACCTGGACCATGAGAAAAGAAGACATAAAGAAAATCGAAGCGTCTGAAATGAGGACGTGGAGAAGAATGGAGAAGATCAGCTGGACAGAACACAGAACAAATGAGGAAGTGTTGGAAAGGGTAGGAGAGGAAAGAACTATGAAAAAACCAATCAGAAAAAGACAAACAAAATGAATGGGGCATATGCTAAGAGGAGACAACCTGGTAAAAACTGTGATAGAAGGAAAAATGGATGGGAAAAGAACAAGAGGAAGACCACGACAGATGTTGCTGGACACGTTTATGACGAGGATTGGATACCAAAAACTAAAGGAGAAGGTCCAGTGGAGGGAAGAGTGGCAACATTGGACAGCCGAACCTGCCTAGGGGCAGAGAACCAGAAGAAGAATAGCAGCCTACAAAGCATATCCGCCCAACAGGGGCTTGAACTCACTACCTCTCGCACTCTACGCCAGCGTGTTATCCATTGCGCTACCGGGCCCTCGGAAATTGCCAAAGTTATTATTAATGTTAGTATTATTATTATTAGGCATATATCACATGAATTCAACGTAGATTCACTAACCTATATGCTTCATCAGTAGCATTTGCAATGGCAGTCAGTAGTTGGTGGCCAGTGCAATCAAATTTAACCCATCTAAAAATCAATCAATATTTACCAATGTAAAATTATTACTTTGAATCGAATTGATTTATAAATCAGTGTCATTCATCGGAAGCTGAACATCTTCAACAGCAACTCAGCATATTTTTGCCACCTTTCTGAACTAAAATAATTGTTCGAGAATTTGCAAAGGTTTTCTGAAGAACACAAACATAACTGTACAACAGTTCTAAATAGATGCACTACAAGGTATGAGAAACCTCAAGAAATGAATGATAAAAACACTACTGTGGAGTGTGGTGTTGTATGGTTCCGAAACCTGGACCATGAGAAAAGAAGACATAAAGAAAATCGAAGCGTTTGAAATGAGGACGTGGAGAAGAATGGAGAAGATCAGCTGGACGGAACACAGAACAAACGAGGAAGTGCTGGAAAGGGTAGAAGAGGAAAGAACAATGATAAAAACAATCAAAGAAAGACATAAGAAATGGATAGGGCATACGCTAAGAGGAGACAGTCTGGTGAAAACGGTGATAGAAGGAAAAATGGAGGGGACACGAAAAAGAGGAAGACCACGACAGATGTTGCTGGACACGCTGATGAAGAGGATCGGACACCAAAGACTAAAGGAGAAGGCCCAGCGGAGGGAAGAGTGGCGACATTGGACAGCTGAACCTGCCTAGGGGCAGAGAACCAGAAGAAGAAGAAGGTATGAGATTCAATTAATTGATAATGATTCCTAATGAAAAATCTGAATCTCAGAAAGTATCTTTGTACTCTGGAGATTCTCAATAACCATTCTGCCTAAGCTGCAACACAACTTTGCCGAATGAGGCACTTGTTCCTAGTAAATTAAGACGACTCTTGGAAGCTAAACATCCAGCTGTACATGATAAACCAAAAGAATATTTTGAGAATCTTGCAGCACAGCAAAATAAGCAATCAAAAAATTAAAAACTACATGAATGTTGCCAGAAAATGGATTGTTTGCAAGCTAAAAAGCTCAATTATTGGCAAAAACGCAAGAAGGCACACACAGAAGCCGCATCTGTCATCGCACCAGCACTAGCAATCACCGTTGAAACCATGCTTGAAACTGATGCTGTCGAAAAAGTGAAAAAGTTCCATTGTCAAATAACATGATCGCACGTCACTATTGCAAGTAGAATTGAAGACAAGTCATCAGATTTAATTAAGCCTTAGAAGAACAATTTAGATGAAAAACCGACTAGACTAGAGTGACTTTAGTAGACTTATTAGACTCACTAGAGTATTATTAGACAATTAGAATATTAAAATTAGAATAATATTATCATTACATAATAGTGACATGTACAATGTACATTAAAAAATTGGAAGTTATTGTTAAGTGTGCCGCCAAAATTTTCATTCTTTCTTAGTGTGCCGCAAATCCAAAAAGGTTGGGAATCACTGCCCAAGAGACTCAAAATTTACAAAGGACTGATGACACTGGCATCAGTTTGCTAGGAAATAATTCAGTCATCATTGGAATTAAGAGGCAGTGAATCTTTTTCAACAAAGGCAGAGAGAATCTCTTGCTAAATTATGCCACAAGGAATAATAAGATATGTTGCACTGTGGTTAAAAAAAACCTGTTTTTTTCATATAATCTCTAATGCCTGATAACATATCAGGCAAAAAATTTCAAATATTTTTAAATTTGGACCATGAACAATTGAACATGATTCAAAAATTTTGTGAGATGAAGTTGAACGGATAAAAAGATATGAATCTTTCAACTTCATACGCTAAAATTTCAGTTTACAAGCAATTTTCTGTTAGATTCTGGTTTCGTTCTTACATCTCTTATTGTGCTTTTCCATCTTGTGTTTATTAACCCTTAGGCCGCCGCCGACGTGTATACACGTTATGGAAAATCTACATCCATACGCCGCCGACGTGTTTACACGTTTTTTAGAGTGCTGTAGTTTACTTATTTATATCTTTGTTGTTTGTATTCCACAACGTGATCTGACACCATTTCCTGTTTGGCCATTGGCCAAAGTATATTATGGGAACCCAAATAATATAATTTAGGTCAACTAATTTGCATAAATGAATAATTAATTAGGTAGCTTTCAACATGGCGAAACGTAGAAAAACAACTTTTAGTGTGCAGGAAGTCCTTGATGAAGTATTGGATGATTCCGATTCGGACTATGTTGCGACTTCTAGTAGTGATAGTGATGATTCATCGGATGATTCAGAACTTTGCCGCGATGAAAATGATGTAGAATTTAGCTCAGATGACACAGTTGTTGTGGGAAATTCCCGGAATAATTCTCCTGACGCCGGTATAATTTTCATTTTCTCTTGCAGTAAATACTAGTTCTAGTAGTTATTATGCACTTTTTCGTCATTTAGTATTTACATAATATACCCATAGTAAAATACACATATATAAACTAGATGATACTGTTATTTGTAGGCATATAACATTGTATTCGAACCTGAGTTTGGCCTTCAGTTCCAGTTTCTATTCCTATGTCATGTCCATGTGTACCACTGGTTTGTTCATTTGACTGTAGGAATAAACCCCACGAGACCATGTGTACCACTGGTTTGTTCATTTTACTGTAGGAATAAACCCCACGAGACCATGTGTACCACTGGTTTGTTCATTTTACTGTAGGAATAAACCCCACTAGACGAGGAAGAGGCCGTGGGAGAGGAGCAACAAGAGGAAGGGGAAGGGGAATTCCAGCACAGAATTCACGCCAGAGCCTTGCATCGAGACAAAGAAACCCTACCAGTTCACCATCTGAATTGCATTCTGAGTGGCAGAAAAATGATAGAGAAGTTGAAGAATTTCCATTTGTTGGTGCACCGGGCATACAGGTTCCTATTCCAGATTCGGTGCTGGGATTCATTCAACTTTTCTGCCTAACAGCTGATGATTTGAAGCTTATTGCGGAAGAAACAAACCGATATGCCGACCAGTTTTTTGTGAACACACCAATGGATTCTTTGCCGGCTACATCGAGGATTAGATCTTGGAAAGCAACAAATGATGAGGAACTGAAGCTGTTTTTTGCTCTTGTTATAGCCATGGGATTAGTTGTGAAACCAAAACTTGAAGACTACTGGACAATGGATGAAGTTTGTGAAACACCATTTTTTGGAACTATTATGAATCGAAATCGATTTGAACTGATACTCAAATTTCTGCATGCAGCCAACACTAGTGAGATAAAGAAAAGAGGGGAAGATGGCTATGATCCTTTATTTCGTGTTAGAGAGTTGAATACAAGGTACGTGGAGAGAAGTAAGAATGTGTACATTCCAGAACGAGAGCTTGCTCTAGATGAAGCTACTATGTTGTGGAAAGGCAAAGTTTCGTACCGTGTTTACAATCCAATGAAACCAGTGAAATTTGGAGTAAAGATTTATGAATTATGTGAATCTAGTTCTGGGTATGCCATTGACTGGCAGATATACACTGGAAAGACGGATGCTGCACAGGAACATGGACACACGTATCGTGTGGTTTTTGATCTACTCGGTGAACGACTTCAGAACCTTGGTTACAGAGTCTACGTTGACCGATACTACACTAGTCCTACTTTGTTCTCAGATTTGTATCAGCGTAAAATTGGTGCAACTGGAACAGTGATGCCTAACAGGAAGGGCATGCCTCAGGAGGTAAAAGCTATGAAATTGAAACGCGGTGAATATGTTGTTTACAGCAAGGAGTATCTACGATGTTTGAAATGGAAGGACAAGCGCGACGTTTACATGCTGACAACAGTGCACTCGTGTACAATGGCAGACACGGGAAGGAACGACAGAAAGACAGGTGACAAGATAATGAAACCCCAGTGCATCATTGACTATAACAAGCATATGGGTGGGGTAGATCGCAACGATCAGATGGCAAAATATTACGGCTTTGCTAGGAAGGTAATGAAGGTATGGAAGAAGGAATTTTTCTTCCTCCTCAATACAATGGTGCTGCAAGGCTATATTTTGTATCTGAAATATACAACTGATAGAACCAAACTCAGTCACTATCAGTTCCAGTTGGCCCTGGTCCGCGAGTTGATCACATCCTCCAGGTGCACTGAATTGCTGCCGAAACACCATCAGCGACGTTCATCCGTTGACATCGAACCAGTCACACGTCTCACTGCCAGACATTTCCCATCGTATATTCCTCGCACAGAGAAGAAGGAGCATCCACTGAGGAAGTGTGTGGTGTGCAAGGGAAAGAACATACGGAAAGAGACTATCTACTGGTGTAGCAGTTGTGGTGTTGCTTTATGCACTGCGCCTTGCTTCCAGGACTATCACATAAAGAAGCATTATTCCAACCAGACTACTACATCTGACAGTGACTACTAAAACTTACAATAGAACAATAGAACTGGTGTGAAACAATGATGATTTGCAGCATTATAATCATGGCAGTGTCCATTTTACATTATATTTTGTTATATTCATGTTTTTCGCTGAAAATGCCAAAAATAGCCGGCGGTGGGGTTAAGAAGAAAAAAAATTGTTGGCGCCCGAAGGGTTAATATGTAGTCGATCTGGTTTCTATGTTTCCCATCCAGCGATGTCAACGTGTAAAATCTTCTCTTTGGTTGTTCGAACTATGTATTCATTATTCTCATACTGTTGCCATCCCAGAACTCTACTGGTCTTTCTCCTGCTTCATTCTGTTTTCCTAATCCATGATTGCCTATCGTGTCCCTTTCTCCTCCACTGTATTTTCCTACCTTTGCACTAAAGTCACCAATTATCATTATTATATCCCCTTTGGGGGTTCTGTCAATTATGCTTTCGATGTAGAACCTTTCATGATCTTCCTCTTTCGCCACTGATGTTGGTGCATATACCTGTATGACCGTTAAGTTGACTTTCTTCCCCGGAATCTATCACTCAATATTCTGTCACTCGCCGTGTTATATTCATTCATTCATTCATTCTGAGAATTTATATAGCGCCTCTTCAAGATACAAGTAACTACTCAGAGGTGCTCTTTGCGTTGGCCAGATGTTAAATGTAATTTCGACAAAATAAAAATTTGCAAAAATAAGACACAGTAAGCTGAAAGAAGAGTCACCGTTGGCTGGCACACACACACACACAGGTGACACCAACCAACAGATTCCAGTCTGCAACCGAGGGATGGTGTGGGTGGATGTTTAGAGTCTCTGGACGAGGTTGCGTCGATAGAGTAGAGCGACGACAGTTGACATCGCTTGCCAACACGGTGACGCTGCCAAGAGTAGTCCCTCGATTTTGGAAGATGACGCCCATATGGACAGATCGTCGATGCACGAGGAGTAGGCGGAGGTCATTCGTCGCATCGGTAGATTGAAACGCCGCCAGTGGTCGAGGTAATTCCGGTGACCCGCGTAAGCCATTCTCCGCCAGAACGTAAACGAAGCGAAAGAAAGCATACGCGGTCCGTGCGGCTGAGGCTCGACCGTACATCGGAAGGATGGGTCCGATGGAGTCACATGGCCTTGTCGACTTGCTGACGACAATTCCTCAAACGCACAAAATCCTTGGCAAAAACGACGATTAAGTCCGGCACTCGAACCTAGGGCCAGCAAACTCCAACATCCGCGAATTTACTGCGAATATTCAGCGTTGAGACTAAAAATATTGGTCGAAATCACGCAGAGGTCGATCAGTCGACCGACATGGTCGATGACATGCGCAGAATCCCATTATTGCGTTTGAACTTGACCTATCGCACATGACTGCCACCCAATTCCTTCCTCTCTCCTTCTGACCCGACATTACTGTTTGTTTGTTTGTATGTGCACTTGTTATAGCGCCCCTTCAAGCTCTCTCTACTCAAAGGCGCTCCCGATGCAGAGCGGACACTGCATCGGAGTTTCACGCCGAAGCGCTGAGCAATTGTGAGTGAAGGACTTGCCCAAGGTCCTTACGCGGCGAGGTGGATTCGAACCTCGGACCTTCCGGCTCCAAGGCAACGACGCCACCACTAGACCACCGCGCCCCACAATTACTATACTATAGCCATTCCAGTTGAAATGTCCTTGAAGACACTCCTCTTCAAAAGTGGTTCTCAACATACCATTGCAGTTGGGAACTCTTGCTCCATATATAAGGAAAATATGGTAATATCTGCTGCAAAAGGGTCTCGCACGCAGTCTATGAGTTCAGTTGGAAAATAACTAATAAATTTTGTATGCAACAAATCCAGATGGTTTAGCATTGTATTTAAAATTTTGAGAAAAGATTGCAATTTCCGGGGAAAATTGGCAACCCACTGAGATGCTCTTCTCGACCCACTGGTCTAAGTCACTACAATAGCTACCTGACATACTAAAAACGTGCACAATAGACCACCGACACAACAGTCCCGTCATAATCGCCCACCGACAAAACAGCCCCATCAAAATCAGTCCCCTAACAAAATAGTCCCGTTGAAATAGCCCCGTCAAAACAGCCTGTGAAAAGAGTTCCATGAAAATAATCCCATCATAGATGCCACTGACAACTCAGTTCCAGAATTGCTCAAATGTTTTATGTTGTGTTGCTTGACTCGAGTTCTGGGTCAGAATGCATATAGCCAGGTATAGGCTACCTTATAGGTAGACCTTCCTCCAGACATAACTCATCCAGACATAGCCATTGGAATTTAGCGGCATGCATAACCACAGAATACCAAGAGACATTGTTAAGCTGGACATTCCTTGCACCCGACGATGCATGACGCTTGCTCTCCCCCCAATTCAATAGGTTTTAGCTGAGCGCGCATGCGTGAAAGATATTTATACGCGGTCGTTGCCAGCGTGGGGTGAACAGATCAAGACCTATAGATGGTCCGCAGGGAAATCTCAACGGCCGCCTATTAGTGTGGTCCTTATTTTTAAAAGTCTGATTTTATAACGGGGCACCCTCAAAGTTGGTTTCTATTGATGAGAAAAAATTTGAGAAATTTTTTGGAGATAATCCAAGGACATCTAGGGGTCGCTACCAGAGGTTAAAGTTCAAGCTTAGAATTAATTTAGGCTTTGTGGTACAATATGCTTAATTTTCATTAATATGCTTTCCAACCATGTAAATGGCTATGATAGAATTTGATAGACAACTGCTTGCATATTTTATTAACATCCCCCAACATCATTATTGTCACTTACTTACTTATATTATTATTTTTAAATTCTATAACGCATTAAGTTCCATTAACAGCCATTGCATGCATCTTTTGGCGGCAATTTCGCTTCATTTTGATTTGTCATGTATATCAGTATGTTGCATAATCTCTCTATTTTCAAAGGTAACACAAAGTTGACAATAGGTCTAAGTTTTGACAATGCAATGGGGAAAGTGAGTAATAGAAAATCGAAACTTGTCTCTTTCTACTCTCTTTCACACTGCAATGTTTTGGCAATAATCCCACAGAGTTCAACCTCAATTGCTTTTCAATTCGTAAGCAGCGTATATAGAGTCGGCAGAAAATTTGCTGAAAACTTGAAAGCTGAATCTCAACCAGGAGTTCCTCTAACAGTTCACTGGGATGGGAAGTTGTTGGAAGATATCTGCAGTAAAGAAATAGTAGACCGTCTTCCTGTCCTCATTTCTGGAGTGGGTGTCGACCCAGGGTGAAAATTGCCGGGAGATTTGGGAGGTTTCAAGCCTCCAGTCTTTATTAGAGCCCCATAAGTAAAGTCTGTTTTTCACACCCCAATTCCAAGTGGATAATGGTCCAACTCCTCCCCAAAGTTATTTTTTCACAATTCTTACACTGTGCAGTCGACCAGCTTTGATTATGGTGAAACAGGATTGGCCACATCATGAGGAGTGACACCAAAGTAAGAGACATCATCGAAAAAAGAATGGAGGGGAAGGTCAAGAGAAAGACCAAGAACAATGCTGCTGGACTGGATGATGACAATGGATGGTTGCAGAGAGTTAAAGAGAGATGCACAGAACAGATGTGCATGGCATCATTGGACATAATTATGAACCTGCCTGACGGCAGAGAACTAAAGAAGAAGAAGATTATGGGGCTTCCATTTATACCAATTGCCAAAAGGTTACTACTCTGGACAAAACTTGGCTTGAACATCCACTAGAAAAAAGCTCAATGCAACTGAAAGATTTTGTCACTGAAAACACGAGATTTTTCAGCATTACGGCAGGTTTTCTCCAACAACACGTTGATACATGGTCAAACGATGAGAACTTCAAGTTAGGTTAGGCCACTGCGAGCTCAGTGAAAGTTGTGAATTACATGACAGAGTGTGGACTGGCACTCATGAACAAGTACAGCCTAACAAGCTTCAAACAAATAATGAGAATCAAAGCAGAGTCTGCTATTGGATGTGAAGAAATAAACCTATCGTCGGAAAAAGACTCTGTTGCAATAATGGAAATATTAACTGGAAAAACATTTTTATGCCCTTTTGTATGTATGTGTTTTGACCCAAATAGCAAACCAGTCCACAGCCCACTAGTCCACCTCCAACACGGTCCACTGCCCACCAGAATTTATTTTAATTTGTGCATTCAACCACACACTGGTAATAGTATACAATATACGATATTCCATGCTTCGCTTGTGTCTTTACATTGATATATGTTATGTCCGGTAGCACCCCCTAAAACTCAAAAAAGTCCTTCAAAATTTTCAGTGTTAATATTTTTTAACCTAAAGGAATAAGTTAGGAGGATGCCTCGTTTAAAATTCCCACAAAAATATTTTTACATGGAGCTAAGGACCACACTACCGCCTATTGATCACGCTGTCCAGCAAAGTCGGCTGTCTATTGTTCACCATTGGAATAGCAGGCTTATTCCTGCCTGTGAGTTGGAATAACGTTATACCTATCGTAATTCGCTCAGCTCGACCCATGCATACGAAAGTAACCCACTAGGCCTACTCCCGCATAGCCGATATTTAGGCCAAAAGTAAGAGTTATACCCTCTTGTGCATATCGGCCCTGCTGTAAATAAGATAGCCCTTCCCACTTCTGGCTTGGCTGAACCAGGAGTGATCCAGCACTTAGGCCACTAGTGTTAAGCTACAGAACAGAACCCACTGCTGTAAAGCCGACCAGCATGTCATGCTATAGTGGGCCGTATTTCGTATAACCTCCACCTGCAATCATTCTGCGGTCTGTCAGATTGAATCATTAAATGAATATTATTATTTTTTAATTATTATTTATTTTTTTATTTTTTTTTTAGCGCCCGAGGTATATATGATCTTTTAGGCGTTAACTCTTTCGCAGCTAAATTGTTTTTCATAAATATAGTCATAATTTGTTCATATATAGAAAAACAATTAAAGTCCATGAAAATATTAACTTGTTTTATATCATTTTGTTCGTATTTGATTCCTTAACAATATTCTGTCTTGAAAAAGCAGATCAATTGACGTGTTTGCCTTAAAATTTATAAATATATTTAATATTTTTAAAACTAAAAATTTAATATATAACAATGAAAATTAATTAAAAAAATTGTGAACAAAATAAAATTCATGCAAATACTTTTAAATGTAGCTACTTGCATGACAAACTTGTATCAAACAGTGAAAAACTAAAAAAAGTGTCAATTTAATTTTAAAATTATTTTATATTACTTCCACTTAGAAGATAATGACATCGACGCTCACGTCAGCAAAATACTAGGTATGCTTGCGATGTTGCCGTATTTTTATCAAAAAATGTCCAATCATAGATAATTATTTTATAAATCCTTTACACAATTTGCCTGACTGATAAATTTTATGTTTCTAATTAGGCTGAAAGACCTAAATAAAAAAATTGACTACAGAGAAGTGATCAAATGAGCTCATGTTTTCCTACTCTATGATGATATCGGTGTGGTCTGATGGACGGGCGGTAAATGTGCGGTCTTCAAATCCCGAAACCTTTACATCAACTAGAATAAATGTGCTTGAGACCTTATTAGAGCATTTGTTGAACAATATAATTCATTTTGTCTGAACTTGGCTGATCAAAATACATAATTACAGCGAAATGGTCAATGGCCAAGAAGCCGCAGACGCGGCCGAAAGTAAACAAATGGCGGGATGTAAATTTTCACAAACTTACGGCTATAATTTTCGTTTATAACTTCATCAAACCATTGGGGAAAACCTACGTTAGGGTATTTTCTAATCCGTCTGCATGTCCCCAATCGAAATATAAAAATAGATTTCTAAATATATCTACATTATCCGACAAACGGGTGCGTTTTTGTTGTGTGGTCACAATCAACCCCATTCGCTGCGAAAGAGTTAAAAACAATACTAAAAACGGTGTTGTTCTGGAGTTAGCGGTCCTCCTCATCAGTCAATTGTGTAAAAGTGCCACGAAATGCGACAGCATTAAACTTCTGCGTGCAAATTGAAAGACGCTGGAACAAGCGTGCTGTTTCCTGCGGGTCCCCAGAAACAATGGTTAAAAAATAGATTTTAAGAAGAGAGAGAGAGAGATGTAGATAGCGATCTAAAAAGTAGAGTCCCACGCAGAGTGGAGGGAAGAGAATTCTACAAGGAAGGCCTAATGATGTTAAAGGATCGAGTTTGAGCAGTAGTGGTCCTAGCTCAAGGAACAAACAAGTCAGCCCTGTCCAGAGAACGGAGAGGTCGATGAGAAGATGCAGAAAGAGGAGAACGAATGAGATCACTGAGATATTTCGGTGCAAGACCCAGTTTGGATTTGAGTACCAGAGAAAGGACTTTATATTGTATGCGGGCAGAGATAGGAAGCTAGTGTAGTTGGTTGATCATAAAGGATGATATATGAGAGTACTTAGGAAGGCGAGCAATTAATCAAGCAGCAGCATTAAAGACAGATTGAATGGGAGATAGACGAACCTTTGGAAGACCAATAAGAAGGGAGTAACAGTAATCAATTCTGGAACAGACAAATGCATGGACTATTGGTATCATGGTAAAAAGGGAGACAGATCTGCGAATGGACCTGAGACGACGGAAGTGGAAGTAAGAGGAGCGTTTAAGGTTGGTTACATGTGTTGAGAATGTCAGTGAGCAGTCAAAAGTGACATCTAGGTCACGAACAGAAGTTGAAAATTTAAATTGAGGAAAGGTCTCAGATAGAAGCAAAAAGTCAATTTTTTTTATTTTACTGAGGAGTGCCAAGCCAGATGAGTTGAGTTTTGTTAGAATTAAGTGAATAATAATCAGCGCAGGCATCCAGTGCAAGACAAAGTTCAGATGTAACCGCATTTGTTGATGAGCGGTGCTCATCATAGGGGCACACAGCATGCGCATAATCCATGATGAGCGGTGATTATTATCATAGGGGCACACAGCATGCGCATAATCCATGACGAGCGCCGCTCATCACAGGGGCACACAGCATGCACATAATCCATGACGAGCGGTGCTTATCATAGGGGCACACAGCATGCGCATAATCCATAACGAGCAGTGATTATCATAGGGGCACACAGCATGCACATAATCCATGACGAGCGGTGCTTATCATAGGGGCACACAGCATGCACATAATCCATGACGAGCGGTGCTTATCATAGGGGCACACAGCATGCACATAATCCATGACGAGCGGTGCTTATCATAGGGGCACACAGCATGCGCATAATCCATGACGAGCGGTGCTCATCATAGGGACACACAGCATGCGCATAATCCATGACGAGCGGTGCTCATCATAGGGACACACAGCATGCGCATAATCCATGACGAGCGGTGCTTATCATAGGGGCACACAGCATGCGCATAATCCATGACGAGCGGTGCTCATCATAGGGACACACAGCATGCGCATAATCCATGACGAGCGGTGCTCATCACAGGGGCACACAGCATGCGCATAATCCATAACGAGCAGTGATTATCATAGGGGCACACAGCATGCACATAATCCATGACGAGCGCCGCTCATCACAGGGGCACACAGCATGCACATAATCCATGACGAGCGCCGCTCATCACAGGGGCACACAGCATGCACATAATCCATGACGAGCGGTGCTTATCATAGGGGCACACAGCATGCGCATAATCCATAACGAGCAGTGATTATCATAGGGGCACACAGCATGCACATACCGTATTTTAGCGAATATATCACGCACCCCGGTATAACACGCACGCGAATATAACACGCTAGTTTTTGCGATTTCAGTAAAAAATGAATTATATACCACGCACCAGAGTATAAGACGCAACCATTTCATGTGACAATCAACACGTTGGACGGACGCATGCGCTAACGTTAGGCTAATGCTACTCTACCGTATATGATTTGTCACCGGATATGGTCATAACTTTATAGAATACCAAAGTTAAAATAATCTCTTTGATTAAAATAACTAAAAAATGAAGAATCTTTATAAAATATTAACAATTAAAAAAATATTCTATTTACAACTCAAAACCTGTAAGCAGTACTGACCTTGTTCCTCCTTCTTTACGTTCAGTCGTTCACAGAGTAAGGTCTCCGCAGGTGGTAGATTAATCTTATAGCGCTTGTACAGTGACTTAATTAAAGGAAGGCTTCGATATTAGCCGATTGTATTGTGTAAGCGTTAATTAATAATTTATATTTCCTTTGATTGTGTCCGCCATTCTAAAACGACCGTAGAACAAGTTTGAAGAAAGTGAGGCTTGGAGATAGGCAGGTTCGAACAAAGAGCTACGATTGTAGCCGTCTTTCCTTTGACTATGGTCGGAACGGTACCTGCTTTGAGTCTTTGATGTAGGCCTAAATAGGCTTTAGAAACAACTCAACAAATAGAGCTGTTTTGTTTGCCTTTCACTAGCTTCTGACCGGGCAATTATCGTGTATGTTGTTTGCTGTAGTAGAAAGGTAGAAACATTTGTTTGATCTCTCCCGCCCATTATCTACACTGAACAGAATTTACAAATTTGATTGTTGCCGGCCATTCGAAAAGGAACGTAGAACGAGTTTAGAGAAAGTTAAGATGGGAGATAGGCATGTTAGAACAGCTACCAGTACAATTGTTTGTCTTTCCTTTCACTCTGTTCGGACCATTTAGGCCTACCGGCACCTGGGCCTAATTTGAAAGAACCGATCGAGCCTTTGATGTATATAGGCTCAAACAAGCGGAGCTATTTGTGCATGTCTTTCCTTAGCTCTTTGATCGGCCAATTACGTACCTGTTGATTACTGTAGCGGAAAGATCGAAGTTAAATAAACCGTTATCGTATGATTCTAACCATAGTCGATTCCACTGGCAATATTTACTGTACGCTTTGTTTGATCTCTCTCACCCACAACCTACGCTGAACTTAACGCCGTGCGAGCGATAATAGCTAGATATTTCTGATTCTGAAAATGTACGGACGATTGCGGTAAATTGATTAATTTCTTTATAAATACATTAACTGTAGGCTAGTCACAATTTAACGCTGTGCGAACGATATTAGCTAGGTATTTCTGAACATTCACGGACGATTACGGTAAATAGATTTTAGACCTTATTATTATGGTCGATGAACTAGACTATTTCTTAACAGATATGCGCTACATAAATTCTAGGCTAGTCACATGTTAACGTTGTGCGAACGATAATACAGTAATCAAAGTCTGCGTGTAATTATTTGTTTATTGTGCGTTTCGAATGAAATAGCCTATTTAGAATTATTCGTCTATAGTCTATACGGTACTATTTAACTTTTATAACTATGAGAGGTCGAATTGTGATGTTTTGGAACATTGAACGGTAACTTTGTGCGGTTTGCAATATTCGCTGATTTTTCATGATAATTTTACTGTAATAAACGATTAATAGTACTGTTGTCGAACTTATTGTCTATAATCGATTTAATTAGGATTGCATGCCTCCATATTGTATGTACACGAAACTCAATTCATATTTATAGCATTTAGTGGTAACTTTACGCGGTTTCTAGTATTGACTGATATTTACATGATAATAGAACGGTAATCACCGAATTCGTTCATACATTTTTAAATTTGTACATTGCACCTTCAAGAAACTTACTAAGCTGCGTTCCCAGCCAATTCATGGCAACACAAATTAGATTTCAACAACTAACTTGTTAAATAAATTGACATTATTTATAGGGGCAGGCGCATCAAATAGGTGAATACTACTCGGACTTAATTTTTAATTCATTTCGCCGACGTCCATGCCTTCGTATTATATGTTTAAGAAACTTTCTGGTAGTTTTTGACCATCACCTGAAAATAATATGGTACAAAATTTGGCTGTGTAAAAAATAATTTGTATAACACGCCCCCGAGTATACCACGCGGTTGGGGTGCGTGGTTTGTAAAACTTTGTATAACCCGCGTGTTATATTCGCTAAAATACGGTAATCCATGACGAGCGCCGCTCATCAATAGGGAAGCGAAGTTGCTAATGAAAGTGGAATTAAATCAGAAATACAGGGTGGCTCAAAAAAAAATACCCCACCGGATAAAATGCAATATCTTCGCAACCCATTGACATTTTTCTACGAAAATTTCCCAATTTGCAGGGGAATGAATTTCCAACAATCCCTGAAAGTTTCACTTTAAAATTTTCATGTTTGCAAAAGTTACAGCTGTTTAAACTTTCAATTCCGTTTTTTCGAATTTCCGCGGAAAAATAAACGTCATTTGTTGATTTCCATGTCAAATAATATCACCTTTCACTACCACCTCAGAAATCCGTTTTACAGTTTATCGTAAAGTATGATGGTGGTGTACATTCCCTGCTTTAATACGAGCTCGAATTCTTTTTGTGAAACTCGGTATGGGCTTGTTGATCGACTCCTCCGGCAACTGATCCCACATTACCAGCAAGACTTCCTTCAGTTAGCCAATGTTCTCCAACTTGGGATGAAATGTCTTTCATCGTTCCAGCATAGCTTCCAAGTCGTAATAAACAAATGGGTTAAGGTCTGGCGAGTTTGATGGTCATTCACCTGTGCCAATATATTTACCGCAGTTGATGGCAATAAGATAGCATCACCATAATCAACCCTGCCGTGCGAGCAAGCAGGCGGGCCGTCCTGCTGGAAAATAAACCAAATGTTAGAACATGCCTTCAGTGTTCAATGAGTCTGGGTAACAGAGTTCAACGGTAAGTTTGACATTTAGCCAACTGAATGGGATAAAGTGCAGTCTTTCCTTGCAGCCGTAACACACGCCAGCAGATTTGACGCCAAAACCATGATTTGCTTTGCAAACTTTACCTTTGCGACTACCAAGCGAATTTCGTGAACATCGCGCTTTTTTCCGTCAGACCAAACGACCACTGTCTTTCTGTCTCTCTTTCGACATCTGACTTTTGCTACATAATCACGTCTACAGATAGCCTTCAATGTGCTCAGGCTCCACTTTTCACTGGGTATTTTGCTATGATCTTGCAATACCCCAGCCTCTGATCACGCAACGCCCGAGTTCCCACTTTATCATCTGCAGAAACTTTGCCCATGACGTTCAGTACGGATTCACAAATTGAGACCTTAATATATAAAATATCACCTAATACTACCAGATTACTTCATAAACAGCTTATTTACAGCTCTTAGTGAGGTCATAAGACATCATCATCACTTTATGTGTTGAAATTTGCAAAAAAATCTTAAAGAAATCACAGGTATTGGAAAGTGATTGTGCGAAAATTCGAAAAAATGAAAAACTGTTTTTGCACAGCTGTAACTTCTGAAGTAATGCAGATTCATTATTGAGATTTTCAGGGATTGTTGCAAATTCTCTCCTCTACAAATCCTGTTATTTTCATAGAATAAGCTCGATTGGTTGCGGAGATATTGCATTTTTGCTGGTGGGGTATTTTTTTTTGAGCCACCCTGTATATAAGACATTTTAGCCTAAATGTCACATATGAACCACATCTTACCTGATTTTCTCAAAATCATGAGCTGTTTCACAGACAGCAAATGGTTCAGATCTAGTCCAATCCCAGAAATGAAGTCTGTTGGAGACTGCAAAGACAACAACGTTATCAGATGGATGGAATGTCAATGAGGCAATGCTCAGGGTATCCTCTGAATGCCAGACTTCACTGCCACCACCCTGTAAAAAAGAAATATGTTGAAATATAAAAAAAAATCCATCTACTTCTGTAACACTGTTTTATACCAAGTTCAAGTTTAAGCAGCACAGCAATTGCTCAGCCATAGAAAATGTATAAACATGCACTCAGATCTATGGATGCTGTGACTCCCGAAGTATCCCTTACCCGAAGAGTATTTTTAGTCACTGGTCTGAAGCTTTGGATTCACTGCCTAAGTTCCGTTCAGTTCACTCTGTCAACCCTTGATGTCAATCAGGTTTAAACTAAAGGTACACATCTCTTTCAACTTCCATATCCACCAAAGCCTGCTTTTGATTTTTCCCAGCCTAGTGAGTACTGACCTGGTTTATAAAATAGATTATGAGTTTTTATTGCCCATTTCCTTGAAGCGAGCACAGGCTGATGTCTGAGATATTATGAAAACTGTGAAATAATGTCACAGGAATAGATTGGATTTTGATGTTATACAGAGACATCTGCAGATCAGTAATGAAATGTTTAACCCATGAACACAGGGAGTCAAAACCACTGTCACCACCACGAGCACCACCACGAGCACCACCACCACCACACCACACCACACCACTACCACCACCACCATCATCTTCATGAACCATAGGTGTCTGACGCCATTTTCACTAAGTTCTTCCACCGTTGTCTGTCCAGAGCAATGTGGTTCAGCTCCTGTAGAGACACCACTCAGCCATATCGACTTTTTATATAGCGCACCTTAAAGGTAATCTACTCAGAAGCGCAAGGTGGCAAAGACGTGTCCATGAAACGACCAACCCTCGAATTGAGGAAGGTTGAAGACAAGACAAGACAAGACTCATAAGCGCTCCCAGTCCAACAATGTCTAAATAAAACAGTTTTTAAGTGAGAAAGAGACATAGTGGTGTGACCTCTAGGCACAAGGCGAAGTGCAACAGGGAACCCATTCCAGGTTCTAGGGCCAGCCACTGAGAAAGAGTGCCGCTGCATTATAGCAGTTTGAGAACGAGGGGTCAAGAATTCAGCTTGATCAGCCGATCGGAGATCAGATTGCCACTGGACACTAGAGGTGGGACAGCAGAGCTCCTGTAATTACATGGGAGCAAGATCCTCCATGCAGCCCCAGACTAATGCAGAAACCCTATTATTATAATAAGTGCTGTGGAATTGGAAGCCAGTGCAGGACATATCGCATGTATTCCGCGACTTGATCAAATTTAGGAATGTGACCAATAAGACGTGTGACTGTGCGCAGAACCCGGTCAATACACCCAATCCGGATTGCTGGGAGCCCAAGATAGAGGGAACTACAATAGTTGAGACGAAAGACCACAAAGGCATGGATAAGAGTGGCAGCAGCAGTAGAGGCCAGAGATCGAGATACTACCCTAAGCTGACGTAGTTGATAATAGCAATCACGACAAAGTAGATTTATGTGTCTCGAGAACGTCAGCTCCCGGTCTAATGTGAAACCAAGGTCGCGAACAGCGGATGCAAATGTAATCCCGGAAAACTCAAGAGTTAAAGCTTCCAAGTTAAGTTTTGCAAGTTGCTGGCGAGTGCCGAGCCATATGTATTGAGTCTCGTTTGGGTTTAGTCGTAAGCGGTTGGAAGACATTCAAGCTTCTTGGGTGTGCATGGCCCGGTTTATTGGTTGAACCGCTGTATTAGCTACAGATGGCAGACAGTGAACAAATGACCACATATCTTCCCTATCTTGAACAGTCTGGTCTTCTTCCCCCAAATCAATCAGGCCTCAGGGCTCATCATTTCTAGTTTTCTTATCACAGGATCCATTTCCGACAGTCTTTCTGTTGGAACCTTGCGTTGTCTTGCCTTGCCTTCAACCTTCCTCGACACGAGGGTTGGTCGCATTTTGGCTTGCGTTAAAGATCATTAATTCGTTGTCCAGTAACTCCTTGCCTCATTTGTTTCTTTTCCCATAACCAAACCTTCCCATAACTTTCTTCCTTCATTATTTTTCTGTGCCAATCTTTGCATTATGATCGCCTCCAATGATAAGTACATCTCGCTTACATGTAGGTGCTTCAATGATTTTTGAAGTCAGATCTCCGCAAAACTCTCAATGTCCTCATCTGAGATTTCTGCTGTGGGTACATATACCTGAATAACCATCATGTTGAATGGCTGGGCCTCAAATCTGGCTATTAGGCACACAAAATAATGGTGTGTTTCCGGTAACAGAGGTCTAAAAAATTGGGTAGGTAGGTAGAAAAATAATTTTATTTTGGCAAAATATTTTTATACAGTGACTATCCAAAATATTAAGCCACTGCCCTTTTTTGCACAAAGGTAAATGCTGCAACGAAGTATGTGTTCTAAGCAAGTATAAACTGCTATTTTCAGAACGTTTGTACCTAAACTGCTTTAGGAAAACAATGTTATTAATTTCATTTTGTTGGCATCTTTTTTGGCAAGGTGGAGTGGGAGGGGAAGATGAGTGGAAACAGAACATCACCTCTGGGGTCGTTGGAGTATTTACCACTTTTGTTCCCCAGTCACCATTAGAGGTGGCTCAAGTGGCACTGCAAGGGACGATTATATATACACACACAAAAATGTGTGTGTGTGTGTGTGTGTGTGTGTGTGTGTGTGTGTGTGTGTGTGTGTGTGTACTATATAAACACCGGAATAATTGTAGGACACACACACACACTGATGTAAGATGCTTGAGGAAGACCTAGCTAATCTGCATAGAGGTACCCAGAGAGGCGAGTCTAGGACAATACCCCCCCGGACAAAACCCCCCGGACAAAACCCCCCCGGACAAAACCCCCCCGGTATAAAACCCCCCGGACAAAACCCCCCCGCTCACATGCAAACATACATACATACATACATACATACATAATTATTTAAATATACACACGCATACGTAGATACATATATACAATTATACATGCATGCATATATAGTATATACACATAATAAATGTATGCATATATATATGCGCACATACATGCATACATACGTACATATATACATTACACACATACACACATACATGCATACATGTATGTATGTATGTATGTATGTATGTATGTATGTATGTATGTATGTATGTATGTATGTATGTATGTACGTATGTATGCATGTATGTGCGCATGTATATATGCATGCATGTATTATGTGTATATATGCATGCATGTATAATTGTATATATGTATCTACATATGCGTGTGTATATATAAATAATTATGTATGTATGTATGTATGTATGTAGGCATGTATGTATGTAATATGTATGTATGTATGTATGTATGTATGGTTGCATGTGAGCGGGGGGTTTTGTCCAGGGGGGTTTTATACCGGGGGGGGTTTTGTCCGGGGGGGTTTTGTCCGGGGGGTATTGTCCGGGGGGGGTATTGTCCTGCTCCCCAGAGAGGCGGGTGGACAATTCCTCACCTAGTTTATACAGCCTAGCAGCCTTGTGTGGATGGATCTTGGCCTAGCTATATGTAGCAGCAGTCGCGATGTCAGGTAAACTTGAAGCATTGCTGATTGGCAAGTGGTTCTCTGTAGCCACCCATTGTTTACAAAGAGAAGATCTCGGCTGGACAAAAACCTTGGCTTAAGATCTGTTACTCTCTCTCCCACTCCACCACCCACTTGTCTGCCTTGTCAAACTGACCCTGGGAAACTATTGATTGCTCTAATTAAACTTTGCATGCAATTTTCTCATCTAACAGTTTATGTTAAAAAATGCTTGTTTAGACGTATCTACATGTGTAAAAATTAATTTTTACTAAGAGCCCTAAATCTGCTTAGAGATGGAAAGTCAGAATTTCAGTCAAAATTAGCTACTTTTGGTGCGATATTAAATTAGGTTACAGGTCGAATCGAAAAGCGTGATTGGTCTCGTTTGAACAAGGAAATTCCCTTTTTCTGTTCTAATAATAAAATATGACCGTCTTGTATTTAATACGCACAGAGATTGGCCCGAAATAGATAAACTAACAGAAACAAATTCAGAATTGCGCAAGAAAACCGACACGTGACAAAATTCTTGAGCCGTGGTTGGCTGAACGATTGACAGGTTGGGTCTGAGTATGCGTACTCGCATGGTCTTGACTGAAGTAAGCTCAGGAAATGAGATAAACCGTTTATTTTCTTCGTTTTCATTTAAATAACCTAATCTTCGAAAAGAAAAATATTTGGCAAATTTGTAGAGTATATTTGCAATTATCGAAGCTACGTTGCTGCCAAATTGTATTGAAATCAGTCCAAGAGAAATAGAAATTTCTTAGGCGAATGTCAATAATTATATTGCTAAACTTTGCATGCAATTTTATCATCTAACAGTTTATGTATACCGTCAGAATGAAAATTCTATAACTCCGGTTATATGCGAGATATAGAAAAACAGCAAACAGTTTTGGAAATGAAAGTAAAGCATCTACATGAAATTGCTAAAAAGTGAAAATTTTAATTGGGACTTGTGACTGGTTTCGTGGCGACAGGCCACATATGGCAAAGCATGGTTGCTGGTGGATGTTGAACCCATTCCTCAGAGAAACATCAATGGAGCAGAATTGAACAACAATGAACAGGAAATACGTCTTGTTGAGCTGCAATGTGATTCCAGAATGAAGAACATCTTTAAGCAATCATCAAGAACTCAGTTCTGGGCAAAGACGTGCAAGGAAGAACATTACAAATCACTTGCAAGCAAAGCAATCAAGGAGCTGGTTTTCTTTCATAGCTCCTACTTATCTGAACATGGCTTTTCTCAGATGATCAACATAAGGAACAAGAATCGGAACAAACTAATCGGAGGTGCCCTCTCAGCCTGCTTACGAATTGCACTTACAAAAACTGTGGAACCGCGTTTTAATATGATCCAAAGAAAAATCCAAGAACAAAGATCCCATTAACTGTTAGGACTACAAGGTCTTAGTAATTAGGTGACTAAATTCACGTCGAGTTGTAGAAACGACTATAGATTGGGATCAGAAGAATACTTTAGAATTTTAGAATAAAAATTGGAAAGAAATACAATATAATTATTTTCATTTATTAAAAATGTCAGCAGTTTAGCATTTTAACTTAGAAGGTTAAATAAGTTTGAGAGCAAATTTGAAATAAATAGACATGTTTCACTTTCACAATTTTTATAATTTTTTTACATTTACATATGACGATTGAATGATGTGTCGCCAAATTTGATAGTAAGTTTAAGCGCGTCGCAGGACAAAAAACGTTGAGAACCCCTGGCATACACGACTACACGTTCGAGTACTCACGTGTAGTCAGACGTACGAAAATGGGTGCGGTGCGTCTTAATAGTCGGGTGCGTCTTATATAATTCAAGTTTTACTGAAATTGCAAAAAGTAGCGTGTTATATTCAGGTGCGTGTTATACCCGTGTACGTGTTATATTCGCGAAAATACAGTACAAGCGTAGTTCATTCATTCATTCATTCATTCCGAAAACTTATATAGCGCCTCTTCAAGAAGTCTACTCAGAGGCGCTCCCAGCCCAGCCACGGCTAAATAAATAGGTCTTAAGTAACTTGTAGAAGGCAGGCAAATTATTCCGAGGTAGCGAGCGTAGCGCAAGCGGGAGCCCATTCCATGTGGACGGGCCAACAACCGAGAAGGCTCTACGCTGCCTGGTAGCACAGCGGGTTCGAGGGACCAGCAGCTCCCCATTGGCCGAAGAGCGTAAAGCTCGACGGGAGGCTATGTCGGAGACAGGGCGACAAAGATCAGATAAGTAGGATGGAGCACAGCCAGTGAGGCACCGCCAGACAAGCGCTGCTATTCTGTATGAGATGCGCTGCGAGACAGGAAGCCAGTGCAGAACATCACGCATGTAGGCAGAGACCGGGGAAAATTTTGGAATATGACCAATAAGCCGAGCAGTGCCATTTGAGAGAGAGCGAAGCTGGTGCAGCTGATAGAAACAGGAGTGACTGAGACGATTAAGGTGAGGCACACAAGTAAGTTTCTGGTCTAGCACGACGCCAAGGTCACGAACCGAGGTGGAGAAAGTACAGTCAGGAAATTCAGCAGAGAGGTCGATCGATTCAGCTTAGACAGCTGCTGCCGGGAGCCCAGCCAAATGAATTTGGCTTCAGCAGGATTTAATCTAAGACGGTTTGATGCCATCCATGCAAATAAGGGCAACCAGTACCTGACCCATAGCCTTAACTGTGGCAGTAGCATTAGGTGAGAGGCAGTGCATGCACGCCTGTGTGTCATTCATCAGTGTAGAGTTGGCTAAAGGCACCATGTTCCGCAAGGAGAAGGTCAAGACCAGTGGTATAAATGGTGCACAGGAGGGGACCTAGAACTGAGCCCTGAGGCAAACCATATGGAGCAGGGACTCACCGAGACCTGGTCGAGCCATGGACCACGCTTATAGTACGCCCCTGCAGGAAAGAGCCAATCCACTCCAAACGAAACATTCAACCACGTTAAGTAGGATGTTATGCTCTACAGTATCAAAAGCTGCGCTGACGTCAAAAAGGGCGAGCAAGGTCAGTTCCGATCTGTCAATGGCTCTATAGATGTCGGATAGAAGTCGGAGCAACAGAGTTTCAGTTGAATGATACCTTCTGAAGCCGGATTGGAAAGGTGAAAGTAACTTGTTCCTCTCTAGGTACGCAATGTCGCTGTTCAGATAACCCATCATAACTAACTGGCTGCTGTACGTAGTTGGCATTTTCGGAAGAGTGATGAACTCCTGACTAAACATAGCAGACACCAGCAGTGATCCCGTTCGATAGACCGTGGTAAATGGTCCTCAAGATGTTGAAACTCAGCTCAGAAGGACATCGAAGATGACATAGATTTTGACAAATTTGCTACTAAACATTAAATTCTTCAAAAATATATTCACCAATAGCAGCAGAAGTATGTCCAAGAAACACTTTCACGGTTTATTAAGATCATCAACAACAAGTGAAAAAGAGCAGAAGACAAATTTCCATGTAGGTATCGACATCCTGTGTTTACACACACAGCGCCACACTGAGTCATCGAAAATCAGTTGGTCAAAATCAGCAAGAAATAAAGCAACTGTACAATTGTAAGAATGGCAAGAAATTCTTATAACCACTGATAAGTTTCCAACAAGATGCTATAACAAACCTGTAGATCCCAGATTCTGACTTCACCTCCCAAACATCCCGAGCCAAGTATATCATTATTTGAAGGATGAAAGGCAATGCACCATGGAGTTCTAGGATGGCCCGCCAGAATATGAGTGCACCTGCCAGTTCTTATATCAGTCACTCGTATTGAGTGATCACCATGAGTTGATGCTATCCTCTTTCTGTACAAAAATCACAAAAACAAATTAACATGCCAAAAAAGGTTACTGCCATTATATATATTAAATAAGTTTTGATACAGAAAGTACTTTTTCTGCAAAATGATTCCAATATTATATTATGTTGAAAAAGCCATTAAACTTGAATTACTTTTTTAAAGTATATATTATATCATCATCATCATCATCAAGAACCTAGGGACCAGTGCCCGTAGGTGCCCGCTGCCATCCTCATTATTCCTCGCCATTTTTGTCTTTCCATTGCCGCATGTGTCAGGTCTTGCATCGGCACTCCGTACCAGTCGGTTATGTTGTCCAGCCATTCCTTGTGTGGTCTACCTCTTCTGTTGGCTCCCTCCATTCTTCCAAACACCACCCGCTTTATTTTTCTGTCCTCACTCATTCTGCATATGTGACCAAATAGCTCCAGCTTCCTGGCTATTATTATCTGCATAAGATTTTCTGCGGCTTCTATTTGCTCATACAGTTCTGAGTTTGTCATCTTCTGCATCCATCCAACTCTCAACAATCTTCTGCAGCATTTCCTCTCGAAGGCTAATATCTTTGACTCCCTTTCTTTAGTTACTGTCCAGGCCTCGCATCCATACAGCATACTGCTGAACGCACAGGTTCTCAGTACTTTTAATTTTGTTTGTAGATGTATGGATTTGCTCTTCCAGATTTTATCCAATGCTTTTAGTGCTGTCGTTGCCTTCGCGATTCTCACCCATACCTCTTTCTTGTTGTCTAAGTCATGTGTTTTGATGCATCCTAAGCATGTAAATTTTTCCACGTTTTCTATCTGGTTTCCATCTACTTCCATCTTCTTAGACAGATCTTTTGCTCCAAACACCATCGTTTTGGTCTTCTCAAAATTCATGTCAAGGCCATACCTTTTTCCTTCATCACTTAACTTCTGAGCTGTGCTCTCCAACCTCTGAATGTCATCGTCTATCAGGTCGATGTCGTCCGCAAAACATAGATTGTTAATATTCTCTCCGCTGATCTTTACTCCTCCTTCTTCCTCCCTAGTCTTGTCTAGTATTCTTTCCAAGAGAGTGATGAATATGTCTGGTGATATCGAATCACCGTCTTGTGCCCCTGCCGATGCTGAACCATGGGCCAATCTCTCCGCACACCCCTACCACCGCCGAGTCTAGGACAATACCAGGGGGTTTTGTCCGGGGGGGTTTTATACCGGGGGGTTTTGTCCGGGGGGTATTGTCCTGCTCCCACCGCCGCCTTTGCATTGTTATTAATTTCTCTTAGTAATCGCACCAGCTTGTTGTCTACTCCATATGAGTCCATAGCCGCCCATGTATATATGGTATATATGGCCTACTATATTGCGCATAAACGTAACAATAAATTCTTTATTTTAACATAAAAAAAACTTACTAAAATACACATCAAAGTGAAAAAGCATTTGACAAATTTTACCACTACACATAGCACTAGTTCAGTTGGGTTTCTGTAACATATCTTACCTGTCAGAACTAAACTCCATAAGAACTGTAGATCTTGTTTGACCAGAAACTTCACATGGCTTTGTAAAAAAAGCAAAGAACAGAAATCAATGAGGATAAACTACCAATATAGTAGTTCAAATTATCCCAAAAATGTTCACGATGCTCATCTTTACTCAGTTTTAGCTCACAGTTTCTTTCTGGTTCTCCTTTTTCATTTTAGGATCGCTTAATTATTTTCGTTCTCATTTTAGTTTCGTTCGCGAAATAAACACTGCTTCTAAGACTCAAATTATCTCGAAGACCCCCCCCCCCAACCACTCAGCAGCTCTAAAAGAAAATTTCAGCTGTTTTTCTTCTCGTTTGGTCTGCGGGATCCGAGTGTTGTACTTCATAGCTCACTTACCTTTACTGAGCACATTTCTAATCTGACATGCTCCTCCTATTTTCATTTAATGCGTCTCAGTGTCATTTGTCATTCTATCTCCTTCTCCATCTTTGCTATCTTAATATCGGGAATGGTCTTCCTCTGACTATCCACTCTCTTTGTAAAAATCCTTCTCAAGTTTTTCTCTCTCAACTTAAGACAGTTTTATTTGGCCGCGCTGAGGTTGGGAGCGCCTCTGAGTAGCCCCCATGAAGAGGCGCTACATAAATGCATATAATGAATGAATGAATGATTCATGCTTTATATGTTCTGAAATTGACTACTGCAGTGCTCTCCTCATTGGTCTTCCTAAAGTTCGTCTATCATCAATTCAATCGGTGCCCAACTCAGCTGCTACACTGACAGACCGCCTTCCCAAGTAATCTTGCATCTCCAACATTATACTTGATGAACTTAATTGGCTTCCTCTTCGTGCTCACACACAATTTAAGATCCTCACTCTAATCCTCAAGGCTCAGTGGGGTTATGCCCCAAATATCTGACTAATGTTATACTTCGTCCTCACCCAGCTTCTTCCCATCGTCCACTTCGTTCATCCAACAGACATGACCTCATGGTTACTCGCTCTAGAACTGCTATGGCTCAGTTTCGATCATTTGCCTTAATTAGTTCTTCTCTTTGGAATGCGCTTTCTCCTTTTTTGCTCTACACTTCTATCTGGCCTCTTCTGCATTGCATCTTCTCAAAACCTGCTTCTTCTCGCAGGGTCTTGCGCACTGGGAGCGCCTATGAACAGTTCACTCGACTAAAGGAGTCTAATAAATGATCAAATACAATACAAATGACATAACAAGGCTTGGGACTAAACATAAGAAAAGCACTAAATTTTAAAAAGACCAGAAGTGATGATCATTTATTAACACCTATCATCACCAATATATCTTGCATCAGTATAATCATGATGATATTGATGCTCAACATTATGACACATTTATGTACAGCTCAACATAACTAATATTAAGGGTAATTGCAGCATTAATTTAGATTACTTGGCTGATACTACGTCGAAGAAAATATGAGTCCTCTTGTGCCAAAGTCATAGCAGTGATCAGCAAATGCTCTCAGCTAAGCTACACTCAGCTTTCAGTTCACGTAATTCATGCATGATCAAACATTAACCTGATTTTTATTAGGCAATGATGCTTTTTCTTCAACAAAGCTGTTCAGCAAATCATTTCCTTGACTGATGCAAAGTCCAAGTTCTCGTTGATGTATGCAGTGGACAAGGTCCGTCTTGAGTCTCTTATATGGAACCATAATGCACTTTTCTATAAAAAAAAAGTGAAACAAAAACTACTTTATCCTCTATGGACCAGTTTTACATAGCCTTTGGTGCATAACACCTTAGCGTAAAAATAACAACAAACATATTAACCAGCTACACCAGTGATGGCCAACCTGCGGCACGCGTGCCACTTGTGGCACGCCGGCCTATGATGAGTGGCACGGAGGGCCATGGAATTTTTGAAAAATATTTATGCTAGATCTGCTAGTTTACAATGTTATCTCTTAGGGCAGACGTAGGCGAATCTGCGAATCTCAGGCGCCTCTGTAACTCCGTAGCTGCAGTGACCACTGACCAGGGAAAGGTTAATTAACTGCTGACGGACGCAGCACAGGCGCTCGAAGTGGGGGAGGCAGGCTCATCACTGTCAGTCGGCTGGTGGTCAAAGTCCATACTCTCCACAGCATCCATTCAAAGATAAGAAATTGAGTTTCAGTCCACTGTAGGTTTTCAGGATCAAACAAAGGAAAAGATTCCTGTTGGTTATGTCTTTAGCAATGCTATTTTGCTGTGTACTGCAACAGTTGTGGTGCGTGTAAATAATTAACATTGAACTTCACTTCAGTGATTTACAGGGAAACTCTAATGAAAACCTAGGTAAGCTATCAAAACTAATTTTAGAGAAAGAACCTTTTAGGCAGAACAGTCATTGTTTGCCAGAACAAGTGATGAACTGATAATTAATGATGGTCAAACTTATACGAGTTAAATCTCACATCAGCATGAAAGAAAACTCATTCTGATGGCGAGTAAAGTCTGTTTCAAGTTTTGTATGGTTCAAAATCTAAGGCAGCCATAATAATGTCTAACATTGCAGCCATGGACAGTTGGACACACGCTGTGATGAGACCGAATACAAAATTTTCACATATATATGTATATATATAGGCACGGAGGACCATGGAATTTATATATATATATATATATATATATATATATATATATATATAGTTACTTTATGCAAGTGCAAGTTTTAAATTGTAACAGGTTACAATTCCTCTCATCAGGTATATGTATAGTGGCACGCGGACGGTACGGGTGATAGTTTGTGGCACACTGAGTACAAAAGGTTGGCCACCACTGAGCTACACTATAAGCCTGAAAATCTGTCATTCTGTATGAATGTCTGTCCCAGGAAAGGCTCTCAAACGGAATGCTTCAGCGTAACAATTTTTATAAAGGTTCTCATGCAAATTTATAGATCAATGTGACTATTTTTCAGCTCATAAATTTTCACTAAAATCTGAAGATATGGACATTTTAAATTTCAATGCAGTAGTCAATGCAAAATTAAGACACCATTTAACCGTTGTATACATTATTAGTAACTAGCTGTACCTGGCCACGCGTTGCTGTGGCAGAAAAGAGCCTCCAACCCTCTCCCTCCCCTCCCGCCCTCCCCCCTCCCCTTTCCCTCCCAGTCCCATTCCCCAAGCTCCCTCTGCCTCCCTGCATCCCTCCCTTCTCCATCCCTCCCCTCTGGTCCCTCCCCTCCCTCTTCGTCCAGCTCACTCCTTCGTTCCTCCCTCACACCGTTCCTTCCCAACAGCGACATATGCTCTATCGCGACTTTTGGGCGACTTTACAACGTGATTTCGCGACAAAGAGTTTCCGAAATGTGGCAACCCTGATCATCTCGCGACTTCTGGGCGACTTTACGTGATTTTGCAACAAAAACGTTTCCGAAATCTGGCGACCCTGATCGATGTGCAGTTGTGTATAATTTCAAAATGGCGGTCGAATGAAATTCAAAGTTCTCTTTTTGTGGAATAGAGTGCGCTTTTTCAGGGGAAAATTTTTTTTTGAACAATCAGTCCGTAACTTTCCGAGAACACTCATGACGTACCAAGGCCGTAGCTAGGGGTGTTTTGTGTGTTTGAACACCCCCGAAATGGGAAATGCAAAAAATAATATAATGCATTTACTAGCACTTGATGTAAAAACCATGAAAAAAAGCCATGAAAATACTCCCTGAAATTAAAAATGTAAAAAATAAGAGTGCATTCACTAGCACATAATGAAAAAAACCATAAAATTAGGCGAAAAATGGTAAAAAAGCCGTTTCCAATGACTATAAAAAGGCGTCAGAAATTCTTTGCCGACGAAACACCCCCCCCCCCCCCCGAAATAAAATCCTGGCTACGGTCTTGTAACGTACGCTAGTAAAGTTTCATTTTTATTTATATGGATGAAGCCTTTCTATTGACAACAGTAGTTAAGAAAGGAATTTTACAAAACAGGTCCCTCAGAAAGCTATGGATTTTATAAAACATCTATTTATAAAACATCTACGTCAGCAAAAACCTATGGATTTTATAAAACAGCTACCTCAGGAACCCACGGATTTTATAAACCAGCCTATTGTTGTTGGCTGGTTTATAAAAATAAGGGAATTGAGCGCCCTAGAGAAGGGAATGATGAGCAGATTGTAAGATAAAATATTCGATTTTCTAGACATCTTGATATTTGACCGAGTTGTGAATATTTGAGTGTCCGAAACTGCGATAATGCAGTTTTCGAGAAACGCGAGGTAAAGGTGATCACCCTAGTTTCGTTTGTTTACTAAGGCTGCATCTATGTTCTGCTTATTATCACGGCCGGAAAATAATTAGCATAATTTATTTGACCACCATTTGTTAGGCCAGAGTCTCAGCTTTCAGAGGATACCAAGTTCAATAGGAATGAAAGGTTATAATGACCGACGGCAATGATTTGAATACGCACTACAAAGTCCTACACTTTGAAAAGATACAACATTCACAAATAAAATTAGTTTAAAATATTTTCAGACGGATTTTAGCTTTGATACTTTGATAACTGAGACTGGAGGAGCTAAGAGAGGCGACTAGGGAGAGGATCAACTGGAGAGGATACACCAGGGCTTTCGCCAGAGCTCCAGAAGCTGACGGCACCAGGTGACCAGGTGACTTGGCGAACAATTAGATAATACAGTGCACTATATGAAAATGCAAAAAAGTAAAAATCGACCTCTGACACCCAGTTTACAGAAATCAGCCATTATCTCAAAATGCTGCCGGGCGACATAAGCCCCGTTTTCCCACATCGCATCACATATGACATTTTAATATTGTTATTCGCTTTAGATCCAGAGATATAGACATTTTAAAATTTCGCCATGTTAACACTATACAACGCCGATAATCTTACGCTGATAATGTTTTGAAATGAAACGGCCGTTGCTTTTGACGTGACGTCATTAAAGACGAAAGCTTAGTCTCACTCTCAGCAAGGCCAAGGAGCATATATCGTAACTAAGAGGAGCGGTGAGTTTAACCAGCAGAATTGCGGAAGACCTTCAAAGCATAAACCAGAAAACAGGCGGCGAAGCCACCCCGCAGAGGCGGGTGGACCTGGGTTTGGGAACGAAAAATCTAAATTTCCCGAGAAATGCTGGATACCCCAACTAGAACCCCAACGCCGCCCCGCAGGGGCGGGTGGACCTGAGTTTGGGGACAAAAAATCTAAATTTCCCGAGCAACGCCGGATATCCCAACTAAAACCCCAAATAGGCGGCGAAGCTGCCTCGCAGGGGCGGCAAAGCCGCCCCGCAGGGGCGGGTGGACAGCGAAGCTGCCTCGCCGCCCCGCAGAGGCGGGTGGACCTGGGTTTGGGGACGAAAAATCTAAATTTCCCGAACAACGCCGGATATCCCAACTAAAACCCCAAATAGGCGGCGAAGCAGCCTCGCAGGAGCGGCAAAGCCGCCCCGCAGGGGCGGGTGGACAGCGAAGCTGCCTCGCCGCCCCGCAGGGGCGGGTGGACCTGGGTTTGGGGACGAAAAATCTAAATTTCCCGAGCAACGCCGGATATCCCAACTAAAACCCCAAATAGGCGGCAAAGCCACCCCGCAGGGGGCGGGTGGACAGCGAAGCTGCCTCGCCGCCCCGCAGGGGCGGGTGGACCTGGGTTTGGGGACGAAAAATCTAAATTTCCCGAGCAACGCTGGATACCCCAACTAGAACCCCAACGCCGCCCCGCAGGGGCGGGTGGACCTGGGTTTGGGGGAAAAAAATCTAAATTTCCCGAGCAACGCCGGGTATCCCAACTAAAACCCCAAATAGGCGGCGAAGCTGCCTCGCAGGGGCGGCAAAGCCGCCCCGCAGGGGCGGGTGGACAGCGAAGCTGCCTCGCCGCCCCGCAGAGGCGGGTGGACCTGGGTTTGGGAACGAAAAATCTAAATTTCCCGAGAAATGCTGGATACCCCAACTAGAACCCCAACGCCGCCCCGCAGGGGCGGGTGGACCTGAGTTTGGGGACAAAAAATCTAAATTTCCCGAGCAACGCCGGATATCCCAACTAAAACCCCAAATAGGCGGCGAAGCTGCCTCGCAGGGGCGGCAAAGCCGCCCCGCAGGGGCGGGTGGACAGCGAAGCTGCCTCGCCGCCCCGCAGAGGCGGGTGGACCTGGGTTTGGGGACGAAAAATCTAAATTTCCCGAACAACGCCGGATATCCCAACTAAAACCCCAAATAGGCGGCGAAGCAGCCTCGCAGGAGCGGCAAAGCCGCCCCGCAGGGGCGGGTGGACAGCGAAGCTGCCTCGCCGCCCCGCAGGGGCGGGTGGACCTGGGTTTGGGGACGAAAAATCTAAATTTCCCGAGCAACGCCGGATATCCCAACTAAAACCCCAAATAGGCGGCAAAGCCACCCCGCAGGGGGCGGGTGGACAGCGAAGCTGCCTCGCCGCCCCGCAGGGGCGGGTGGACCTGGGTTTGGGGACGAAAAATCTAAATTTCCCGAGCAACGCTGGATACCCCAACTAGAACCCCAACGCCGCCCCGCAGGGGCGGGTGGACCTGGGTTTGGGGGAAAAAAATCTAAATTTCCCGAGCAACGCCGGGTATCCCAACTAAAACCCCAAATAGGCGGCGAAGCTGCCTCGCAGGGGCGGCAAAGCCGCCCCGCAGGGGCGGGTGGACAGCGAAGCTGCCTCGCCGCCCCGCAGAGGCGGGTGGACCTGGGTTTGGGGACGAAAAATCTAAATTTCCCGAACAACGCCGGATATCCCAACTAAAACCCCAAATAGGCGGCGAAGCAGCCTCGCAGGAGCGGCAAAGCCGCCCCGCAGGGGCGGGTGGACAGCGAAGCTGCCTCGCCGCCCCGCAGGGGCGGGTGGACCTGGGTTTGGGGACGAAAAATCTAAATTTCCCGAGCAACGCCGGATATCCCAACTAAAACCCCAAATAGGCGGCAAAGCCACCCCGCAGGGGGCGGGTGGACAGCGAAGCTCCCTCGCCGCCCCGCAGGGGCGGGTGGACCTGGGTTTGGGGACGAAAAATCTAAATTTCCCAAGCAACGCTGGATACCCCAACTAGAACCCCAACGCCACCCCGCAGGGGCGGGTGGACCTGGGTTTGGGGGAAAAAATCTAAATTTCCCGAGCAACGCCGGGTATCCCAACTAAAACCCCAAATAGGCGGCGAAGCTGCCTCGCAGGGGCGGCAAAGCCGCCCCGCAGGGGCGGGTGGACAGCGAAGCTGCCTCGCCGCCCAGCAGGGGCGGGTGGACCTGGGTTTGGGGACGAAAAATCTAAATTTCCCGAGCAACGCCGGATATCCCAACTAAAACCCCAAATAGGCGGCAAAGCCACCCCGCAGGGGGCGGGTGGACAGCGAAGCTGCCTCGCCGCCCCCGCAGGGGCGGGTGGACCTGGGTTTGGGGACGAAAAATGTAAATTTCCCGAGCAACGCCGGATACCCCAGCTAGAACCCCAAATAGGTGGCAAAGCCGCCCCATAGGTGCAGGTGGACCTGGGTTTGGGGACGAAAAATCAAAATTTCCCGAGCATTGCCGGGTACCCCAGCTAGTAAACTTATAAATGAGGAAAAATATGATGTGCGGCTCAATTTTTTATGTCTCATCTAAACATGGCACCAATCATTACCTGGTGATACTCTGGACCAAAGGTAGTCAAAACCATATGTTCTCCAACAGGCTACTCCAATTTAGACAACTAAACAAGGCTCCAACATTTTTTACGAATTTTTAAAAATTCGATTGCATAGCCTAATCTCATGGTTGCTTACATAATACTGGAAGTGGTGTTGGTATGCACCATGGACATCTTACGTTTGTAATTATGCAGATATGCAAAATGAGCCAACTGCAGTATAATATTACATTAATTCCCGTATTTATAAAGTTTCATCAACACATCCTATTAATAGGTAAGCTTACATCGAAAGTAACTTGGACAATTAAAAAATTAACAGAACGAATCGGAGGTTGTGTAAATAGGCCTACCCTGGTATAGAATAGGACGATGCGTGAGAACTTGTGATAATACATTGATAATAGAGTATACAGGCGCTATAAAACTCTTCAAAACCGAGTCGTACCGAATATGCTGTAAATATGTTAAAATATAAAATTTGAGGATAAGATAGCAGCAGTCTGTTTTAGTGATTTCTTGGGCGGCCATACTAAGTGCATAGACAGGCATGCAGTCTTCGGGATTACTCGCATTGCATCATGGGATGCGGATTATAGGTCGCTGCGCTCTATTTTAGCCAAGTCGTCGTTGGCAACCATATCATTTTGTGGTTAATTTCTATAATGGCTCGGTAGCAAGTAAACAATATGGTGGCCGCATATCAGTGCAGAATAGAGCACTGTCATGTGCAGCAATCAACAACCGAATAAGTAGCCCAAAGTTTCCGCGAAAGTAAGCATGCAAATTAAGCAAGTAAATAATTAAAATGAAGGTATTTAGAAATAAGAAATAAATTGTATTTAGCAATGGAAGCCGGATGCAGGTGTTTTTAGACCTGAAATCGAAGCTGGATTAACGAAAATACATGTTGATATACACGGTGATTCATAAAAAAACATCCCCCTACATATTTCACTGTAACTCCGTCAAATGTCATGCTATGTGAAAGAAATTTTAAAGGAAGACAGAGTTATTTCTAAACATTCGGAAAGTTAAAGTTTATGTTCAAATTGACCCCCCCTCTTTGGCAGCTACGCATGCGCGAAGACGAGTACGCCACTGTTTGACTGATTCATCAATGATGCGCTGATCCATCTCGTCCCATGCCTCCATAATTCGACTTCGCAACTCACTGACATCACATATTCGAGATCTGTAGACCTTCTCTTGCATGACACTCCATGTCTTATAGTCCACTGGATTTAAATCAGGGCTGTTGGGTGGCCACAAAGTAGGCGGGATGAAATCAGGTGTTTCAGTTTCCAGTAACGCAACAGTGTCCAGTGCTCTGCGCGCAGGGGCGCTATCCTGCTGGAAGATAAAATCCTCATCGGTAATGTCACGAATGTCTGGTACAAGGCCCTGTTTTAGTGGAACATCTCTGTAATATTGTCCATTGATCTTAACGCCCGGTTCGATGAAATGAATGTTCGTACGACCGTGTGCAGATACCCCGACCGACGCCATAAGGGATTTGCTGAAAGTTGGTCGATTCCACAAAAGACGATTTGCAGGAACGTCCCTCTTCTGTGTACCGGCAGATACGTGAATGCGAACATTCTGAATGTTACTGGGTGATGCCACAGTAAACAATTTATCAACAGGCGGCTAAACCGGATGAAATTGGCCAGGTTTCCATGATACAACCTCAGTGACTGACAGGAACGTTGGAATCTTGCTTGTTTCTCAAGATTATCGTGACGTCATTAGTTTCGTCATCCGCGTTACGACATTATAGCTCTGAATGTGAAATAATTTATACAGCACTTGGCTAGAACATCAAGCTTCATTACTGTGAAATTTCGTTAAATTTTATGGTCATCTACATGAGTTATCCCAACTTATGCAGGGGGATGTTTTTTTATGAATCACCGTGTACATGACTTAAAATCACCAATCTAATACATATAACTTGTAACACGTGTTTAATTGCTTTATATTCCGTTTGTGAAAATTATAAAACTTTTAACCAATCCCACTTCTATTTTAGGAAAATGATTTTCATCAATCCGACTTCTGCTTACTAGGCATTATTTTCTTCAGTCCAACTGTCATTTGACCGCTAAAAGTAATTATGAAATTAATAAAAATATTCTGGCGTACTTACTTTCGCGGAAACTGTTGGAAACAGTGGGTCATATTTTATCGCCGTATCCTGTTGGAAACATTGGGCTATTGATCACCGCATGTGACAACGCTCTATTCTGCGCTAATCTCTGGCCACCATATTGTTTGCTTGCTACAGACCCATTAAAGAAATTAACCCATTTTGTACATAGTCTTCGAGATTACCAAATCATATAACATATAGACCTTTGGGTAAAATCCCAGACTGGCTGCCCGTACTCCAAACAATATGGCTGCCAACGAATGCAATAAAATTAGAGCGCGACCATCGACGACATTGTTCATCAATTCAGCTTCAATTTCAGCAGAATGACTGCACTAACCCTAAAACTAACCCTAACCGACCCTCACGACGCCTAACCTGAGCCCTAACCGACCCTCACGACGCCTAACCTGAGCCCTAACCGACCCTCACGCGCTCTAATTTTATTGCATTCGTTAACAGCCATATTGTTACGAGCACGGGCAGCCAGTCTGGGATTTTACCGAACTTTGATATGCAAAGACCAAACAATCAAATAATCCAAACATTCGTTTAACATCACATGAAAATAAAAATAAGAAATAAAGGTTATCCATACAACAACAACAAAACTAGCATCATTCTGTGACTTTCACCACTCGCTTGCAATCCGAGCCTTTGAAAGATAAATTTACTGATTAAGCGATGAAAACAATAGAGGTTGTCTTTAATCACAATAACTTGCTACAAACCTCGAGTACCTTCATCGGCAACAGCCTTCAACAGCTTTAACAACAAGTGGAATCTACAAATAAAAGTAGGCTACAATCCGGAAAGGACCATTATAGAACAGATGCAATATATCAGTGGAAGAAAGGCGACCACTGAGGTAAGTAAGTAGGTAAGTAAGTAAGTAAGTAAGTAAGTAAGTAAGTAAGTAAGTATGTATGTAATTTATTGGACCACTTACAGCGCACTGCGGGGAACATTAAAAAAAACAATCTAAGCGAGTACAGTCATACACATGGTGTAAAATATATTAGTACGGTTAAAACCCCTTCTGTGTTATCTGATTTCGTTCACAATAATTCATTCACTCATTTCGAAAATTTATATAGCGCCATTCAAAAAGGCTACTCAGAGGTGCTCCCAGTCCTGCCACGGCAAAAAAGATAGGTATTGAGCAACTGGTAGAAAGTAAGCAAATTATTCCGAGGTAGTAAGCATAGTAGGCTACTAATCATTTAGCCTAGTTGGCATTGAAAAGACAGTTTTGTGGACTGCAGTTATGCCTCAGGATTTGGTGAACCACACCTTATTCTTCATCACCTGTCTGCACCGTATATGCATTGAGTACACTATCTTAACGAGGTGGTCAATGGTCATGGGTAATGACACGGTGCCAGATGGTTAGCCTACTGGAGTGATGTCTCTTTGATTCATTCATTCATTCATTCATTCATTTCAAGAATTTATATAGCGCCTCTTCAAGAAATCCACTCAGAAGCGCTCCCAGTCCAACCACGGTGAAACAAAAAGTCCTAAGGAGCTTGTAGAACACTGACGAGTCGACCCTAGGCAGCAGGCGCATCTGCAACGGGAGACTATTCCAGACAGAAGGACCCACAACTGAGAAAGCACGACGCTGACAGGTTGATGTTTCAACACGCGGGACCAAAAGCTTATCGCAAGAGGCAGAGCGAAGGGCTCTGCGAGAAAGGACAACAGATATTGGACAGCAGAGTTCACACAGATAAGTCGGGGCACAGCCAAGGAGACAACGCCAAACCAGTGAAGCAATTCTGTATTCGATGCGCTGTGGGATAGGAAGCCAGCGTAGAGTATCACGAATGTAAGATTAAACAGAGGCATATTTTGGAATTCGACCAATTAGCCGGGCTGCAGACCGGAGAACACGGTCAAGTCGGGATATCAATAATAGAGGCAAACCAACCAGAATAGAGCAACAGTAGTCCAAGCGGCTGGTGACAAAAGCATGAACGAGGGTAGCAGCAGAGTCCTTTGATAAGGAGCGAGAGATGACCCGTAGTTGACGAATTTGGTAGTAACAGCCACGAGTCAGCTGGTTGACATGTTTTGAGAAAATAATTAAGTTCTTCATCAAGCATAACTAGGGTAGTCCCAAAATCACGAATTCACGGAAATCACGGAAACCGTGAATTTCGCCGTTTGCCGTGATTCCCGTGAATTTTGCCTTTTCCCGTGATTTTCCGTGATTTTTCACATTTTCAGCACTTTTTTATAAAAACAGGTCAAAAATGGCGCCGACGACCAAAAACAGCGCGGAACCATTAAATTAATTTAAGAATGTTTTGTTATGAGGAGTGAATGACGTCGCTGACAAGTGAAGACTCATCCATAAACACTCGTATTTTTAACGTGTTTTTACAAAAAAAAGTGCTGAAAATGTGAAAAAATGACGGAAAATCACGGTGCCGTGATTTTTTTGATTTTTGCAAAAGTATGCCGTGATTTTTTCACTTTTTGACCGTGATTTTGGGACTACCCTAAGCATAACACCCAAGTCCCGGACAGAATCAAAAAAGGTAACATATGGGGAAATGCTTTAGCCACGGCACAACGATCAACATTTGCCAGTCGTCTACGTCTACCCAACCAGATGAATTGAGTTTTGGAAGCATTAAGTAGGAGGCGGCTATAGAGGCTAACCAGCTAGCCAGCTTATCCATAGCATGACACATTTGCTGAACTACTTCCAGACTATTGTCAGGGTGGCAGACTGGCAGTGGGTGTACTCTTGAACATCATCAGCATAAAGCTGGTGAAAAAGATCACAAGATGTCAGCAGTGATCCTATATGTCAGACGTATAAATAATAATAAAGCAATGGTCCCAAACAGAGCCCTGAGGGACTCCAAAAGGGGCAGGAACCCAGACAGATCTGGATGTACCAAAGACAACAGAATTGGTACGTTCCGATAAAAAAAAAGAATGAAGCCACTTAAGAGGCGGATCCACGACGCCAAAAGAGGTAGAAAGGCGTTGGAGGAGTATGTAACTGTATGTTATGGTCGACGCAGTCAAAAACCGAGCTAACATCGAATAAAGCCAGAAGAGAGACGCGCCCTGTATCCATAGCACCATAGATATCAGATAAAAGGCGGAGTAAAAGAGTCTCAGTCGAATGATTCTTACGGAACCCAGATTGATGGGAAGGGAGCAAATCATTTACATCCAAGTAAGCAATTAATTGATTAGCAATGATACGCTCAAAAATTTTAGATAAAAATGTTACATTGGCAATTGGGCGATAGTTCTTCCGGATCTTCTGCATTAAGGCCCTCCCGCTTCAGCACCGGATGCAGAATCGATCGTTTCTGAGAGACTGGAAGCTGTGCTTCACGAATCGAGCGGTTGCACATCATAGTAAGGAATGGAAGAATGATATCGATGTGTTCCTGTACTAGAAACGTAGGCACCAGATCTAGTTCGCACGTCTTCGGTGCAGACGTTAGGATAAGTGCACGAAGTTCAGTACTTGTAATCTCACGGATAGTGTGAAGTCGGTGGTCGGTAAGTGGATATATATATTTTGTGCCAGAGATTCTCAATCGGATTCCAATCCGGGGATTGGACAGACCAGTCCAGAGTCCTGATGTTGTTCTGACTTCCAGTTGGTGATAGGTTTGGCGCTGGACCAGTTGAATCTGACTGTGGAATCTGAGGCACACAATGGCCTTATGGATATCTGAGAGGTGTCCCACCAGTAGGCCTAATTGCGAGCTGAATGACTCGCAATTGTTCTGACTTCCAGTTGGTGATAGGTTTGGCGCTGGACCAGTTGAAACTGACTGTGGAATCTCAGGCACACAATGGCCTTAGGGATATCTGAGAGGTGTGCCACCAGTAATTGCGAGCTGAATGACTCGCTCACCGCTATAGAGTGGTCAGAATAGTCTAACGTCAGTGTCAGTTCATCAAATGTTCGTCGTAGGTGCTTGCAATTTGGTATGCGGGGCCGCAGAGCATGGGGCAAGCCACTTACAACTGACATTCAAAAACGCAAACGGATCGAGTAGGTGCCAGTGGCGTAACAATAGGGTAGACTGGGTATAGACAAAGTCTAGGGGCCCCCGAGTGTAGAGGCCCTAGAGGGGCTCCGAGTTTGCAAGACTCTGAAAAAATATGTTAAGTAAATATTGTAGTAGACTAAGTAGACGATACTGTGTCAGACTGAGTCTGACAGACTCTCAGTAGTCAGTACGGTTACCCAAGAACCCGTCAAGTTCCGTCAACCCGACACGACGCGACGAGTCGGACTCGGAGACGCCCATGCAGCTCCAGCAGTGTACAGCACTAATGTTTAATTAGCGATAACTTTCCGGTCCCGGTGTAAAGGTTTCAAATTACCCCTCCTAAACATTAACCCCCCCCTGAGAACTGTAATTTGCATCAATCATCGCATTTATTGCACTAAAAATATTAGAAAAATCATCCCGCTTCTTGTTTGGATCTGAAGATTTTCATCCGTCATCCCACTTCGTGGTTCGTGGTTTGTTATCAATATTTTCATCTGTAACAAAAAATACTAAATCGCCGCTGAAGTTACATGGAGAAATGGCTTCGACGCTATTATTTTTTCCCGATTAAAATATTGATAACAAACCACGATGTGGTAATGTTTAGGAAGGGGTAATTTGAAACCTATAAACCGGAAAAGACGTCATTGCATTTGCATGGTGTTGACATTATTTTAGAGAAACTTAAAAATTATTTCCGTGAAATAAATTGCGCATCTCATTGTTTGGAAAATGTTAGGAACTTACAGTTTATTGTAATTTGTACTTGTATCTTGTTCATATACATGTACATCAGCATTTCAGTAAATTAATAAGTAGCCTAATAATACATTTCAATAAGGGCCGTAGGGAGAGGGCCCACCTTCATATTTTGTCTAGGGGCCCCCGAGTTCCTAGTTACGCGCCACTGGTAGGTGCGGAAGCACGCAAGCTGGACACATGAAAGGTGGACGGTGATAGACTCCTCTGAAGAATGAAGATCATGATCTAGGGCTGCATGACTGCAGCATGGAGCCATCAGCACAGAAGCTGTTCCATGTTCAGTTCTTTTCAGGATGGCAGTGCAACATGCCATCGCGACAAACCTGATCGATACCAACTGGGTGCCTGAACAACATCAGGACTCTGGACTGGTCTGTCCAGTCACTGAATATAGGAATCCGATTGAGAATTTCGAGCTAAAAAAGCCTTCAAAATATCAAAGAGACATCACTCCAGTAATTGCAAGATGAATGACTCGCTCATCGCCATCTGGCACCGTGTCGTTACCCATGACCATTGACCATCTCCTTAAGATGGTATACTCAATGCAGACACGGTGCAGACAGGACGGTGATCAAGAATAAGGGGTGGTTCACCAAATTCTGAGGCATAACTGCAGTCCATAAAACTGTCTTATTCAATGCCAACTAAATGATTAGTAGCCTACTACGCGTACTACCTCGGAATAATTTGCTTACTGTCTTTCTACCAGTTGCTCAATACCTATCTTTTTAGCCGTGGCGGGACTGGTAGCACCTCTGAGTAGCCTTTTTGAATGGCGCTATTTAATTGTTCAAAATGAATGAATAAATGAATGAATGAATTACTATGAACGAAATCAGATAACACATGACGTGTTTTTTCGATAGCCTAGGCTATTAGTCCCAGACCATACTATAGGCCTAATATATTTTACACCGATGGCCATGGAAGTGCAAATTACGAGATTTACACACAAAAAACCCATTACCATGGCAACTTCCACGTACAAACTGGTAAAATTTAGTTCAACCTAGAATGAAAAGTTGATTCCAATAGCCAAATGTATTTCCCCCCCCCCCCCATGATGTTACACAAAAATTTTTTTATTGGGCATACAAAAATTTGCGAGTAAGAGACTGGAAATTCGAAAAAATGTGATATTTCTAGGTGGTTCCAGACTTTTGCACACCACTGTACTAACAAATCCAATAAAGAATGTATTTAATGTAGGCCTGATCAGCAAAATTTCATTTAGCTGTTCCATTCGCGACATTTGGGCTACTTATTGACATGATCTCACGACTAAGGAATTGCGAAATCTGGCAACCCTGAACTAGTGAACTTCTATGTTGATCTAAGATGGCTAATTCCGGCGAAGAATTTGTTCGTATCTCACACAGGGATCTTGTAAACTTAGCGAAACTAAGAAAAAGTGGAGAAATGGCACGGGCAGAACACAATTATTCTGGTAATATATGAAGTATTATAACAGTTTGGACTTTTTACAGGACTGTTTGAATTTGTGAGTGGATTTAACCTGTTTCAGGTAATCGTGCAGTTTACGGTCTCGTTTTGTAAACATTATGTCGGCCCAAGAAATCGCTAAATAGAGCGCTGCAACCATTGAGATATATTATCATCCGCATCCCATGGTGCAAAATAAAGGGTTCCGTAAGTATGTGAGGTAAAATCCCAGACTGCCTGCCCGTACTCCAAACAATATGGCTGCCAACAAATGCAATACAATTAGAGCGCGACCATCGACGACATTGTTCATCAATTCAGCTTCAATTTCAGCAGAATGACTGCACTAACCCTAAAACTAACCCTAACCGACCCTCACGACGCCTAACCTGAGCCCTAACCGACCCTCACGACGCCTAACCTGAGCCATAACCGACCCTCACGCGCTCTAATTTTATTGCATTCGTTAACGGCCATATTGTTTGGAGTACGGGCAGCCAGTCTGGGATTTTACCGTATGTGATCAACACTGCCAAGTATGTAAGTAATCAACACAAACCTACGGCGATAATCTATTTGACTTCATAGTTGGCCGACCTCGGCCACTTCTCTTCGCCAACTCCGCTCCTCTGACTGGCATGAGCAGTCTCGCGTTGGTTATTTTCTAGAATGGCTTGGGGTAATCCCGAAGACTGGCTGCCGTACTCCAAACAATATGGCTGCCAACGAATGCAATAAAATTAGAGCGCGACCTATCGACGACATCGCAAAATGCATCCCAACATGCAAAGCGTGAGGGTTGGTTAGGGCTCAGGTTAGGCGTCGTGAGGGTCGGTTAGGGTTAGTTTTAGGGTTAGTGCAGTCATTCTGCTGAAATTGAAGCTGAATTGATAAACACTGTCGTCGATAGGTCGCGCTCTAATTTTATTGCATTCGTTGGCAGCCATATTGTTTGGAGTACGGACAGCAAGTCTTCGGGATTACCTGGCTCGGTAACAAGTAAACAATATGGTGGCCATAGATGAGCGCATAATAAAGCGCTGTCACGTGCGGTGATCAATAGCCCAATGTTTCCAACAACCTACTGCGATAAATAGCCCAATCTCCTCTTCTTGTCTTTCCGGCTGGAATTAATTCCTCGCAGGGGAGGGGTCAGCCACTCCGATCCGTTTTAACATGTGATCCATTGAAAAAAGTTTTTAAAAAATAAAATAAAATAAATAGCCCAATGTTTCTGCACAAATAAGCACGTCAGAATAATATTTTACTCATGTAATAATTAGTTTTATCCGTGTCCAAATGAATGTTGGACTGAAGAATATAATTATTGGTAAACAGAAGTCGGATTGACGAAAATCAATTTCCTAAAATAGAAGTGGGATTGGTTAAAAGTTTTATAATTTTCACAAACGGAAAAAAAGCAATTGAACACGTGTTACAAATTATATGTATTAGATTGATGATTTTCAGTCAGGTATTTCAACATGTATTTTCGTTAATCCAGCTTCGATTTCAGGTGTAAAAATACCTGCATCCAGCTTCCATTTCTAAATACCTTTTTATTTCTTATTTCTATATACCTTGATTTTAATTATTTACTTGCTTAATTTACGTGCTTACTTTCGCGGAAACATTGGGATATTTATTGAGCTATTGAAAGCCGCACGTGGCAGCGCTCTATTATGTGCTCATCTGTGGCCACCATATTGTAAATATATGCTACCGAGCCATTCTAGAAAATAACCCTCGCATTTTAGCCATGGTGGTCCTAGCTCACGGAACGAGAAGATCCTCGTTCTGTGAGCTAGGACCACCGTGGCTAAAATGCGAGCTGTGCATACTGCTATTCCACTCAGAGACGTGGACGCTGAAGGAGACACAGAAAAGACGATTGACTGTATTTGAAATGACGTGCCTGCGAAGGATAGAAGGGGTCACAAGGAGGGAAAGGATAAGGAACATGGAAATATGCAGTGCCAGGCTGAGAATCCAGCGTGACATCGTGGACTGGATACAGATCAGAAGAATGCGGGTACTTCGGACATGTTGTCAGAATGCAGAGCCGAAGATACCCAAAGGTGGCACTGCAGGGATATGTGCATGAAAGGAGGACAAGAGGCAGGCCCAGGAAGCGATGCTTGGATATGGTGGAGGATGACTGTTTGAGGATGGGATTAACCGTGGGAGAGGTAACGCGAACAGCACATGCAGGGTCGACTGGAGGCTATCCATAAGTCCTATGTCAAACTTCAATTATACACTTCATTTTCTTTCAGACAATCTGTCAAATTTTCATCTTAGGATTTCATGGAAGTTGCTCAAAATAGATAATCTGACAAGTTGCCTAAAAATGTCAGGCATTATACAAAATCGCTGCTTTTTCAAATTGCCTTTAGCACTTTACCAACTGAGGATATAGCATTTCTCAGCTGCTCTTTGGTCGGTATAAAATAAACTATCTCTTTATGCAGCACTTAATTGCAATTTATGTTGTCTCTAACAGTCAGCCATTTTGTCACTAGGTAAAAAGCAGGAAGAAAAATCAAAGAACACAGAACGACAGACATGTATGCCTGGGCAGAAAAGATTTGACCAGAAAAGGGATGAAGCAGGCAAGGTTCTACCAACTGAGTTAGCTCTGTCTCCAGAAACTCCAGTAGCCTCGATGGCTGTTGCAAGGTCCAGTCCAGATGAATGGAGTTGTGCTACAGTGACCTGTGTATCTAAAATGAATCACTTGCAGTTGGACAAGTGTGGAAATAGTAAATTTGTATCTTTAAAGGGTAATCCTGCTCAAAGAAAACCTGTCTTGCTGGAAAAAAGCTGCCATACACTTGCTGACTATGAAACCAATTGCAGATCTAAGGATAAAAATTCAGATTGCACAGATAACACAGAAAGGCAGCAGAATCCTGTTGTACAAGTGGTCTGCAAGTTGTCTTCTGTCCAAGTATTGAATTCTGGTGTGAAGATTTTTGATTGCAACGCAGACAGTGTTGCAGATAAGCGAAGTGGAGACGCAAAGAAAGACTGGAAACTTGAACAAGAAAAATTAAAATTGGAAGAAAGAAGGGAACGGAAAAGAGACAAAAAGCCTGATATTCAGCTTTATGTACCAAAGGGGCGACAGCAGATGCTTCTGACTAAGGATGCTGCTTCTACTCCATTTTTGCATGGCAAGCTGAGTGATGCCAGTTGTGCCACTGAGCCTATGGTGAGTAGTGAGGGTGTCGATGATGTAAATACCAGCAAGCACCAAAGACAGTTCGTAACTGATGGTGCTGAGAGAAGGGTTACCACGGAGCAAGAGTCTGAGTTTCAGATCACAATATCAGAACAGGAGAATCCGGATCACTACAGGAAGGTAGTTAAAAAGGTTGGAGGTGCAGTCAAAAAGAGAAGGCAGCAGAAGAACAAAAGCAGAATGGGAGATTTCCATGGCCGGTTGGATTCAAGAATGAGGAAGAAGGTAGTACATGATGGCAGGAACCTTGGGCAAAAGCACCAGCATAAATTATATGCAAGTGGAGTTGGAAATAGAGCAGTGGATGATGACCTCAGTGAAGTGGAAGAACTGGAGTGGGACCATCAGGCAGATCTTGATCTAGAACAGTCAGAGATGAAATTGCTTGTAGCAACTCAAAAACAGGATTCTGATATTGATGCTTCTCAGCTAAAGGTTGCTGAATTACAGCTTAGTGGTTCTCTAGTTAAACCAACTGGAAAAAATACGAACAAAAAGTTACTAAGAAAACACCAGGAGGGAAAACCAGTGGCATTACATGAAGGCATAATGACAGATAAGGATGATCTGTGCTTCTTACCAGACAAAGCTACCAAATTAAACAGTTGTAGTTTAAGGTGTGAAAATATCAGAGCCTCTGCCCCTACTGATATAACTAATAAGGACGAGAGTTTTGAGGGTAAGTTTGACTTAATGGTAATAACCAACTCAAGGAAGTTATATTCTCCACCTGTAAAAGGAATAATGCATCAGTATGGCTATAAACATGAGTATGATGATACCCAACCATTTCATGTCGATGATGGTATTGTAACTGTTGATGACAATTCATTGCAATCACCAAAAACTGAAAAACTGAAGATGCAGATTCTTAAAAAAGATGTCAGAGAAAGAAAGTCATGTGGCACTAAATATGACAGTTCAAGGAGAACTGGTAATTATAACATGCATGGCATGACTTGTGAAGATGAGCTTAACTGCAGGGTATCAGTAGACAGCAAAGAAAAGACTGGTACAAACAATGCACAGGAGTTAGTAAGTGAAAATCCATTAATTACTGATAAAAACTCTTCTAAAAGAGTTGGTGGAATTATTCGACTTCCTGCTGGAACTACAACATCGGTATTCCTTAAACCTGATCATGCTTCAAGTCACAGCCACCATGCACAACAGCACGGTTTCAAAGGTCATGCTAAGTGTCGAATTGCCACTCGAAGGACTCTTTGGGACCCAAGTCAGCCAGTTAAAGGAACAGAACAGTCTACATACTTCGCTGAATTACCTGATGTCAGTGAACATTTTGCAGGCGAGGCAACTAAAACATCAAGAGAATATGAACATGTTAAGACGGAGAAGCTGCAGCTGACGCCACATCCATACCATGGGTCTCTGGCATCATTTAGTCGGAGTCTGCCAGTAGGAAATTACAACTATCGCTACCAAGGACCGCCATGTTTTGATGGATCGTCTTATGATGGAAGTTTGATGAACGACCTCTATTTTCAAGGGTAAGTGCTGTCAAGTGATTTTCTTAATGAAGGTAAGATGAGACAAAGTTGCTCATTAAATTTGTTACATTCCTTTTCATCCTCTGGGACATACTTCTTTAGAAGTTTTATGAACTATCGCTTAGCTATTGTTGACAAGAGTTAATATAACGAGCAAAATAGTCTAAAAACCAGTTTCACCCAGATATGACGTGCTGAAAGGAATCGGAAAATTTAAAGCTTGACCATAAATTAATCCTTAGGCACATTCAGTTCTCCGGCCGGCCGCTATTTGAGCTCTACATAGGCTGAGAATTTCTGGCTTTGGTAGGCTACTTTCAAACATTTACACATTATGTGTTTAAAAATTATAGTAACATGCCTAAACATAAATATGTTGCATGCACTGTATCATATGACCTAAGTCTAATTTTACGTTGTGAAAGAAATGACAATTTTGTTAAATGCTGCAACGTAGGCCTACGTTAGAAATCATTGCTAATCAAAGAAAGATGGACAAAGTCCATAAACTCCAAGAAAATTTGTATTTCTGGAATTTTTCACGTACCCCTTACCGGTGCCTGGCGTACCCCCGGGGTACGCGTACCAGTGATGTAGTCGAGTCCACCTGAGCCGAGTCTGAGTCCAGCTAAGCTGAGTCTGAGTCAAGTCCGAGTCCAAAGGGGTCCGAGTCCGAGTCACTAAGGATCAATTCCGAGTCCGGTAACACCAAGATCCACTGAAATACTCAACAGGCCTATTATGGCATAGAAAAATATCGATATGGAAAATAATTAGTATAATTTATCCAAATTGAACTTTAAAAATACTGAATTTTATAAGGTTTTGTTCGATAATCTGACGAAATGGAATGGATAGGCTACAAATTCTTCCACTGCCAAACAAGTTCAACAGGTGCACTTGAGGAGTCTCTTATGTTGAGATTTAGGATCAAAACTGCCACCCATCAGCAATGCCTTTGCTTTTAAAGTAGCCTAAAATGTTCGAAGTCTGTGGTATGGGGAAATGGGGTCCATCCACTGTGTCAATATCATCTGCCCTCCAATACCCCAGCACAGACCAACTAAGTGCTACGACACTGCCTGCACGTTGCAATCGACCAGTAATTGTATAGTAGGCCTATCTGATCTATAAATGGAGATTTAAATAAACCTCTGCGCCCGGTTCCAAGATCAGAGAAGTTCTAATAGCCACCAGCTACAAATAGCCAATAGACACATTCAACCTCTATTCTCATTTGTCTTATCTGTAAACATCTAGATAAATTAGAAATCTATGCCCTATCTGATCAGCATATCAGTGCCAGGCTTGTTGAGGTGTCAAAATATCAAGTCCGATTTCGATCATATGCATGCCATGCAGCCATGGATGCCTGGTTATGTGTGTATGTGTTTCTATAAGCTCAAGTTCAAATATTTTCAATCGCCCCTCCCATATAAACCCCACACGGACCATACATCAAATACACGTGTAATTAACTTCGCCCGCCCTGTGGTCAGTGGTGCCCAGCCATCCGTCACATTACTTCAATGTCAGGCTACAAAGGCTCCTTTGTTTGAGTTGAGTGATGAACAAAGCAGACGAAATGTCTGAATTGGTTGGGGGAACTTGTGGCAATACAGGTTGTGGCCTGTTACACGGAGAATTCATGACTCGGAAACCGAGTCACATTTCGAGTCCAGGGCTTCGAGTCCGAGTCCTGACTGTCCGAGTCCGCAGAAAATCGGTCTCGAGTCGAACTCGAGTCTTTTGCCGGACTCGAGTCCTACATCACTGACGCCTACCACAGTTTGAGAACCCCTGCATTAAAGGTTTAGCATTCATCTAAAAATAAATACTAGACAATTCATTGATTGAGAAGTATAAGGCTCTATGTCCTTTTTTTGGATTTTTGAGTTTTCGGTAGCATGACATGAATCTTATTCAAAGCTCTATGTCCTGTGAGACTTTATGCTGTGGCTTGATTATCTGCCGAAATATTTACAAAAATAAAAGACCCTATGTCCATGTTTTCAGGTTTTTGAGAATTATTGGGCTTTATGTCCTACAGCAAATAAGACTACTGGATTCAAGTCACGTGATTTGAATCTATGAGTATAATTTGGCTTTACTGTGTAAACAAAAAATAATGTCGGTTCAATCGCATCAAATATCGTGGAAGAAATTGACTGACTGAATTGTTTGCTCTCTTAGCCACACATCAAAGACCAATGATTAAAAATTGATTATTAGACAGTTATTATAAAAAATCCCCATACTGACATTTAATGTCGGCTATTATAAAAAAGCCATGTACTAATAGTGAAAGAATGACCAAAGAACAACTAAGTTTTAGACATGAAAGACTTGCCACACATCAAAGACTAAAATTGTAAAACAATATGAACCAGAGTTAGCCTATACATTAAAGGCTTAACTAGTATACTCCAAAAATAAATATTAGACAATTATTAAACAGATGAAATCAGAAACTCATTAACCCTTTTCCGGTTTATTAAAAAATTTCTAAACCAGCCTACACTGTTCAATTATTTTTGGGTCTACATGCTGTGTCAGGGTTGAACATACCTGACTGGTTCTAACTAAATAATTTAAATAAAATTTATTTGGGTGTTGTTATTTGTAAGTCACACTTGTCTCGTGCTATAATCTATATAAATAAAAATCTAACCGCGTTTGGCACGTCTTCAAAGATCTCCGAACTTTCTTCATTGATTGCTTTCGAAACTTCACCAAAACGTTTAGTTCCAACACGGCCGGGTTTGCAGAATGCTTTTTGGGAAAAAGCGCAATCTTTTAAGCTAAAAAAGCAACTTTGCAAATTCTACCATTTTCAACACATACGCCAGTTGATAAGTGTGTTCCGTTTATGTAGCGCATTTCACCATATTCGATTGCGGCCTAAAAAAAGCAAATTTTCAAATTCTACCGTTTTCAACACATACGCCAGTTGATAAGTGTGTTCCGTTTATGTAGCGCATTTCAACATATTCGATTGCGGCCTAAAAAAGCAAATTTTCAAATTCTACCGTTTTCGAAACATACGCCCGTCGATAAGCCTTGCCTTTCAATTCGTGCGCGTTTCAAATGGTGGGAGGGGGAGGGGGATGGGGGGGAGGGGGATAGGGGAGGTGGAGGGGAGGGGAAGAGGGGAGGGGGAGGGGAGGGGAAAGGGGAGGGAGAGGGGTAGGGGAGGAAGAGGACGGTCTTTTCTGCCACAGCAACGCGTGGCCGGGTTCAGCTAGTAATAAATAAATTTACTAGAAAATAATCGTAAGTAATGTTTTTCTGCATGATAAACCTCCAAGAACAGCACTGCCACAGCCCAAAGAGAAAACTTGCTATTTGGAAAAAAATTGTGTCCAACAGCGTCCAACACATTTCCTGTTCAGGTTTCTGCACAATACTGTGCAGTAATAAGTCTAGTAATGGAAAAATACTGTCGATTTATCATTGTTTGTGACAGTCACTGATTGCTATTTTGTTCCGGCAATGTATCTTTGGGAACATGATGGTTTTGAAGCCAATTTCCTCGAACATAGCTAGGTGGAACCAAATCTTCCATAAAAGTAGCTCAAACTTGGGTCCAAAACAATGTCCGAAAATTCATTCAAACCATCTAATTGTGATATTTCTGATTCATCAAATGAATCTTGAGTTAAAACTATTTTATAAAACTGTTTTAGACCGACCCTGACTTAGCGCGTACAGAAGTTTCGTTGCTTAGAAGAATGTGACATTTTCACGGTTTTCGACCGCAAACGCGTTGTTTTTCAACTATTCAAATGAATACTAAAAATAGAATGCTAAATATAGAACACCATAGACGATATAAATGATAGATCTATATAATAGAGCAACAAATACGCGAGTTTATTCGGGTCAAACTGTAGTGCAAAGGCTTGGACAATCATCGGCGAGTATACTTGGGTCAAACGCTGCAGGCTAGTTAGCCACCGGCGAGTATACTCGGGTCAAACGGGTAAGAGGTTAACACTAATCAGCATTTTCTTTAACGCTTTTCATGCCACATTGTGACATTGCATGTTTCTCTAATAATATTGTATGTCTAACAAATTAATATAAAAGCTGAATGAATATTATGCATTAATTATTATTATTATAATTATGTTATTAATATATCGTACAGGTTTATCATCCCGGAGTTATTGTCCGGGGGGGGGGGGGGGTAATTGACATGAGGGTAATTGTCTGGGGTAATGTCATTATACTAGCATTTGGTAGAGGGCAGTAGAAGTTCGCTCGTATAATATTCATGCTGCATTCCACAGACGTTCTGAAGGTGAATTTATAGAACTACTTTTTTTAGCAGATTCCTGCAGCATTATATATTGACCAAAAAGAAAACAATGCCGTTAATTTGTCTTGCATGGTGATTCTGTTTCCTGTTGGACTGATATACAAGTGTGAATGATAAGACTGCTTGTTTTAATGGTGTTGCAATGGCTTGTGAATGTTTTGCTCCTCCCAGCAGTGCAGTTGCTTGAAGATTTCTAACTATCAGGTTGCAGATACATCTTGTTTTACGAATTTTTTTACTGGTATTGGTGAAATGCTTGGTGTTCAATTTTTTTTATGTTTGTGTGTGCGACAGATATGACCAGAATGGTCATCCACTACCTTCTTCAGAACTCACCACATTAGTCAAGGAAGCCACCATGTTTGACAGTCAGTTGACTGTCTGTCTTGCACAGGGAATAAATTCAGGAGAAGCCTTGAAAAGAATGGCCTTTCTTAGGTAAGAAAGCACTGCCATGAACTACTGGAAGCGATGTCTTACCATAATTTTGTCATCTGCTCATGAATGTTGATCTGTTTTGTTTCTCGTTAAGCATATGTTTTCAGAAACAACATCTAAAAATGAAGTTTCTGCATAAAACACATTGCATAGTTTTCATTCCATTTATTATTTTGGCCTTCGTTTTGAATACCCAGAAAATAAAAAAATGCTCATTTTGACATTAACAATTTGATAGTGTAGCAAATAAATGGCATGTAGAAACCTTTGGTGAACATCGTCCAAAGCATTTTCCAATTTTTTATTCATTCTCGAATTTCCCGTTCGTTATTCTCTTCCATGTATTACCAGTGGCTGGTCAGAGGCCAAATGCATGACGACATGATTCACATCTCAAAGAATTGTTATCAAATGAACTTGTTAGTACTTCACAACTTGTGCTCAATGTGTCCACCGCCAGTGCCCACACTTGCTCGAGCATCTTTGTAAAGTTCTTGATGGCCTAGTTGATGTTTTCCTGGGTTGTATCTTCCAATATCAACTCCAATGTGACCATCAATTCTCTTATCACTCTTGGTTTTAGTCGCAGGGTGTGGTATTTCTCCAGCATAGCTCTTCACACTTGACAATCCATGGAGTTGAAATTCTGAGATTTTGGGCCATTGCCTCTTCTCAACTAAACCAGGTCTGACCTCGCCACCTCCTGTCTCTGCGATGACACCACGGGTTCCCTTCTGGGTAACGACGCTTCCGCGATGGCCATATAGTTCGACGATGTCATCGTGGCCCTGCTCGATGCTCATGCGCCAATGGTCGAATCCACATGTCAGGTGAGATCGTCATCTGACAAGTGGTATTGTATTAATTGTATTTTGTATTGTATTAAAACATTTATAAAGTGCCTTTACTAGGGTGAACCGTTCAGAGTCGCTCTCAGTGTGCAAGGCCACGAGAGAAGAAATAAGTTTTGAGGAAAGAAAATGAGGAGGAGGGATTGCCAGTTAGAAGTTGAGACCGAGTAAATTTAGACAGAGTATTCCAAAGAGAGGGGCCAATTGATGTAAAGGATCGGGACTGAGCCATAGCCGTTCTAGTAGGAGGAACTAAAAGATCAAATCTATTTGAAGAGCGGAGTGGGCGATGTGAGGAGGACTTAGTGTTGCTCAGCGAAGCGTCAGACCATATGACTTGAGCATCGGTTCAAAAGGACTTGTACCGGGTAGGCTTGTGAACAATGGAAGGAAGCACTGGGATCAATGCATCGTCTCGTTCGGTTGCAAGGAGCCGTTACTGAAAATCGAGAACTGAGACTCCATGTGATCCAGCATATCTCTGGCACACGATAAATGATGGGCTGGGCAGAGGAGTGGATGGCACTTTGAGTTCGGCTCTTGGACTTTCTGCTGAGGCCTTTGCCGATTTCTTTGATTGGAGGGTCTCCGATGTAAGATCAGCCACATAGATCGAGCGTGGACGGACAAAATGTCCCCGGACAAAATGTCCCGGACAAAATATCCCTGGACAAAAAGTCCCCGGACAAAATGTCTCGGACAAAATGTCCTCGGACAAAGTGTCCCCGGACAAAATGTCCCCGGATAAAATGTCCCCGGACAAAAAGTCCCAGGATAAAATGCCCAAACCGCACGGCATAACAGAAGAGTCTCATCTGCAGCACTCAGTACTAGAATAAGGAGGATGACTAGATGATCCATGGTGGAGAACCCATCACCAGTACTGTTCACGACTGCCGATCCAACGACACACGACGCCCCCGGATAGACATTTCCTACCCAGTCAATGACATCAATTCTAGAATAACAACAGCCTTTCTTCCCATATGGACCGCAGAAGTGCAGACCCATTGGACACCCAGGAGCTTACGTGGGGTTTGGTTCTGCTGCCATAAACCGATACGTGGAGCTGGATCGCCAACAAGTCTCTGGTGTCATTGCCGCTGCTCAAAACCCGACCACCCTTGGCGCTTGTCACACTTTTCTCTTATGATCTTATCCCCAGAAAGAGTAGACTTGTTGTCACGCTCTGCTCACTAGATCACCACGAAAGACGCAGAGTCGGACTCCAACGCAGAGTTCACTAGTGTTTTCTCTCCTACAGAAGCGATTGACCCTGGACTTTTCTAGACAGGGTCTGCGATTATGTACGGCGAACAACCGTTGTTCACTGAACTTCAAGGTAGACAGGGCCGTGACTCGGGTGGCTTCAGACGGAGAAGTGGGCTGGCGTCCATTCCGATCCCTGAACAGTGAGCAAGTAGCGGGCCGTGTAAGCCACATCATCACCCAGGATTACCGTGTTTACAGCCATGGGAGTCCTGACACTTTGCAAAGATTTACTACGCTTCTTTTTAGTTGCCTACAAATGTTTGCTTGGATGTACTAAAGTGGTTAATTTTGTAAGTTTAATAATCAAAATTATTGTAATATACTTGGGCATTATTTTCTTTTCTTTTATAATGTATTCGCTATTTTATTCTGGTACCCAGGCAATGGATACAATCGGTTTATAAGTGCAAAACCCGACTTGACGCGGATTGTGACACTGATCACAATCTCGTCTTTCTGAAATTCAAACTCCGTTTCAGAAAAACTAAACCTCGTCAGCTTCCTTTTTTGGACGTGGACAAACTGCGAGATCCACAGGTAGAACATGACTATGCAGTCGAAGTTAGCAACCGCTTCGCTGCTTTAAGCTGCGTCACAGAATCCAGTCCTCCCACTGACTTGTGGTCTCAGCTCAAAAATATCATCATAGAATCGGCGCAAAAGATTGTTCCCAAAGACTCGGAGAAACGTAAAAACTGGATCTCGGATGACACTTTCGCGCTTATCAAGAGGAAGCGCGAAGCCAAGACGAAATCACCGGTGGAATATAAGACTCTGAGAGGAGAAGTGCAAAGAAGACTGAGGGAAGACAAACAAGCCGAACTTGATGCGCTCTGCTGCGAACTGGAAGAAAATGCAAAGCGTGGAAACTGCAGACCGGTTTACAAGACAGTCAAAAATCTCACTAGACCGTTCCAGGCGCGTAAAATAGCTATCAAGGACGTCTCTGGAAAGAAGTTAGTTGATCCGGTGAAGGTTAATGAACGTTGGAAGGAATATTGTGAAGGACTTTACACAGGCAATGAAGACGAGATAACGTTCGAAATTACGGAAAGAGAACCGCCTCCACTGCGAGAAGAAATCAAACGCGCTTTGCTTAAAGCCTCTTTGCACAAAGCCTCGGGACCGGACGGAGTCGCCACCGAGCTTCTCAGATTTGGTGGTGATATGACTCTTACCATGCTACATAAGATTTGTACTGATGTATGGATATCTGGAGTCTGGCCCGACGATTGGACGCAATCAGTTTTTATCCCTTTACCGAAAAAAGGGGATCCGCTCTGTTGCGAGAACTACAGGACCATAGCGCTAGTTTCGCACGCCAGCAAAATTCTCCTAAGGGTCATCCTGGAGCGCATTCAAACTAAACTTGACAATGAACTGGCTCCTGAGCAGGCCGGTTTCAGACCCAATCGAGGCACTCGCGATCAGATTACGAACCTCCGGATCATCATAGAAAAGGCAAATGAGAGAAGTCAGAATCTCTACTTTTGCTTCATAGATTTTACGAAAGCGTTCGACATGGTGCAACACGGTCAACTGTGGTTGTCCATGCTGGACATGGGGTTCCCCCCACAACTTGTCCAACTATTGATGAACCTATACAAACAGCAGTGAGCAGCTGTTAGGACAGATAATATCACCTCTAACTGGTTCCGCGTTAAGAAAGGCGTTCGGCAAGGTTGTAACATCTCGCCTTGCCTATTTAACATCCTGGCGGAACAGGTAATGCGCAAGGCGCTTGACGGGTTCAGAGGGGGTTTCAGAATTGGAGGTAGGACCATCAGTAATCTTAGATACGCGGATGACATACTCTTGATCGCTACATCACCAGAGGAACTCCAGGAGCTCGTCAATCGTGTCGAATCCGCTGCCAAGGAGTACGGTTTAAAGATAAATGTTTCAAAGACGAAGGTTATGACCAATACCGATAGGATCCTCAGGATTTTTGTCGCGGACAGTGAACTCAAACAAGTGGATAACTTTACATATCTAGGCAGCAAAATCTCAAGCGATGCAAAGTGCTCAGTCGATATTAAGTCCAGGCTGGCCATGGGTATGGCGGTCATGGTGAAGCTTACGAAGGTCTGGAAAAACAAGTCCATTAGTACTCAAACCAAGCTTCGTTTGATGAAATCCTTGGTCTGGTCAGTTGCAACCTATGGTTGCGAATCATGGGTGCTTAAAAAGGCGGAGGAAAAGCAGATACAGAGTTTCGAGAACAAATGTACCCGTAAGCTTTTGCGCATTTCTTGGACGCTCAAACTTACCACAGAGCAGGTTTATCGGCTTGCCGGAACTTCACCAGAGCTCTTGGGTTCCATTAAGGCTCGCAAACTCTCCTATTTCGGTCATACCATCAGGATTCCCCAGGATTGCGTGAAAAAAGCCATTATGCTGGGTCACGTGGAAGGTTGTCGACGCAAGGGTAGACCGCGTATTAGCTGGATTGACAACATTCTTGCTTGGTCCCGTCTTTCCGGATCCAATCTTCTCGCCGCTGCACGCGATAGGAGGCAGTGGAGAGCTGTAGTCCATGCATGCGACCAACCGTCGCGCAGCGACGTCGGTGATTGACATGACATGACATTTTTGGTAATTTCCAATCATGCCATTTGCCTATTTTGCTTGATCGGAAGTAGGCCTACATTAGATTAGAACATTTAGAAAAGCATGAGGCCTAACTAGAAGGTTTATAGATCTAATAATACTGACAATAATTTTTTTGCGCAAATAACTGCTGCCAAAATACAGAGGGACTCGTGAAGGAACGTGCGATTTTATGTTCTTTAAAGAGACTATTAATTTTGTTCAGGGACTTTTTGTCCGGGGACATTTTATCAGGGAACTTTTTGTCCTGGGACATTTTATCCGGGGACCTTTTTGTCCAGGGACATTTTGTCCAGGGACTTTTTGTCCTAGCACCAGATCGAGTGTTCCTGACTTGACGTTTTAGTATTCGTAAATATTCGTGAATATTATGATTTTTTAATATTCATATATATTTGTAAATATTCGTTAACGAATTAAAGTAAACCATCGAAACCGCAATTTTACCCAGCAAAGCAGTTTTAGTTTCTGTATATCTCCATGATGACATTCACTCGCATTCAGGAAAGGGTTGAATTTAAATCTACAATTATTATTATTATTATTAAATAAATTTGTTATGCGTGCAAGGTCACACTGAAATGCGAATCTGAGGTGCGGACGGTCAGCCGCCAGAGGAAGAAGCAGTTAGAGATCCATGTGCTTGAAAGCCAAGGAGAAGTAGGAAGTTTTGAGCCACTTTTTGAAAGAATTGAGCTTCTAAGAAAGAGCGGAAATGGTATCCTCTGGTGGAAAGGTTGGTCCCTGGGAGCACCGAAATGTGCATTAGATGGTTGGTAGATCGTTCCAGAGCCGCCGACTATCCTTAGTGTCACGGGCGATCAGGATCTGCCAGTACTCCTGCTCCGTGAACTTGAAATCCGATGACTTCTTGCGCAGAAGCCTGATCCACTCCACTTGGTCCTTTTCCAGGCCACTTCTTCTGCATTGGCGCTCAAAATGTTCGAGTGTTCGGCGCATTGCTCTGCACTCAGCATCGAACAACGGAGTGAGAGCATTAGTGATTACTTATAGCATGCTTTGTGTGCATAGGAAACATCTCGTCGATTAATTATGGAGTGTAAAGTTCTTTCATAGAGGTCGAACATGTCTGTGAATGAGAGATCAGTCCCTGTGGAAGCACTGCAAAGCTGACTGTTGGTTAGGCGTCGGCGGAAAGCTTCTCTGTCTAGAGACTTCCATCCTCTGAACGTGATCTCTGTGACCAGCGAAGCACAGTGCAGGAATGGTACTTGGTACAGCAGCAGGCCATGATCAGAATCGGACGGATGCTCAGACTTGACTGCGATTGGCCCGCAGTCATCCATGGTGAATGGTAATTACTAGGTCTAGGCAGCCGCCATGAGTATAGGTAGAAAAGTGCACCTGCTGAAATAGACCAAATCGGTTGATGAGTCGCTTGACCTGACTCGCCCACGAGCATCCCATGTCCTCCATGTGGATGTTCAGGTCCCCGGTCACGACCAATTGGCTGTTGTACATTGCCAGCGTTTCCAAAAGGGTCGTAAACTTGTGAATAAACAGCTGCAGCGATCCTCGTCGGTAAACAGCAGCGATGGTAAGCAGTCTTCAAGATGTTGAAAAGGAGCTCAGAAGGACCTCGAAGGTAGTAAAAGTCTCACCGAGTTGAATCCGCTTCACCCGGAAGTGCTTTCGATGGAAATCGCAACTCCACCACCACCATCCTGAAGTAGAGTCCTTACGCGGCTGATCGATGATGTCAAAACATCAGCAGAAGACTGGTGCCACGTCTAAACTGCAATCAAGACATCAAGGCTGTGGCTGTTGATGGCTTTGTCTGCAGAGATCGATTTGTTTCCAAGACTTCTGACATTCTGTGTAACAATATGAAGATCGGTTTGAGGACTATGATCAGCACCATGTGCACTTCAGGGCCATTCCAGTTGATCACCTTTCCTGGCTGCCAGATATGCAATGTAAATAATGTCTTCCGTAGATCACGTTCAACTTTATGTTCTCGGGAGTCAAGCCGCCTCAGGCATTCAGATGTGTACAGCAGCCCAGTATGCTACGACATGGCACTTCCCCCAAGGATGAAACCACTGACCAAATTTGCCATAATCAGGACATTTGAATGAATGAATGAATAAAACTCACGAAAACTTTTTCAAATGCTTGTCAATTTTAAAACGGCAGAAGTATATCCAAAAACAGTTTAATAACCTGTATTGTACAAGAAACAAGCCAAGACAAAAAAAAGATGATTCTCATGCAACTAGCCACGTTTGGTGTATACATGCAGAGTGCCACACATAGTTATCAATAATTATGTTATCAATAATTATTTTGATGCCAGTTGTACGGATTTACTCTTTCAGGAAAGAAATTTTGACTCGTTATGAACAAGTAATGCTCTTGGATCTTGACTTCTGCAATCAACAGAACATTGGAGATGCACTCTGGAGGTCGGCATTCTATCAAGTCATCGAAGTATTCCGAAAACAAATTAAAGATTCAGATTCTCAAACTAAAAGTCTTCTTCTGACTATTTTAGATGAGGTAAGTTTGTAACTACTGACTAAATGTAACCCACCAAAACAAATTGCAGTTGGTCAGTATACGTGACATTCCAGCCACATGTTTGAGTCACATCTTCTTTAGGTTCTCTGCCAAGTGGCAGGTCCAAGTGTCCAATGTCTCTATCTTTCACGCTTTTGTGCCATGTCCTTCAGTTCTCTGTAACCGTCCTCCATCATCCCATCCAACAGTTTTTGTCTAGGTCTTCGTCTTCCTCTGCACCTCTTTCCCTCCAATCTCCCTTCAATTATTTCTTTCTGCAGTGAGTCACCTCGCAGTAAATGTTCCACCCAATTCTTTTGTCTCATCTTTACTGTGTCCAGCAGAGATCTTTTCTCTTCTACCATCGTTAGTACTTCTTCGTTTGTAACGTGCTTTGTCCAACTAATTTTCTCCATCTTTCTCCATAGCCACATTTCAAAAGCTTCCAGCCTCTTGGTGTCTTCTTTTCTCATTGTCCATGTCTCCACGCCTTATAACTTCACACTCCATATAAATGTTTTGACCATTCTTTTCTTAAAATTTATATTTAGCCCTCTTCTTAGCAATTCTTTCCTTTTTAAGAACGTCTCTTTACCCTGGCTATTCTCCATTTTTTTTTTATCTCTTTGTGACATTTGGCGTCACTTGATATTAAGCTTCCCAAGCTCTCTCTATTTCTTCTTCATCTATTTTTATACATATGGTTTTTTCCTTTGCTGATCCTTATAACTTTTGTCTTTTTGATGTTTATTTTCATGTTGTATTCTTCTGAGGTCGCATTTAGTCGATCCATCATTCGTTGCGGATCCTTTTTGTTTCCTGCCAGCATTGCTTAATCGTCAAGAAACCTTAAAGCTCTTATCAATTTTCCTTCTACTTTTATTCCTTCTTCTGTACTATCAACTGCCTCTCTTATTAGCTCTTCTACACTGTGTCTGGTTAAAAAGTAGCCCTCAAACAAAAGTGTCATAACTCGATCAAAACGTTTAGGATTTGTCTGAAATTTTAAACACAGCAACAGTGACCATATTTACACGAGATTCCAAAGTCGTTTGCAATTAATCGCGAGTTTGTCAAATTTATGAGCGTTTGCGTTGGATCACCGAAAAATTGAACTTTCCAACATGTAAAACCTTAAAGGAAGTGAAACTCAGCTATATATGGTGCCCAAAAATGTGTTCCTTGTTCTCGGACACACGACCGTAGACATAGTAGATTAATAGCTATCCCGGGAGACACTCGGCTTCATATCCTGCAGCTATGGCCGTTCAGCAGTCCAGACTTTGATCCGGAGTTCATGTACTGGAAGAGCGCGTTTTTCGTTCACGCATATTCATGACATCGATAATCGTAGGGCGCATCTGTTTGAAGATTGGCAGTTATTTAACCAGGTGATCATCGACAGGACCATCAAACAGTAGTGTCTAAGTCTACGGTTGTGTGTCCATGAACAAGGTGGACGTTTTGAACACCATATTTAGCTGAATTTCTCTTCCTTCCAGGTTTTACATGTTGGAAAGTTCAATTTTTTGGTGCTCCAATGCAAACGCTCATAAATTTGACAAACTCGCGAATATTTGCAAACGACTTTGGAATCTCATGTAAATATGGCCATTGTGGCTGTGTGTAAAATTTCAGACAAATCCTAAAAGTTTTGACCGAGTTATGAAACTTTTTTGTGAGGGCTACTTTTTAACCGGACACAGTGTATGTATATATTAAACAGTAATGGTGGCAACGGACATCCCTGCCTCACTACTCTACCAATTTGTCTCATTTCGGAATATTCTCCTTCTATTCTAACTCTGACCTTTTGACCCATGTACAGATTCCCAATTAGTCTTCTATTTCTCCAGTCAACCCCCATCCTTCTCAATGCACCCATCAATTTCCTCCAATCTACTTTATCAAATGCCTTTTCGTAGTCTACAAAGCATATGCATACTTCCCTTCCATGTTCGAGACTTCTTTCTGTTAACATTCTTAGGGCACCAATGGCATCCCTAGTGCCTCTGCCTTTTCTAAACCCAAACTGGTCTTCTCCAAGGCATCCATCTGCTTTCTGCTTTAGCTTGTATCTTTCTGTGATCACCTTTAACATCACCTTCGAAGCATGTGTTAATAAGCTGATGGTACGATGCTCCTCACATCTTGTTGCATTTGGCTTTTCTTTATTGGGATCATGATGGTTTCTAAGAAATCCTCCGGCCAAATTCCTGATGTGTTTTATGTCTTGACATAGTGTAACCAGTTCCTTCATTGCCTTTTTTCCTAGACACTTGAGTATTTCGGCCGGTATACTATCACTTCCCTCTGTTTTACTATCTTTCATTTCTTTGACGGCTGCTAGCACTTCCTGAATATTTCTGGTCCTATGTTCTCATTGTCTTCTGTTATTGGTTCTTCCATAATTTGTGTGGGTCTCCTTTTTGCTCTGATGTAGATCTTTCATCTTTCTCTTACTTCTTTAGGATCTTGCAGCAGCATTCCATTCTTATCTTGCACTGCGTTTCCTCTTCCTGTTGTCTTCTTCTTTGTGATCCTTTTCACTGTTTCATACACTTTGTCATATCTCCCCTATTTCTGTAGTTCCTCTAAGTCTCTACATTGATCTTCCCACCATTGCTGTCTCGCTTTTTCTGTTGTTCTTCTCAGTTTATTGTTTAATCTTTGTATTCCTGCTTTGCCTTTTTATATTTCTGTACTCTGGTTACAGTGGTTAGTGATAGGCGCTCCCGAATGCAGAGCGGACACTGCATTGGAGTTTCATGCCGAAGCGCTGAGCAATTGTGAGTGAAGGACTTGCCCATGGTCTTTATGCGGCGAGGTGGATTCAAACCTCGAACCTTCCGGCTCCAAGGCAACGACGCCACCACTACACGACCGTGTCTTCCATCTTTCCTCTGTTGTTGCTTCTCCTTTTTCTTTTATGCTATCTTTGATTTTCTGGGATAGCTCTTCTTCTTTGGTCTTTAACCCTCATCCGAACAAGCGAAAATCCAACTTAATTTGAACAAGGAGGGTCTGGCCAGACCCCCGTTTAAATGTAGGTTTTTCATAGGTAATAGTGTTCTTTATATGCCAATTTTGTAGGATGATGCCAGAATGACTAAAAACAACAATGTATTAGTCTCTATATGCAACACAAATAATTTTTATGATGAATTTTAGACTACATGTTTTTTAACATTAATTGTGACGGTTTGTCATACCTGTTTCATGAACTCAATAACTGTCTACCTATAAAATATGTAAAATCTAAGAAAGAAATCATAATTAATTAATTATAGTAAATTAGCAGTAGAGCCTAAATGTTGTTAAATTCAAAGTCAGTATGACTGTTTGATATAAAATAGGCCTATCTATAAAAAAATAATGGAATATGCCTTCACCTAAATTGTAAACATGTATCATAGTTCGGGTTTGTATGTCGAATGATGATGTCTCTCATCTCATTGGTTAGGAAACTGTCAAAACTATCTTGAATATTCTCACATAATGTGTCTGTATTCTTTTATTCCACATTTGTTGCTCACTACTTTGTGCAACAAAGCATATCCTTTTGGCAATGCATTTGTCTGCCAAACATATCCGGATAATTAGGGCCTACTTGTATTCAGGTCTCTCGGCTTCATCAGTATCAACAGTTTCGTCATCATCATCTTCACTATTAAGTCCAGTCTCATCATCATGTTCATCGTCATCTTCAATTTCAACACTGTTTTTATCATAAGAAACACCTGAAGGTTGTTATTCAGGCATTGGTATCTCTACACGTTCACGGTTCACATTCTTTGTTATTGCTCTTATTGTCGAAACTGTCAACATTATACAGTATCCGTCAGTATTATCTTCAGTATCTCCTTATCACTCAACCGATTTGGTCGCTTAGATGTGCTAATTGCAGCTCATCCATATAGGAACAAAGTCATTAAAGCAATATCAGAAACTATCACTTTTAAAAAAGTTATGCACCAAATATATGAAGGGAGGTCTGGCTAGACCCCCCCTTGTTCGGATTAGGGTTAAATTTACTTTATTCCATCTCTTCATTGTTGTCTTCTCTTTCCTAATGAAGACTACAGGTCACATGTTTCAAACTAAAATGAATTTTCGATGGAATATAGTAGAGCTTGTTATTTTCTTTTCAAAACTGTTTTTGTCTCTCTGATAACTTATTCCTAAAAAAGTTATGTCAATTTGAAGTTGTGATACACTCGCTAAACAGTTTTCAGAAAATAGCCTTGAAAGCTTGTATTATTGTTTACCATTTTTTTCTGTAACAGCAGGTATTTCAATGTGTCTGACAGTCTTTAGAGGCGCTAAAGAGATCAAGGTTCACCTTGAAGTTTTTTCCTAACAATAGACTTTTGTAATATACTTGCTGCTAAGGAAAGTGGTTGCTAAGGAGATTCGTTGCTTAGTAGAATGGTTGCAAAGATGAGCTGTTGCTATGCATAGCAACTGCATCTCTTAGGAGCCGATTTCATTAGCAACCATTCTCCTTAGCAACGATTCTCCTTAGTAACCATTCCATTAGATGTCATTCACCTTAGCAAACATTCTCATTAGAATGCCTTCCTTAGCAATATCACCTTATTTAGCAAACGCCCTAACTAGCAACAGAGTGAGATGGCAACCATTTTCCTTAGCAACCACCATCCTTAGCAACCATTCTCTTTAGCAACCATTCTCCATAGCAACCGCCCTTCCTTAGCAATCGCCGTCTTTAGCAATCATTCTCCAAAGCAACCGCCCTTTCTTAGCATCCATTCTCCTTAGCAACCGTTCTCTATAGCAACCGCTCTTTCTTAGCATCCATTCTCCATAACCATAACAGCCATTCTCCTTAGCAACCACTGTCCATAGCAACCGTTTTTCATAGCAACCGACCATCCTTAGGAACCGCCATCCTTAGCAGCCATTCTCCATAGCAACCGTCTCTCCTAGCAACCACCCTTCTCAGCAGTCATTATCCTTAGCAACTACTCTCCTTAGCAATCACCTTCCTTAGCAACCGTTTTCCCTAGGAACCACTCTTCTTAGCAGCGATTTTCCTTAGCAACCGTCTTCCATATCGACCCACTTCCAGGCAACTACTTTCCTTAGCAACCATCTTTCATATCAATCACCTTTCCTAGCAGCCACCCTTCTCAGCAACCATTCTCCTTAGCAACCACTTTCCTTAGCAACTGTCACCACCTTCCCTAACAATCACCCTTCTTAGCAGCCATCCTCTTTAGCAACTACTTTCCTTAGCAACCGCCCTCCTAGCAACTACTTTCCTTAGCAACCACTCCTTCTTCCATAGCAACCACTCTTCTCAGCAGCCATTTTCCTTGGCAACCATCTTCCATAGTGACCGCCTTCTTGGTAAATGCTTTCCTTAGCAACCACCTTCCATAGCAACCACGTTCCTTAGCGACAACCCTCCTCACTGCCATTCTTCTTAGCAACAGCATTCCTTAATAGCCACCCTCCATTTGCAACCATTCTTCATAGAAGGCAATTGACAAATATGGTTTCACAAAAAGATTGGTCATCTAGAAGACTAGTTAAAGACTGTTAAGGAGGCTGTTGCTAAGCAGAACAGTTGCTAAGGAGTGTGGTTTCTAGATATGCATTGTGTGAAGGCGGCAGGCAGCTGAAAAGGCTGAAGGTGATTGTGGGATTAGTTGCTAATAAGTGGTGTTGTTCAGGAAGTGCTGTTTCTCTGATGTACGGTTGCTAAGGAGTGCTGTTTCTAAGGAGTCTGGTTGGTAGTGTGTATGGTTGCTAAGAACACTTTTTACAAGAAGAACCTGGAGTTTGGTTGCTAAGAAGCTGGCTGTTAAATATCCTAAGGCTGGCTTGGAAACTGACTGTGAAGTACAGCGGTCACTAAAAAGGATGGCTGCTAAGGGTGGAGAGCGCGGTTGCTAAGGACATTGCAAAGGAGAGTGTTGCTAAGAAAGCGGTAAGGTAAAAAGGCTTGTTACGAAATATTCTGATGATGGCCTTGAAGAGGCTTTCTATGGAGAGTGACTGCTAAAAGAAAGACTGATTGTTAGAGACAGCGGTTGGTAAGGAAGTTGGTTGTCAAGGAAACCGAGGTTGATTGGAGCTGGTGGTGAGTGTATTATGACACACTACCTTGTGAAATAACAAATATGAACAATTGAACATTTTGCAGCCTTTTATCATATGCCGTGACCTCAAGGCTGGTTGCCAAAGAGAATTGTTGCAAATGTTAGCGGTTGGTAGGGAAAATGGTTGCTAAGGAGTACAGTTGCTAATGAGAGTGGTTGTTAAGGAATCTTACAAGCTAAAGAGGCTTGTTACTAAAGATTCTGATGTTGACCTTGAAGCTGTGTAGAGAATGGTTGCTAGGAAGAATGAATGTTAGAGAGAGCGGTTGCTAAGAAAGCTGGTTGCTAAGGAGACTGAGGTCAATTGGTATGGTGGCAGGTGTATTGTGACACACTACCTTGTGAAATAACAAGTACATTCTGTTTTTGCAGCCTTATATCATATGCCATTATGATATTTTGATATATTTATGCTATTGCACATTTTAAGACCACCATACCTAAAAAGAGTGAGACCTTACCTGAAAATACATACTGAATATTTGTACATAATTAAATTCTAAACAAATTTGATGTGTACACTTGCTCTATCAGCTGTAATTTTCGAGATACAATGGTTTTACCACTAAGGAGTGAAATGGACCAGAATCTCAAAAAGAATCTGGCCATGGCAGGAACAAAGGCTAAAAAAATCTGGCATGCAAAGGGTTAATTAATAGTCAGAAAAACGGTTGTCTCATTTTCAGATTTAGGCCTATATCATTTTAAAGGTGGCTCAAACAAAAAAATTAATGGATTTTGTGCAGTTGACTGATTTGAACAGCATTTCAATTCTATCGGTTATACAAAACTGTTCAATAAACTAAATGCCGAAATTCAATTGGCCTAAGCCAACACTTGATATGTGGTGTGGGATATGGATCAGTTTCAGCAAGTAATGAGTAGGGTGGGAGAGTGTGAGATATGAGAATAAACAATGTAGACTATAATGGAATTTAAGGATATGGAAGTTTATGCATTACTGATAATAAACATTGTATGTAAAAGGTGTAGAATTTACTGGTGGGGTGAAAGAACTAAAACTGATTTTACTGATAACCATGAAAACAGCTGTAGCTGTAATTGGTGTAAATCAGTCCAGATTTAAATAGTGCAACAGCAGTATCGCATAAGTACTTCAGTGCATATCTATAGATTGCTGGTCTCATCTATTAATCAAAAAGATTCTGATACAATGAGATTTGTTGCTGTTGTTGACAGAGTCTTGATTTCTTTGAGAAATTGTTGCAAAAAGTCCAGATAAAATATAACTTCTCCTTGGAGAAACACCAGGATGCTGATGAAGTGATACATGAGTGTGTCAGTCGAACAGTTAAACTTGGTCTCATAGCCTGTCAGAAGATAATGATGTGTCTTGGTGACCTAGAACGATACAAGGAATTGGTCAACCAGTCGTCTAACTATGGCAGGGCACGCAGGTAAGTGACCATGTTCAAAGCTTATTCCGCTCATTCTTCCTCTTAATAACACATTGATTGGTCTTATTTATTTTGTATTGTATTTACTTAAGTGAAATTTTAATTAAAAATCATAATCTGTTGAAAATATTAAGCTATGATCAAGTAGATCAGGGAAGCAGAAGCGAGCTCATGTTGGATAAGATGTTTAACTCTATCGCAGCTAAGTTGTTTTTCATAAATATAACCATAATTTGTTCATATAAGGAAAAACACTTAAAGTCTGTGGAAGTATTAACATTAGGGTGTCCCACCAAAACTTTTTCTTGAAATTCTTAGGTCTCACCAGTCACAAAGTTTCCTATGGAGATGATAATATTTGTGTAATTTTTTTGAATTTTTAAAATAATTTTTAGGGGTCCCCCTAGGAGCCCCAAATTTTAAGTATAGGATACAATGATATTCGTGTGCAAATATTTCAATATTTGAGGTAACGTCATTCAAACCACATATATTTTAGTGCTTTTGCACAAAATATGATTTGTCCTACAATGTAATTGCTCAAAAATGTTATGCTGTACTGTTCTCAGACTGGTTTTTGCAGTTACTTTACTGAAATTTGACAAAATTGATATATGCACTGCGGGGTACCAGAGGAACTGGTGACACTAGTTGAGGACCTATACAGCAAGTCGATAAGTGCAGTGAGAGTGGATGGAACTGACGAAATGGTTTGAAATCAAAGTGGGAGTTAGACAAGGGTGTGGAATGTCATCCGATCTTTTCAATCTACTATTAGAAATAGTAATGAGACTTGCAAAGGGACAAGAAGAGTTGGGAACGAACATCAATGGACGCATAATAGACAATCTGCGATTTGCCGATGATGTCGATCTGATAACCAGCACAAGTCGGAACCTGCAGGAGCTTATGAACCGCGTAGACAACAACAGCAGCACAAGAATGGGACTAAGAATAAACATCAAAAAAACAAAGACCGTGACAATCGGGAAACAACATGAAGACCTAAAAATAAAGACAGGAGATGAAACATTAGAACAGGTTACAAAGTTCGTATACTTAGGAGGAGTGATAACGAAAGATGGCAGTTGTACAGAAGACATCAAAAGGAGGCGTGGACTAGCATGCGCAGCGTTCGGAGGATTAAACAAAATGTGGAGGGCAAAAACATTTCCATCACAACTAAAATGAAGCTTTACCATACCTTGGTAGAACCTGAGGAAGAACCAGAGAACCAGAAGAAGAAGGTAGAACCTGCGTTATTGTATGGTTCAGAATGCTGGACCTTGAGGAAAGAAGATGAAAGGAGACTACTGGTGGTGGAGATGGGTTGGCTAAGGAGAATCAAGGGCATAAGCAGAAGAGAAAGGATCAGAAACACAACAACAAGGAAAGAGCTAGGAGCAGATGAAACAGTGGTAGACAAGATTCAAAAGAGAAGACTTTAGTGGTATGGTCACGTTGAAAGAATGGATGACAAAAGATTACCACTCACTGCCCTGCATGGACACATTGAAGGTGAAAGGAGCAGAGGGAGACAACGGAAAAGATGGATAGACAATATCAAGGAAGATCTGAAATGCAAAAACACAAACTTGACCATGGTGGGCGAAACTGTCAGGAACAGAGCACTATGGAGACACTTCATAAGGGCCTCATCGTCAGGAAACTGATGGAAGAGTAGAAAGAAGAAGAACTATACTAACAGAACAGACAGCCTGCAATAATCGTAGTACTGTGTAAAGTGTAAAACAGATATAAAATGCTTAATGGGCAGCCAGTGCAGGGAATGCAACATGGGCAATATAGTTCTGTTCTTCAGCCGTCCTCGCAGCGAGGGTTGGCCGCATCATGAACTATCCTTCTCCATTCTGTCGATCCTCCGTGCTTCTCGTGATCTGCTCCATCGTCATTCCAGTCCAGGCTCGAATGTTATGCATCCATGTCACATTAGGTCTGCCTCTACCTCGCCCACCTCGTACCGTGCCCTGTATCAGATCTTTTTCTATACAGTTTCCTAGCTTCCTTTTTTCCTAATTATGTGACCATAATATCCCATCTTCCTCTCTTTGATATTTGATAGTAACATTCTGTCAACTCCAGCATTTTCAAGTACCCATTCGTTTGTTCTTTTCTCCGTCCATGCTACACGTAGTACTCGTCTCGTGGGGCGCGGTGGTCAAGTGGTGGCGTCGCTGCCTTGGAGCCGGAAGGTCCGAGGTTCGAATCCACCTCCCCGCGTAAGGACCTTGGGCAAGTCCTTCACTCACAATTGCTCAGCGCTTCGGCGTGAAACTCCGATGCAGTGTCCGCTCTGCATCGGGAGCGCCTCTGAGTAGAGAGAGCTTGAAGGGGCGCTATAACAAGTGCACATACATACATACATACATACATACATACATACAGGCATTTCATTTCAAATGCGTTTATTCTTACCTCGTCGGATTTCTTTATTATCCAACTTTCACATCCGAATGTGGCTACCGGCACACCAATGCCTTCATGAGTCTTAACTTTGTGATCGTGGATATACCATGATTCTGCCATACTTTGTAGAGTTGTAATCTTTCGCTAGTCTCGCTCGAATCTCTTTGGCGCAATTCGCATCTTCAGTGATCAGCGACCCCAGATATATGGGAACGTGTCTACCTGTTCCAGTATATTGTTGTTGATTCTCACTACACATCTCCATTTGTTGTCATTGTCTTAATTGCTCTTGTTTTTGTTTATCTGTTGTCCATAGGCCTACATGTGGGGCGCGGTGGTCTTGTGGTGGCGTCGTTGCCTTGGAGCCGGAAGGTCCGAGGTTCGAATCCACCTCCCCGCGTAAGGACCTTGGGCAAGTCCTTCACTCACAATTGCTCAGCGCTTCGGCGTGAAACTCCGATGCAGTGTCCGCTCTGCATCGGGAGCGCCTCTGAGTAGAGAGCTTGAAGGGGCGCTATAACAAGTGCACATACAAACATGTACATGCTGCCTGCTCTGTTGATTCTGTCAATCTGCATGCTAGCTCTTGCAGTTCCTCCTGCGAGTTTGCCAACAGAATTATATCGTCCGCATATCTTAGATTTGTTATACTCCTTCCTCCTATCCGCACCCCCCACTCGTACCCCTCCAGTGCTTCCCTCATCACCATTTCTGCTACAATATTGAACAGATATGGTGAGATCACGCATCCCTGTCTTACTCCTTTTTTGATTGGGAATTCCTCAGAATAAACTCCAGCTACTCGAACCTTGGCCTTCTGTTTCCGGTAAAGGTTTGCTATGAGATTTATTATGTGAGCTGGAAATCCCAATTCTATCATGGCTACCCACAAGGCTTCGTGCTGAACTGAATCAAAAGCCTTCTTTAAATCAATAAAGCACATAAACAGAGGCTGTTGATGTTCCCTTGATTTTTGCATAATGTTTCGTAAGTTTAATATAGTAATATAGCAGGCTGATATTTAGGGGCTTTTGTTATGGCTATGGGTTATGAAGAGGAGGGACGTCAATGGACGCCTAGTGAACAACCTACGATTTGCCGATGATATCGACATAGTCGCCAACTCACAAGAAAAGCTACAGGCACTGACAGACAAAGTAGATGGTAGTAGCAAGAGAATGGGACTGAAGATAAATGTGGAGAAAACAAAACCTAGGAGGGTTAATAACAGAGGATGGCAAAATGATAATTGGGAAAACAACACAAGCAGCTAGAAGTGAGACTGGAAGGCAGAATACTGGAGCAGGTCACGAAGTTTGTGTACCTAGGAGAGTTAATAAAAGAGGATGACAAATGCACGGAAGACATCAAGAGAAGGGTCGGTCTAGCATGTGCGGTATTTGTCACACACAGAAAAATGTGGAAGACAGAAAGTATTTCGACAACAGCGAAGATGAAACTCTATGGAACCCTGGTGATACCAGTACTGATGTATGGATCAGAGTGCTGGTGCTTGCATAGAGAGGACGAGAGAAGACTGCTGGTAGCTGAAATGGGCTGGCTAAGAAGAATCAAGAGCAGGAGAGAGAGAATCAGAAACGAGAAGACAAGAAAGGAGCATTTTTGAATATCGTCAAACCAACTTTCTCTCAATTCGACTAGGACACAACTAATTTGGTTTGAGACAAAACAGCAGTTACTTAAGCTTGACTGTTGACTGACAAATTCCTCCAGTTTACTTTCTTATGTAGCTTTCGAAATTTGGGCATCACTCTTGGCTAACTTCCCCTTCATTTTGGTTTGCTCCCTTGCATGACCTGTCATCGCAGAGAAACAAAAACAGATTAGGCAGATAGCAATTTAGAAGGTATCTTAAAGTGACAGCTTGCTTTCTGATATCAAAGTCGAACAGATTATAATCTAGAGAATTTTACAGTAATTCAAATCACAACTTGCACTTTCGCAACCAATCAGTGAATATATGTGACCCGGTCTATGAAAAGGGACCACAACGCGGGATTTATTTACTGAGATACAGGCCTTAGAACATGGTCACCCATCGAAATATCGAAATCGGGTTTTCACTGGAATTCGCTAGATGACTCTTCTGTCTATCAAATTTTCATAATGGTTCACAGAAATCATTTGATATTATTAGGTTTTCTTATTGTAATATTAGAGCACATAAAAGGGACTGCAAGGCGGCATCCTTATTGTCGGGGTATTATGACAGTAGAATATTTTTTGGAAACGGTTTTAATGATGAATCTATGATTATAATTATAGTAATGCGCTAAATAATTCATTCTACATGTCTATGCAGCGCTTTGATTTCCATGTTTCTAAATATAAAGTGTAAGGTTCAACAAACAGCGATATTCGGATTATTCACTTCAATTGCGTTTTCCGAAGATCTCGTTTTTCAGGTACATCACGTTGTAAAGTTTTAAAAAAATAGAAAAGATAATAGTGCTGTGTCACATAATACATCATTCTTTTCAGAATTTTGTGCTGATCATGGTGGTATACATAAGTCCATTCCCGCGTTGTGGTCCCTTTTCATAGACCGGGTCACATATTTCTGGAATAATTCATCAGATCCTCCAATGAAACTATGATATAACACGCACTTGGGTATAACACGCACCCGAATATAACCCGCTACTTTTTTCAATTTGAGTAAAAATTGAATTATATAACACGCACCCGACTATTTCGTGCGTCTAACTCAGGGGTGTCAAAGAGCTGGCCCGCGGGCCATTTCTGGCCCGCTGACGATTTTTTTCTGGCCCGCAGAGCCTTCCCTAAAGATTAAAAAATTAGAGGATAAAAGTTCTAATTTTTATATTTTACAGTCACCGCCAAATACATGTAGGTGGGTTGTCTGCAAAATTATGAAAGTTACGAAACACTTAGACCTATATTATTTTAAAATAATGCTCTGAGAATTAGCTGACCAAGCCCGCAGCTCCCTCTCAGATTACTACCCAATTTTACTCAGGATCTTCGACACCCTGGCCCGCCACTTGTTGGAAGATGTTCACACTGGCCCGCCACTTGTTGGAAGATGTTCAAACTGGCCCGCCACTAAAAAAGGTTTGACACCCCTGGTCTAACTACACGTGAGTACTCAAATGTCTACACTAACATTAATGTGACTCGTGCATTATATAATTTCTGCCTGTGTATAGTCATAACTGGTTCAAGTAAACACAAATTAAAATCATCCATTTGATGAAAATCTTTTCTTTAAATAAAATGGAAGATTCCTGCTAAAATGAACGTTTCGATTAAGTCTACTATATACACTGTGTCCCAATAAATCGGCACCCTTTTTATAATGCGCAAAAAAGTTTATTCGAAAATTTCCGGACAAGAGATGGACACTTTTGGACAGTGAGCGGTCTAAATAAGCTTCTAAGAAATATTGATTTGACCGGTTAGTCGGAGCGTCGCGCTGGTATAAAAGTTGTGTTCGGTACTTAACATTTGAATTATCTTATGCAAATGACGTAATTGTGACGTCAATATTCATGCCAGAAACTTCATATTTGAATCAGTGTAAGATAATTATCTCAGGATAAAAACAGTTTTGAAATTTTGAAAATCGATTAAGATTTACCTGTTTTATTCACATTATAAAAAGGGTGCCCAATTTATTGGGACGCAGTGTAAATATAACGATTTACTGTAAGCGCAAATTACCTTGTTTCCGATTCTTAGCTGGCACTGATAAGTTCTTCACAAGGTAAGGTATTCATCATTTAAAAATTATAGCATTGGTGGAGTCAATAATTTGAAAGGAGTTCGACATAAACCAGCAATGCGATCTTGTTAAAAGTATGTTTTATCGAATTTAATAATAATAATAATAATTACGACGATTTATATGGCGCAGTAACACAGCCATGCCGTTACAAGGGCGCCTTACAGAAAACCAGCTACACCGGATAAGCCCTAGCGAACAAGTGTGATTTTAGCCTGGCTTTAAAAGAGTCCACTGAGCCTGCTGATCGGATAGCGAGAGGAAGACTGTTCCAGCAACGAGGACCAGCGACCGAGAAGGCACGATCGCCGAAGCACGTTCTCATTCTCCGCACACGCAAGTCAGACCTCTCGGATGATCTGAGCCGAAGCCCAGCCGCGGAGGAATGAGTCTCTATGCAGCAATCGCGCAGGTACTCGGGCGCAGCTCCGTGAAGCGATTTGAACACGAGCAAACAGAGCTTGAATTCGATGCGAGATGGAACAGGCAGCCAGTGGAGGACATCACGGAGGAGCGGCGTGACGTGGTCGTATTTTCTCCTGTTGCAGACTAGCCTCGCCGCGGCATTAAGCACTGACTGGAGTCCGTCCAAGAGGCACGCAGGCGCGCCGGCAAGCAAGCTGTTGCAGCGATCCACCTTGGAAGTGACGAAGGCGGCGACGGCCGCCCTCGCGGCCTCGAAGGGCAAGGACTTGATGCAGCTCCTGATGAGACGGAGCTGCCGGAAGCAACAACCTACTGTCCAGGCGATATGGCGCCTCATGGACAGATCTGACTCCAGCAGGACGCCGAGATCGCGCACGGAAGTCGAAGGCCGTATCAGGGCCCCACAGACACTCAGCGCGCCGGTGTCGAGATGGAGACACCGTCTTCTGGTCGCACACCACAGGAAGTCGGTCTTCTCGGGGTTAAGCCGCAGTCGATTCGACCGCATCCAGTCGGCAATCCGCTCAATGCCAAGCTCCATTCTTCCCCTCTGCTGCTCGACAGTTGATGGATGTCCCCACGTGTAGAGCTGGGAGTCGTCGGCATAGAAATGAGATGCTAGGCCGAGATTTGTAGCAAGCTCACCCACGTCGGCGGTGTAGAGCAGAAACAGCAGCGGGCCGAGAACAGAGCCCTGAGGGACGCCACAGAAGAGAGAGCGGATGGTTGAGAAGACCCCGTCGAAGAGCACCGTCTGTCGGCGATTGAAGAGATAGGAGCGAAGCCAGTCAAGCGCGGTTGAGCGGATCCCGTACGTCCTGGACAAGCGCTCGACCAGAACATCATGGTCGACCGTATCGAAGGCGGCCGAGAGATCGAGCAGACCAAGCAAAGCGTGGTTGCCCGCATCGATCGCTTCCGTAAGGTCTGTTACAACCTTAAGAAGAGCGGTCTCGGTCGAATGCGCCCATTGTAGCATTTTTTGACAATTTAAGTTATATTCAAAGAAGAATTTATTTAATCAACCCCACTTCCATATAAACCTAAAATAACGAGCGTGAAACATACTTTTGTGCCATGGCGTAATGACAAGCTTATGCTCTACACTTAAACCTAGTATTTAGTCTATAGGCCAAGACTGTAAATATCATTCCCACTTATTCTGAAAATAAGATAGCCCTTCCCATTTCTGGCTTGGCCGAACCAGGAGTAATCTAGCACTTAGGCCATTAGTGTTAAGCTACCGAACCCACTGCTGTAAAGCTGACCTGCAGGTCGTGCTATAGTGGGCCGTATTTTGTATAACCTGTACCTGTAATCATTCTGCGGTCTGTCAGATTGAATCATTTAAACGAATATTAAAAAACCATACATACATACATACATTGTCATTGTCTCTAAAAGTATTTGTGTACACTTAGCGATCTGCCGAAAACGATCCCTTCATGCAATTTCTGGGTAAAACCTGGATTGCTGCTGAAAGTGATGATATCAACAACCCCTCACTCTTTCCTGACAGAAACTAAGGCTGATTGATGCCAATACTTATACGACTGACATTCAGCCGACTGCTAATTGTCACCTGATTGAAACAGTAATGGCGCCACTACTGGAAAGACCATCTGACAGAAGTTATACATCATTAGAGTGATATTGTATGTGTATCATGTATAGAAAGAAGCCTTTTTAATTCAAGTTGGTATATAAAGAATCTGTCAGATTAATAATTTTGCTATTAAAGCAATGAAATTCAAATTTCAAAAAAAAAATTAAAATGGCCAATGTGTCAATGACAGACAAAATGTGTATTCAGACAACTCTTGAGCAAGATCCTATGAGCAACGTCCAGGGCTGAAAGTGAGCCGGGTCTGTCCGACCCGGCATTCATTTGTTGGCGATTGATAAACACTGGTATTTAGCACTATTTGGCCCGAAGAGACCCGGCAATTTTTTCAAACCACTTTCAGCCCTGGCAACGTCTACTCTGATAAACAGTGAGAACGCAAAAATTAAGAGTTAAGCTGAGAGTTAAGAGATTTGCCATGAATGAAAGATCAGCTCAATGTCGATTGTTCTAGTTTCATTGAGAAAGCCAATGACCCCAAATCTCCGGATTTGAACCCGATGGATTTATAATAATCAATGCGAAGAGCTATGCTGGAGAAATATCACAATCTGCAACCAAAACCAATAACGGTAAGAGAATTTATGGGAGCATTTGAGTTGATATGGGAAGATTTGCCTTTGGAACGCATCAACAGAGCCATCAAGAACTTTGCAAAGAGACTCAAAAGAAGTGTTGGCACTGGTGATGGGCACATTGAACACAAGTTGTGAAGCAGCATCAAGTTCATTTGACAACATTTATTTGAGATGGGACTTAATAAAATTGTGTTTTTATTACTTTTTGTTGCGTTTTGTTTTTGAATCGTCAAAAAACGGTGGGTGGCCTCACTAAAAGTGGTATAACTTTTGTTGTGTTTGAAATATTTTGATGAAATCTGGCCATGATTTGTGAATATGAATTGTCTTTAAGCCTGTAAAATTTCATGTCGAAATACTTACATCTACTACTTACATCTGGCCAAGATATTGGCAAAAAACCTAGGGGGTTCTCTTTTTGCCCATCCTGTACATTATTGCACATTGGTCCACAGCCTTTTGTTGTTTCTATTTGTTTTTAAATTTGCTCAAACAGCCTAAAGATAGTTTAGGGCTCGTGGCTGCTCTGCCCAGGGCCTGGAATTTCTGTTGGCGGGCCTGCATTGGATTAAAACATTCATAACTGCAGATCAAGCAAAGCGTTGTTGCCTGCATCGATTGCTTCCGTAAGGTCTGTTAGAACCTTAAGGAGAGCGGTCTCGGTTGAATGGTACTTCCGGTAGGCCAACTGATGAATTGGAAGAAGGCCAGCCGACGACAGAAACTCGGTTAGCTGGATGCTAACGACCCGCTCAAGGAGCTTTGACAGGAATGACTGGTTGGAGATCGGTCGGTAACTGGAGAGCTCGCAGGGCGGAAGCGTCGGCTTCTTAAGGCGAGGAGTGACGTAAGCGTACTTATAGCACGTCGGAAAGGCGCTGGATAGCAACGATGAGTTGAAGACCGACACAATATATTGAGCAAGCAGATCGATGCGGACTTGAGCAGCCACGTCGGCATGAGATCCTTCATGAAGTATATTTGTTGACGACGTCATTGACCATCTGGCACATGATTTCACACATTAGCCTACGGACACGAATGCGAGGAACCGGTCGCTCGCTGCGTTATAATGGAACACCGGTAGCCAACCTGACTGACATCAGAGACCTTCTGATCGAAGTAGTCAGTGAGCCGGGCTCTGGATGCCATCTTTTCCTCTACCAGTCCATCGTTAATCGTGCGCTAAAAAAGCCACTGGATCACGTTGGAGTCGATATTTGGTCTCCAGTATGATCGCCTTTTGGACTGGACAAGTCAATGTATCGATCCCAGTGACTCCACCCAATGCTTCCGGTCTGTTTCCAGGCGTGACTTTTTGTAGCGCCGCTCGAGACGTCCACCATGACATTTCGCGGAGTGACACTCAGAGTCGTGCCATTTGTCAGACATTTGAACTTGTGTAGGTGGCAGAAAGCCAGAAGAAGAATACGACATTTGCATGGGCTGCAGCTATTCAGAATTGAGCATTTTCCGTGGTGGATTCGGTTGTCTGTGATGGACTTACCTAGGAGCTAAGTCTGCTTCCTGGGACTGACACTAACGCATTTTTAAATTTCACTCTAAACTGTGCTTTTTGCCATACTGGAGTTGGGACTGAGTAGTCTCTGCTCAGGAGCTATGGAAATTTATGATTAATTGAATTGCTATCCTTATGAATTAAAATAACATTAAAATTCTTGCAAGGAGTGACGTTAATTAAGTACATGTGGTTCTTTTTTTCTTTCAGTTGGTATATGAAAGCACAGCAGATAGCTCCAAAGAATGGCAAACCATATAATCAGCTAGCAGTTTTGGCACTGTACACAGTATGTCAAGTTTCACTCAACTTAAGTCATCTGTAGAGATTTAGATTTATATCATATTACCTTCAGTTATATTTGAACATAATATGCTTGTTGTTCTTTTGAAGTCTCTAATCCTTATTTTAGTGTAAATTTAACCTTAATCCTTGAAATTTTTATATATCCCCTGATGCAAAAATTAAAAACAATGAAAACTTGGGATATCTTAGCCAAGTTTGGCTTTTGGACTGTAAACAACTCTTTAACACTGTGTCTCATTTTCCATCCATCCATCCAGTTTTCGCTAACAAATTTGGGATACCTAAAGTTCTCCAAGTGACCCTCCAAAAGATCTCTTTTTTTCAGAGCAATCTGCAGAAACTTTCCGGGCCAACTTATATACTGGGTGGGCCAGCATAAATGCACCGACTTTGAATGCGTATAACTCAGCTAATTTTTGCAATTCATTTCTACTTAATGCGTCAAATTAAAGCTATTTCACTCTATTATTGGCGTTGAGAGGTAGAGCTGGTACTAGTTTAAATTTTGATATAATATTTGGAACAACCCTAGCAACCAAATTTTGTTGTTATTAGTGGCCCAATATTTGCACCGTTTACAGACGTTGATGGAGTTTTGATCAGAATTTTGAGATTTAATTCATTTAAATGATTAAAGACTTTCCTAACAAATGATGGAACAAAAATACCTTGAACCGTCTGGAAAAAAAATTGATGAAACAGAAACTTTGAGTGGTAAACCGTGTCATTCAGTATACGCGTGGCCCGCACGCCCGCTGTGTACGATTTCATTTGCAATCGCGACAATAACCTGGGTAAAAAGCAAATCTGCCGGGAAATTCAGCGCGAAACTGAAATTTTTAGGCGCGCCATAAGTCGTATTGCAAAAGTCAAAGATGATCATTCTGAAGTTGAAGATATTTGGTTGACTTAAAGTCCGGCTGCTCTTCGACACTGACGCAAAGACATGGCTTGCAGCTTGCCAGCATCTGAAGCAGCGCATAACTGTTGATAAAATTGAGAAAACATGGTTTCACGATTAAAGGAATCTGTCAAGAACTGGGAAAACAGAGTACCGTGAATATAATAATAAAAATAATAAAAATAATAATAATAATAATAATTTGGTTGACTTACTGCCACCAGAAACAGCTGCCACCTCAGACGACCTAGTGGACGCAGCGTTAAAAGCATGGACAACACTCACGGAATCCGAACCACCATCCGGATCAGCAGCTAATCGTCAAAGAGAATGGGACAACCTCTGGATCAAAAAGGCATGGACAACCCTAAACGAGTCGACGAATACAGCAATTGACCGGGCTCGTCTCTTAGCCTCTCAGGCACCACACGCGGGAGATTGGCTATTAGCACCTCCGGTAACTGCTCTTGGTCTGCGCCTGTCCGATGAGGTGATAAGGATCTCGGTTGGAATGCAACTCGGTACGACCCTCTGCGAACCACACGTGTGTCATTGTGGCGAAAGAGTCGACGCTAGAGGACTCCACGGTCTGGCATGCAGAAAAAACTCTGGCAGACAACAACGTCACAGCATGCTGAACGACATCGTATGGCGCTCCTTAAGAAGGGCAAACATTCCATCCCAGAAGGAACCGTTAGGGCTCACCAGGGAAGACGGAAAACGGCCGGACGGCGTGACGCTCATTCCATGGACTTGTGGAAAGTGTCTCACTTGGGACGTGACGGTGTCAGACACTTTTGCAGCATCGCATCTTGCAGCAACATCAGCAGGAGCAGGTGAGGCCGCAAACCGAGCAGCCGCTGCCAAAAGAATCAAATGCGACGCAATCACACGGACGCATGACTTCGTAGCGGTGGCATTGGAATCCAGCGGTTCCTGGAGCTCGGAAGGACTGGACTTTGTTTTGGATCTGGGACGAAGGCTGACCGAGGCAACACAGGACAGACTCGAAACAAGCTACCTCCTTCAAAGAATCTCGATAGCAGTCCAGCGGGGGAATGCCATCTGCTTCTCTTCCACATTGCCTCTGTAACAATGCTATATAATCCGACTGTTGTATAATAATAATAATAATAATAATAATAATAATAATAATAATAATAATAATAATAATAATAATAATAATAATAATAATAATAATAATAATAATAATAATAATAATAGAAGATGACACCTTAAGAATCGCAGTGGGCCTCAGACTTGGGGTCAACATCTGCGAGCCTCAAGAGTGCTGCTGCGGCGTCCAGGTCAAGGCCAATGGATCTCATGGACTTTCTTGCTTCTTGGGACCAGGCAGAGCAGCCAGACACGTAGGCCTCAACGAACTGGTCTATCGAAGTATGGTTCGCGCTCTCTTCCCAGCAGGGAAGGAGCCACAGGGGCTAAGCAGAGCGGATGGAAAGAGACCTGACAGGCTAACTCTTATTCCATGGCGGATGGGTCGTGCTCTAATATGGGATGTCACGGTAACTGACACTCTGGCTGCATCTTACCTGCCGTCCACATCGGCAACAGCAGCCAGCGTAGCCGAATTAAAAGCAGACAAAAAATGCGCTAAATACAACACGCTTGCACAAACCTACCACTTTGTCCCGTTGGCAATTGAGACTCTTGGCCCAATCAACATCGCATAGTTGGGGCGCTGTCTAGATCGTAAAACCGATGACACGAGAGAAACCAGCTATCTTTTCCAGCGCATTGCCATTTTAATTCAATGTTTCAATGCCATTGCCTTCCAAGGCACCTTTGCTTCGCCTGACCTTGACGAGTTCTAGCCGTTAAAGAATACAATTTTTTAAGTCTCCGGATAATTTTTTGAAATCCCGAGGGATCTGACATAAATCGGGTAAAATAAATAAATAATAATAATCTTTTCTTTATTGAAACGCCTGCAAGACTCACTGCGCTTTACATTTACAAGTTATGCAGTAATCTTAATTAAACTTAACTACCAACTGAGCAGACAGCTTTGCAATTACATGGCGCTAATAGCACCATACAAATCAAATCCGCCCAACGAGGCTCGAACTCACTACCTCTCGCACTCTGCGCCAGCATGTTATCCATTGCGTTACCGGGCCCCCACGTCCTGGTACATACTCCTACAAACACCCAAAATGGTCGTATATAAGCTCGTGTGGGCAAAACACACTATGTGACTTTCCCGGGGAAACGGCGCCATATTGTATCACCAATAACAGCAAAATATGGTAGCTAGGGCTGTTCCAAATATTGTATCAAAATTTAGACTAGTACCTTTTAGACTTTTTGACGCTGATACTAGAGAGAAATATCTTTAATTTGACACATTAAGTAAAAATAAACTACAAATATTGGCTGAGTTATAAGCATTCAAAGTCAGTGCATTTATGCTGGCCAGGCCCGCCGAGAGGGGGGGCAGGGGGGCAAATGCCCAGGGGCCCGGGAGCTTTAAGGGGGCCCGGGAGAAAATGATTATAATTTTGTAAATTATTATTATTTATGATTTTTTAATTTTTTTATTACTATTCTATTATTATTACTATTATTTTATCATTAATATCATAATTATTTAACTTTTCATCTATAGCGCGCCTAAACAAAAGACAATCTTGCATGAAATCGAGTCACTGGAAATTGTACTCATTATAAATCTTAGACAAATAAGATGATTTACCGCGTATAGAGTTCTGAAGTTTATTCCATTCAGTTAGCCCAATATTTTTATGGGTTGAGTGTGGGCGGCGGCGGGTCCAATCTCTAATCACTTATAAGCCTACATAGCTTAATTATGACTTCTATGTTGTTTTAAACGTAGTCTAATATATTGCTGTCTCATAACTATAGGCCTAACTGTTTGCGTTTCCCGATTTAAATCATAAACAGTGCTGCTGCATAGAGTAAACAAATTTAAATGATAAATTTATTTCTTAACGATGGAATCTGGACTCAAATCTGGAGCACAAAAACGAAAATAAAAAGCTAATAGGCCTATGAACGTTTGCAAAGAAGTCGCAGTAGTTAAATAAACGTGCCTGATGAATATAACTGAATGTATGAAAATGATGTTTGTGGTGTTAGTATCCTAATCCCAAAAGATGACATTCTAAATAATTTAAAAGTATCTGTGTAAGACGTAAGACAGACTGAATGGTCTTGCAACTCCTGCAATCGAACATGATCCTTCAAAAATCATTGAACTACAAGGATATTTTAAACGATTTGCTCCATGGCGGTCAAATCCAGAAAAGTTGCATTTACATGATTACCATAAAGTTGAAATTTTAATTCTTAATAAGATTATTAAGAACTGATTAAAATCATAATACGAATGTACGATAATGTATAAGCCTATATCATGGGCTTGTACATTATCGTACATTCGTATACCCACACTCTTATTCAGTGGCGGCGCCAGGATTTATCACTTTTGGGGGGCTGGATTTAGTCCAGGAATCTCAAGAAAATAGTCCATGTCCGCAGTCAAAAAATCTGACGACCATTTTCGGCATTTTTCATTGGGGGCTGAGCGCCATTTAGAGGGGGCTTAGCCCCCAAGCTCCCTGACGCCGCCACTGTTGTTGTTTCTATTTTTAGACTAAAGATAGTTTAGGGCCCGTGATTTCCCTGCCCAGGGGCCCGGAATTTCTGTCGGCGGGCCTGATGCTGGCCCACCCTGTATTTATTTATTTCAGAAATTTATATAGCGCCTCTTCAAGGTAGGCTACTCAGAAGCGCTCCCGGCTCAACTACGGCTAAATAAAACAGTTTTTAGGTTCTTAAGGAACAGAGTGGGGTGACCTCTGGGAATTAAACGCAATGTAACAGGGAGAACATTCCAGGTGGTAGGACCTGCAACAGGGAATGAACGACACTGTCGGATAGCAGTCCGCGAGCGAGGAACCAGAAGCTCAGCTTAGTTTGCCAATTGAAGGGTGAACTCCCAAGGTGGAACAGCAGAGTTCTCGAAGATACAGTGGAGCTAGTCCCTCAGTGCACCACCTAACCAATGCACAGACCCTGTATGCAGTCCGCTGTGGAGAAGGGAGCCAGTGTAAGATATCCCGCATATAAGATGAGACATTGCCATATTTTTAAATAGAAGTTGCATCGATGAGTAAGTTATTGTTGCCCAATCGAAACTGGATTGTTGAAAATGAATTGTTACCTAAATAGAAGCTGGATTGATTTTAAAAGATTCGTGAAAACATGATGAATGATGATGAATAATTTAGAACACCTACACTAGGCCATTGCATTTTTGCATGGGTGAAAATTTTTGTTAAAATTTTTATGATGCACCCCTCCTATATTGTTTATAATGGCAAAATATGTATGTACACCAAATTTTAGATAATTTCATGATGTTTTGACCCCCGCCCAACACGATTAACTGATTCAGTTAACAAATCTTCGTTTTCCTACATTATGATCATGACAAAAATCTTTGTAATTCAACAGTTTATTAAACAGAAAAGATAAACTACATAATAGATAGTAACTAACAAGTTTGGTAATAGTGCGTACACAATACACATAACCCAATAATGTAAAATCACTTTACTGGGTTTTAAGGTTTTTGTGGAAGAGAAGGTTAATTGCTTTAATGTCTCTTTTTGAAACTTGGGAATTTCGTTGCATTGATATTCGACCATTTGCAATAAAACCGTCTTCGTATTTTATCATTGGTTACACTAGTTGAAAAGTCTTGACATGGGCGGAGACTTGGGAGTAGACTTGGACGGGGGGGGGTGGACGAACGAGTGGCGCCGAAGGAAGGACGCAAAATTTTGGGCTGACGAATGGCTGAGCCGCCGACAAAATTTTCCATTTTTGCAGACCAAAATTTCTTACGACTTTTTTAGTAATCCGGCCGACCATTTTCCCGTCCAAAAAAGTTGATGACCTTTTTTAGTCATCCGGCCGAAATCTCCAAGAAAAAAAACCATTTTCCCCGTAAAAAGTTGATGACCTTTTATAGCCATTTATTTGCCAGTGTATATGTAGTGTGTCTTCGTGAAGTGTCCATGCCCCAACACTCAACAATGGGGCGGGGGACAAATGCATGGGCCGTCCCCACAACACATTCATTGAGGGGACCGTCCCCCTGTTCCCGCCTAAGTCAACGCCCATGGGTCTTGGACTAGTTTCACAGCTCATTACGACAGATTATTCACCACTTTGACATGATGTCGCACATAATATATGAATGAAATCATGGGCGGAGTTTGGTTTCCTTTCTTGGGGTGGGGGCCTAAAACTTGGGCTTCTGTTGGGGCGGTGACTTAGTCCAGATCGAACGGTGCCCAATTTTTTTCTCGGCCAAAAAAGTTGATGACATTTTTAGCCATCATTTGAAGTTTCCTTCGTGAAAAGAGCCATTTTCACGAATATAATTATTATCGAGTCTGGGCCTTCTTGTGGGTGGGGGCTAAGTCCGGGAAAGATACCATTTTCATAGTAAAAAACTGACTCTGGGCCTTCTGGGGAGGTCTTAGCTTCTCCCTAGCCCCTGATAAACTCCGCTCATCAATGGAGTTGGTGTTTTAAAAGGTAGAGCAAAAAATTTACAATTTTCTACCATGTTGTCAATGTCCGTTTTGAACATAAAACTACTTTTGAGGTGGGCGGGGGTCAAAACTTGACCTAAAGACCTGAAAATTTGCAGGGAAATATGTTTCAGTAATAGAAACAATATGGCAGGGGTGCACATGGAACATTCGAAAAAATTATTTTTTGCAATGGCCTAACCTACACGATAGATTACCATAGAACATTTCTGGCTCTTAAATGGAACTCTTTACTGGAGAGTTGGCCAAAACCATGGGCGGAAACCTGGGCGGAGACTTGGGGGGACGAACGAGTGGCCGAAGGAAAGACTTTTTTTAGTCATCTGGTTGAAAAGTCAAGAAAATTTTCTATTTTCACCTCCCCAAAAAGTTGCTGACCTTTTTTTTAGTCCTGAGGCTCAACGATTGTGGGGACAAATGCATGGGCCGTCCCCCCAACACCTCCGTTGGGGGGACCGTCCCTCCTAGGTTTCCGCCCATGGCCAAAACCACAGTTTTCGTGCTCTGGCAACCATTTACAGGTCATAAAAATGTAATCCAAGCTGATTCTATGGCCATGTACAATGTTTTCCCAGTTCTTGACTTGAGATGTCATCTTCAGGAGAAAAATCTGAGTCACATTTTTGCAGAATGATTGTACAGGTTTTTGTGCAATGCTTCAGATCTGATTTGGATCCTTGCATAAAGGAGCTTGACCCAAAGCCGGCTGCTGTGATTTTGCTCCGCATGTTGCGCCAGCTTGATTTATTTCTGAAATGAAAAATGTTTTGGGTTTTGTTTTGGAAAATGCTTTGGAGACAGCAAAACTTTGGTTGATAAAGAAAGTGTATGCAAGTACAACACATTTAGTTTTTAATCATAATAATTATGCAATATTAGTATATTTAATTATTTTTCACAATGTTTACTACTGTCTATTTTTTATATCTAATTAATTTTGATTTAAATATAATTGAAACTGGAAATGAGGTTTTTTCTATTAACTGAAACTGAAACAATAGAACCCACAAAACTTTAATCGCACTGTTCAATTGGCAACTATAATATGACAATACATGCTTGCTGTTGTCTCCCAAATGATTCTATCCTCTGCTGTGCAGTTGTCGGTGAGTTAAACCTTCTTTGAACTTAAAGTTTTTCATGTTAAAAAGACCGCGCTGAAAGTAACACTTACCTAGTTATCGTAACTGTGTTGTTTGTGGCTCTTTTAAAATAGATTTCTTTCATATAAGCTGCCAAGTTCGTTGTTCTATTTAGAGGCGAAAGCTGGATGCTGTTTATTATTATATGAGAAGCTTGGCAGCCACGAATCCATTGCTTACTGCCAGAGAAAGCTTAATGTCATTATTTGATGAAGCTAGAAGAAAGGTAACTAATAAAGATCTGTTTTATTTAGATTTGAATTTTCGATTAGACTTTGCACTAAAAGGATCTGTAAATAAACTTGTTCTGATAATTTTTGTTATTCTTATCTTTAATGCTTGTGAAGGTGTATTTGTAAAGTCACGGCCAGACGAGGCTAAAAATTTCAGGGTTGGTGCAATATACAGGGTGCGCCAAAAAAATATCCCCTACGATTTTTGCCAATATCTTGACCAAAAGTAAGAATTTCTAAATGAAATTTTACGGGCTTAAAGACAATTCATATTTACACCAGATGGCCAGATTTCGGTAAAATATTTTAAACAGAACAAACGTTTTACCACTTTTAGTGAAGCCACCCACCATTTTTGATGGTTCTAAAACCCGACGCAATAAAAAGTAACAAAAAACCAAGTTAATTAGTATGTTCAACATCTTGGCCAGGAGTAAGAATATCGAACTGAAATTTTACAGGCATAAAGACAATTCATATCGACATATGATGGCCAGATTTCATCAAAATATATCAAGCATAACAAAAGTTACACCACTTTTAGTGAGGCCACTTCCCGTTTTTTGATGATTCAAAGACGTAACGCAGCCAAAAGTAGCAAAAACACGATTTTTTTATGTCTCATCTCAAATAATTGTTATCAAATAGCCTTCATATTGCCAGGTGATCATTATTATTACTATTTAAAAAAGAAACAGGGTACCAGCTTAGCTGTACGTCACTGAGAAGTCACTTAGCAAGTTGACAATACTTAGCAAGTTGACAATCACATTGGTAAATAAGGAATATGTCAGATTAATCAGCAGGTCCATCAAGAACTTTGCAAAGAGACTCAAAAGAAGGTTTTACACTGGTGGTGGGCACGTTGAACACAAGTTGTGAAGCACTACCAAGTTCATTTGACAACAGTTATTTGAGATATTTGAGATAAGACTTAATAAAATCACGTTTTTTTAACTTTTTATTGCGTTACGTTTTTGAATCGTCAAAAACCGGTGGGTGGCCTCCCTAAAAGTGGCATAACATTTGTTCCTTTTTGAAATATTTTGATGAAATCTGGCCATCATGTGTAAATATGAATTGTCCTGAAGCCTGTAAAATTTCATTTACAAATTCTTACTTCTGGCCAAGATATTGGCAAAAACCTAGTTTTTTGCGTTTGGTTTTTGTATCGTCAAAAAACGGTGAGTGGCTTCACTAAAAGTGGTATAACTTGAGTGTCGTCAGCTCTCTAAAAACTCAGTTCATTTGACTTGGTAACCGCCAGCAGCTGGCAAAGCTAGATATGGCAACCATTGCTGCTGCCTTTCATGGTTTTGTCTTTCCGCCATGGTCTGCGACCTTGGTACGACTCTGGACCAGGAACTCGTTTGCTCCGCATATTCACTCAGCCGTGCCTGTTGTTATTAACCCTTAAACCGCCGGAACCGCAAGTGTGGGGTTCCCGTGGAAATTTGGCTGAACGCCGGAACCGCGGATATGCGGTTTCACATTATGTGTTGAACGCCGGTACCGAATATATAGCCAATGTACCTATATACCTATATGTACCAATATATACCTATATATATATACCTTTATACACATATACCTTTATACCTAGCCTATATATACCTATATATAACTATATATACCTATATGTATACCTATATTCCTATATATACATACATGTATATACTGATATATATGCTTAAATACCTATAAAAGACCTTTATACCTACAATACCTATATATATATGCCTATAAATACCTATATATACCAATATATACCTATATATACATATGTATATCTATATATACACACCTATATATACCTATATATACACCTATATACTTATGTATGCTTATATACACATGTACCTATATACCTTTATATCTATATATACGCGTTTATACCTATATATACGTAGGTATATTCCTATATATAACTATATATATACCTATATGTATTTTTATATATACCTATATACCTACATATACCTTTGTACCTATAAGCCTCACTGTTTCTCAGTGAGTTGTGACGTTTCGAAGTGTATTGCAACAAAAAAGTATTCGGCGTCCGGGGTGCAATAACCTACAAAGTATGCGGCGGTTTAAGGGTTAACTGCGTCAACTTCACACTGTTGCCTGCTAGACCTCGCTCATGCCTACCTTTGCAAGCTCTGTAGCCCACTCTTAATGTCACCACTTCCGCTGCCTTCATTCGACTGAACAAAATCTGCTCTCAGTCTCTTTTGCTTGTACCTCGCTGTCCGTGCCTTCTCGGTGGTAGAACCCTTGACCTGGAATGGCCTCCCCTTGATGCTCCACTCCCTTTCTAAAACTCCTCAGGCATTCCTCTCTCATCTTGAAACAGTTTTATTTGGTCGTGCTGGGGTTGACAGCACCTCTGAGTAGTTCCTTGAATACAGTACAGATTCATTGAGTCTAGGAGATTTCTCCTGAACATTTCCTCTTACATCTCCCCTAGACTTTTCCTCTGAGTAAATTTTCCGGTCATCACCCCTTCCCCCATCTTCTTATGGGCAGGGCTTTTTTGGTAAACATTTAGGTGAATGCATGCTACAATCAGAAAAAAATTGGAAAAATTACATACTGTATTATATTCTATTCTATTTTTGGATTTATAAAGCGCCTCTCACAGCACAAACTAATCAGAGGCGCTCCCAGTGCGAAGAACTCCTGGAAAAAGAAAAGTCTTGAGACATCTGGCAGAAAAAGTAAAGCCTCCAGATAAAATTTGAGCATGAATAATAGTAGGAAGGCCATTCCACAGTAAAGGGCAGACAGAGGCAAAGGCACGGTGTTGGGCCGTGGCAGTCCGAGATCGTGGAACAAGAAGATCATGACGATCTAAAGAGCGGAGAGGACGACCAACGGTAGCTGAGAAAGGCTTCCTAATGAGATCACAAAGGTAGCGAGGCGCTAGACCCAAAAACATCTTATAGGTGAGAAAAAGAATTTTATATTGAATCCGGGCAGTCAGAGGAAGCCAGTGAAGGTGTTCATTCATGAAAGCCGAAATGCGAGAGAAACGAGGGAGGCGAGCAATCAAGCGAGCAGATGCATTAAGTACCGATTGGAGAGGAGCAAGGCGGAGTTTAGGTAGCCCAATGAGTAATGAGTTACAGTAGTCAATGCGGGAACAGATGAAGGCATGGACCATAGATGAAAAAATCGACGAAGAGAGAGATCGCCGAATGGCACGTAAAGGACGTAGATGATAGAAGCTGGACCGAGAAATATTAGTAATATGTGATGAGAGTTATTGAAAATTTTAATACACGCTTAAGGGGTTAATGAATTAACTCTTTCGCGGCGAATGCGGTCGATTGTGACCGCATAACAAAAACGCACCCGTTTGTCGGATAATATAGATATTTTTATAATTCTATTTATATATTTCGCTTTGGGACATGCAGGAGATTCAGAAAATACCCTAATATAGGTTTTCCCCAATTTTTTGGTGAAGTTATAAACGAAAATTATGGCCGTAAGTTTGTGAAAATTTACATCCAGCCATTTGTATACTTTCATCCGCGCCTGCGGATTCTTGGCCGTTAACCATTTCGCTGTAATTATGTATTTTTCATCAGCCAAGTTGAGACAAAATGAATTATATAGTTCAACAAATGCTATAATACGGCCTCAAGCAAATATTCTAGATGGTGTAAAGGTTTCGGGAATAGAAGACCGCACATTTACCGCCCGTCCATCAGACCACGCCGATCTCATCATAGATTAGGAAAAACATTAGGTCCTAGCACATTTGATCACTTCTCTGTAGTTAATTTTTTTTATTTGGGTCTTTTAGCCTAATTAGAAACATAAAATTTATCAGTCAGGCAAATTTTGAAAATGATTTATAAAATAATTATCCATGTTTGGACATTTTACGGCGACATCGCAGGCAGACCTATATTATTTAGTTGATGTGAGCGTCGATGTCATTATCTTCTAAGTGTTATATCAAATCAATTTAAAATTAAATTCACAATTTTTTGGCCTTTCACTGTTTGCTACAAGTTTGTCATGCAAATAGCTACATTTAGAAGTATTTGCATTAATTTTATTTTGTTCACAATTTTTAAAATTAATTTTTAATGTTATAAATTCAATTTTTATTTTAAAAAATATTTAATATATATATTAACTTTAAGGCAAACATCTCAATTGATCTGCTTTTTCAAGACAGAATATTATTGAGGAATCACATGCGAACAAAATGATAGAAGACATGTCAATATTTCCACGAACTTTAAGTGTTTTTATATATATGAACTAACTAGCTGTACCCAGCCACGCGTTGCTGTGGCAGAAAAGACCCTCCCCCTCGCCCTCCCCCTCCCCGTCCGCCTCCCTTTTCCCTCCCCTCCTCCCCCTCCCCTCCCCCTCCACTCCCTCTCCCCTCCCCCTCTACTCCCCCTCTCCCTCTCCCTTCCCCTCCGCTCCGTCCCCCTCCCACTCCGCTCCTTTACTGACAGCGGATAGAGCCCAAGAATGTTGGAAGGCCGTTTTCGTAATGGAATTATTTATTGAGTCGCTTATGACGTCACGGGACGCGAACTCATTAATGTTTCGTCACTGTGTTTCGGGTAGGCTAAAGACAATTCTGAAATTTTGCAAGCATGCGCTTTCGTTGAATTTGCAAATGGCGGGCGAACGGATTGCAAAGTTAACTTTTTGTGGAAACGATTGTTTTTTTTCTGGGAAAGAAATGTTGTGACCTTGCGGTATCGGAATGGAAGGGTTTGGTAAATTTTCAAAACAATTGGTGCGTCACTTTCGGCGTGATCGTGACCGCAGGATCGCAAAGTTTCATTTTTATATATATAGATTATGACTATATTTATGAAAAACAACTTAGCTGCGATAGAGTTAATTAATTAATCACAGATGGGTATGATTCGCTAGAATTGCCGATCAATTAGAATTAGCTACTGAAATTTGATAATTATTGATTCGAATTGGAAGTGGCAGAATCTTCTAGCTAATTGATTAGAATTGATCAATTAACATAAATTTAGAATTAGATTTTAATATTCGATAGTTTGAAACTATAATTTGCTTCTCATCATCATCATCGCTATCCCTGGGTTAACAACCCGTAGGTGTCCGACGCCACTCTCTGTCTGAGTCTGTCTCGCATCATGCTTCCCAGCTTCGACCGGTCCGGTCAGCAGGTCCGCTCCATACCATTAACATCTTGGAGCCGCTAGACCACCTTGTCCGATTGAAGAGAATATTGGGAGAGAGGTACGAAGGACAACCTGGGTCAATGCCCGTAATGTGGCCCACGTATGCTCTCTCCTTCGACTCTCTCCACCGGTCTGTCCTGACCGTCCTGTGCATGTATGCTCCACATCATGACACCTTGAAGCATCTGGGTCGCTATGTCACTTGTGTCGTGGTTTTTGCGGATATCTATGGTCTTGGTTTTTCGGCCAGTGTATCTCCACCCATCTGGCAAACCTTCCTCCTTTGTTCGGGCTTAGGACCGGCACAGAGACGTTGTTGGTTCCTTGTGGCGGAGGATGGATGCAGTTTAACGTCATGCCCAGGACTAGAATGCTTCTAGAATGTGTCAAATTTTGATCAAAACATCAATTTACTACAGCAAGTTGCAGTAGACTACAAAATGCCCTAGATAGTCTAAAGCTGCACAATTGCCATGCGTGAAATCATTCCACAATCTCTGGACTTCTGGGTCAGGGCACATTCTTGGTCGATCCTTCTACTTTTTGTGCAGTTCATGCTCGGGGAATGAGGAGTTCACCCTGAGTGGAAGAAACGAGCTCTTGCAAATATACAGGAGCAACATCTAAATGGCACTGCCATACCAAAGCAGAGACCCAATACTGTATATACTCGACTATAAGTCGATTCAGGTATAAGTCGAAGTGTATTGTTTCCGAAAAAAATAGCGTCCAGAATCGATGGCTTGAATATAAGTCGAATGCATAAAATCAAAACAAGTGACATTAACAACTTCTCTGGAGATTATCCCAGTCTTGACCTTATGACTGAATAATTTATGTTAACTAATTAAGTTTTTGGATTGATTTATGTCTAACAACTTGGTGATACTTGAGATGCTTTGTGAAATTTTTGTTCCTGATTTGGTGTGCTTGTTACTGTTACAAACGGACCAATAAAATGATTTGATTTGATTTGATTAATGATTAAAAAAACTTATAAAATATGCAGTTTCTAGTAAAATTATGTTTGGAAATCGTTTATAATATACAGGGGAAACAATCAATATATGAATACGTATAGATGACTTAGTCCACCACTTCCGGCTTCTAGCACCATACATAGATTTGATATTTAAGTAAGTAAGTATAGCCTTTATTACTCCATTTGCAGACTACAATGGGACACCATAGGTGCTGAAAATATGCCATACGCAGGATATAACGGCCGATTTTAGAATCCTGCTTAGACGTTCGTAGCAACAGATGGTGAGTGATGTGATTTGTATGGTCCAATGCAGTGGTGGCCAACCTGCGGCACGCGTGCCACTTGTGGCACGCCGGCCTATGATGAGTGGCACGGAGGACCATGGAATTTTTGAAAAAATTTTATGCTATGGCTCCTAGTTTGGAATGTTATCTCTTAGGCGAATCACAGGTGCCTCTGTAACTCCATAGCTGCAGTGACCAGGGCAAGGTTAATTAACTGCAGACGGACACAGCACAGGCGCTCGAAGTGGGATGAGGCAGGCTCATCAGTCGGCTGACGGTCAAAGTCCACACTCTCCACAGCATCCATTCAGAGATAAGAAATTGAGCTTCACCCCACTGAAGGGGAGCAGGATAAAACAAAGGAAGAGACTTCTGTTGGTTATGTCTTTAGCATTGCTATTTGCTGTGTACTGCAACAGTTGTGGTGCTTGTATTTAAATAATCAACATTGAACTTCACTTCAGTGAGTTACAGATGATGATGAAAACTACCGGCCTAGGTAAGCTATCAAGACTAATTTTAGAGAAAGAACCTTTTTGGCAGAACAGTCATTTTTTGCCATAGCAAGTGATGAATTGATAATGATGGTCAAACAGTTAAGTCTGACATCAGCATGAAAGAAAACTCATTCTGATGGCGAGTAAAGTCTTTCTCAAGTTTTGTAAAAGTTCAAAATCTAAGCAATAATAATGTCTAACATTGCCGCTATGAACACATGCTTTGATGAGACCGGGAAAAAATTTCATATATATAGGCACAGAGGACCATGGAATTTATATCTATATATATATATATATATATATAAATGTCACATATATATATATAGTTACTTTATGCAAGTGCAAGTTTTAAATTGTAACAGGTTACAATTCCTTTCGTCAGGTATATGTAGGCTATAGTGGCACGCGGACGGTACGGGCGATAGTTTGTGGCACACTGAGTACAAAAGGTTGGCCACCACTGGTCCAATGCTAGTGGCCTACAGAGAAGCACTTGGAAAACGCGACCGTTCGTTGCGATATTTGCGCATAAGACATGGCGGCGGCCATACTGTGATGACTCTGGATGCTATAAATGTCCCAAAATGCTAAAGGTCATAAGATACTTGAAAGATGAGCTACGTTCGCTGTTGCTAAAACAATAGACAAACAAAGATGGCTATCGTACTTATTTGCATCCTTACTCTTCGATTCGACCATGCGAGGTTTTGATATTTCCCGTAATAATACATGAAAGATGGGCCACGCTGTTGCTAAAATAATAGACAAAGATGGCTATCGTACCTATCTGCATCCTTACTCTTTGATTCAAACACCATGCGGAGCTTTGATATTTGTGTTCTTTTGACCGCCGAGTCTCAACAAGCGATAATAAAAGAGATTGCTTTCGTTGCATGAAATAATTATTATACAAGTATATAATAACATTGTTTTAAGAGAGGAATATTTCGTTTCAGTCTGTATTTAATCAGTAATTCGTTGAAATGTGATTTTCCTTGGAAAATGATGTAATAACAGAGACAACTAAAATCAACTGAGTGTTGAAGTAGTAAGTCCATTTTTGTAATGTTAAATATTCGGTCCCAAGATTGTTCGTCGGTTTTGCCTCTCAAGTACAAGTCGAAGACTGTTTTCAGCGTTTTGAAATAGATTTAAATTTCTCGACTTATAGTCGAGTATATACGGTATATAATTTGCTGTGGGATAGGGAGCCAACATCCCACATATTATTGTTGACATAATCAAATTTTGGGATACCACCATAAGGTGTGTGGCCGTGTGTAGGACCCACTCCAAGGCCCCCCCAACCGCACAGACGGAGACCAGCATAGAGAGCACAGTGGTAGTCGAGGTGGGTGACAATAAATGAATGGATAAGAATAGTAGTCGCATTGGGGTAACAGAGCGAGACAACTCTGAGCTGGCGCTACTCTGAGCTGGCCCAACCAGCTCTGTCGCAGTTGCGACAGAGCTGGTGAATGTGCTGTGCAAAGGTAAGCTCTTGATCTAGAGCAATGCCAAGATCTCGAACAGAGGTAGAAAAAACAAACTGCAGTGGTTGCTAGATCATTCTTAGGTAGCTGTTGCCATGTGCTGAGCCATATGAATTGAGTCTTCAATGGGTTGAGCAGTAAGCGTTTTCGAGCGAAGACTGAATTTGCGTCTCTTCCGCAGTATTCCTGCACTGAACACTCTTTTGAAAGTTTCCGGCCAATTCTTGAAACAGAACTACATCAAATAATTGAATCATCAAACAGAAAATTGTGGGGATTGGCCATCTGCCACCATTTGTCATTGTTAAATTTTAGATGATTAACTCCTTCCTAGTTTATGTAATTATCAGGGAGAGTTGGACACTTCCTGCCTCCAAAAAAGATCCATTGTTTTTCCCACCCTGGAAAAACAGAATTTGGACCAAAATGCTTGTCAAAATTACCGAGAAAATCTGCAGGTAAGAAGCTCTACCTTAACTGCTGTAGCTACACCACATTAAGAACCATTTGGTCAATTTTCTTAAACTGAAATGGACGGCAATGATAGAAATGGGGTTCCCAGGACATATAATAATTTTGCTAACACAACTGTACAAAAAGCAAAGGTGAAAGTGGCAGGAACTTTATCAAAAGAGTTTAGAGTCAGATGTGGAGTGAGACAGGGACGTGTCCTGTCTCCACGTTTATTTAACATCTTGGCGGAGAGTGATGAAAGAAACATTGGAGGGATATGACGGAGGAGTGCAGACAGGGTGAAGGTGGTTGACAAACTTGCAATGCGCTGATGATATTGTACTTCTGACAAACTCGGAGGAAGAGTTACAACTATTGATTGAGAGATTGGACAGGGTGGGCAAGAAATATGGAATGCAGATTAACACGGACAAGACGAAGGTCATGACAACAACAGCAACTCAATGTAAAATTAAGATCAACCAGGAAGAACTGGAACAGGTGGACAAATACATGTACTTGGGTTCGACGATTGATGAAGACAGCGACTGCAGTATGGAGACCAGAGCACAATTGGCAAAGGGATATGAAATAACTACAGACCTCAAAAGTATTTGGAAGTGTCATGACTTAACAAATGCAATGAAGATAAAGATATGGAGGACACTGGTATGGCCAGTGGACACATACGGCTGTGAGAGTTGGACACTGAGGAAGGAGGAAGAGAGAAGAATAGAAGCATTCGAGATGAAGTGTCTGAGATTGATAATGAAAATACCATGGACAGAAAAGCGGACAAATGAATGGGTGCTGGAGGCGTCAGGAGTGGAGAGGAATCTGCCGAAGACAGTAAAAAAAGAAATATGATTTATTTTGGACACATCATGAGAAGAGAGGGAACATGCATTGAGAAAGACATCATGCAGGGCACAATACCAGGAGACCGGAAAAGAGGAAGGCCAAGAACAAACTGGCTGTGCAACATAAAGGAATGGACTGGATTGACATTGGGAGAAATGATAAGACTGACGGAGGACAGGAAGCGTTGGAAGAACATTGTACATGATGCGGCCGACCCTCGGATCGAGGATGTCTCAGAACAGAACAGAACAGAAATGGATAACATGAGGTCAGGCAAATTTGCAATCTTTAGTTTGTGTCCACGGTGTAGTCAAGTGCGCCTCTGAGTATAAATTTTGAAAGGCCTGTATAACAATTGCTTGTACATCCATATTATTGTTGTTATAGCAGCACTGAGCATAATTTTGAACTCTCAAGGGATTATGCTTACATTGGCTGGGAAAACAATTTTGTTAAAAAATAGTCTTTACTGGCCAAGTTCTTGTAGACTTTTGGATTGCTAATAGATGGAGCAAAAAGCCAGAAATCGACAGCAGGAGAAAGCTCAGAGAAAAAGGATTAAGGTCAAGCAATGCCCATCAGACCAGTCACATCGTCTGGAAATCTGGATCTTACCTGATGGATCAAGTTCTCAAGACCATATCAGAGATGATGAAAATGACAGCGATGATCTTCTTGGTTTGTCTGTGGTTGAGGTAGGAAGTAGCCTGCTGCCATTTATTTTGCTGAAATTATTCTATTTTTAACATTTGTTGAACGTAGAAAGATGATTTGTTTGATTGTTTTGTTTTTGATTGTATAATGTGCATACTAATGTAGATCTTTATAAGGTAAACATACAGAATCTAGTTGCCTTAAAGAGTCACAGAAAGCCTATTCCAAATTGCATGGTCAGCCAGGCCTGCCAAAGGCTATAGGGAAATGCCCAGGGGCCCGGCAACTTTTAGGGGCCTGTGCTCCAGGCTACCCTGACTTTAATATTTTTTCGTATGTTGATTGTGGGCATGATCCTATAATTATGATCACTTGTGTGGCTTATATACAGAGTTTATGATTTATGCCATTTTAAAGAAAGCCTAATATTACCGTTACATATTGTTGCGAGTTGTCTAGGGAGAAAGTCTTAAAATAGGCCCCAGATTGCACCAAAAAGATTAGTTTAATGAGAAAACAGCTATTTACAGGCGAAAAGCACTTAACTAAGTTCTAAACTGCAGTCATACCTTCACCAGAAGAAGACACGGAACAGCAAAAACGGCACGACAGCCAACTCAGCAGGTCTAACGAAGACCTCTAACGCCGAGGGAACATCAGACATCAGCAAATCACCTACGAGGCGAACGAAACAACCAACGGAAGCCACAGCGAAACCGCTCCAGAACGAAACGGTGTCCTCACACACCAAACGACCAAATGGTGCCCTCACGCACCAAACGAACAAAAGGTGTTCTCACGAAAGCAAGCGGTGCCTTTTCTATCAAACGAGCTAGTCATATTATAGTCATCGCAAGTCATCCAAAGTTCTAGTGCGAACTGCCACTCCTCTAAACGCACAGCAAACGCACAGCTGGTCAACCACACTTTAATTATTTCTTTTTTTTAAATGTCTCGTAAGAGCAGCATAAAGTGTTAGATACACAAGATGTCTAACAAAATGTTTAAGTTTCAAGCAATTGACCATTTGCCTTACTCATCTGGTTTTCCAAAGAACAGGTCCACTTCCTTCTCAAAACGGTTTTTTGCTAAATTATGCGTTGTCCGATTTCAATCATAAAGTAAACAAATCTAAATGATAAATTAAATTCTGAACATTAAGAACTGCTTAAGATTATAAACGTATACATTATCGTACATTTGCAACCACACTTTAATTATTTCTTTTTTTTTAAATTTGCTCAAAAAAATTAAAAATAGTTTAGGGCCCTTGGCTGCTCTGCCCGAGGCCCGGAATTTCTGTCGGCAGACCTGTGGCCATCAATATATTTTAAAATTTATTCATCTTGTCTAATTACTGTACACTTAACTAAATATACTTGAGAACAATTATATTGGCTTTGAATAGTGACGGCTCCAGATATTTTATGAGGGGGCCAAATGGAGGAGGGTGGAGGGCTGAAGGTTGATGGCCGAGGTGCACAGCATATGAAGATCGACTGATACAGAATATGAACTGTTGGAGCAGCATCAGCAGAACATGAATTCAAAGATTTAATTGCTGAAGAAGTAGATGATCATGTAGTGGCAAGATCTTCTTCCATTGAGTAATGAGGGTGGTACATTCTGTGTAAATTTCAAATGGGGCCATGGTCGGATTTGAACGCCTGGATCCGGCCCGGCTTTAAGTGTAAGTTGTCCTCTAAATGTGCAGCTAAGTTGTCCTCTGCATGTGTGGCTGGGATGTGTGAAAATGTTGACTGGTTGATGAAGCGAGAAAAGGGACGAGGATATAAAGAAATCAAGGAAAAAGCAAAGAATAGACAAGTACTACGGCATATGCCTGACTGACATCCAACACCTCAATCCTATCTACGAATGCAACTATTACACTACCAACCATAATGCACCATAGAAATTACTCTTACATTTCACAAACCAGCAAGTTTATAATACACTCACATAACATCAACAAAACTCATGGCCTATTGTTCACGATATCCAGCTAAAGTCGGCTGTCTATTGTTCACAATGGCAATAGCCAGCTTACTCCTAACATAACACTCTAATCTCGACCCATGCATATGAAATTAACCTACTAATCCTGCATAGGCCAGATTTAAGATAGGAGTAAGAGTTAGAGTTAGAAATCGTCATTGTTATTATTATTATTATGCATTCATTCATTCATTCATTCATTCTGAGAATTTATATAGTGCCTCTTCAAGACACATCTACTCAGAGGCGCTCTCTGCACTAACTAGCCGAAATGATGTTAAGAGTCATAGCGATCGAAAAATAACAACAAGTTGCAAAACAAAACACAGTAAGCTGTAAGAGTCACCGGTGGCGAGCCCTCGCAAACACGTAGAGTTAACCATCGGATTCCCGTAGACAGCTGGTAGATGGCGTGGTTGATCAGAGTCTCTGGTAGGTGGTAGATGACTCCCGTCTGGCTAATCGTCGAGGCTCAAGGATGCGTGTAGTAGAAGGCGTTTGTTGCTCGTCGATGGGTTGTTGGAAGCGCCGTCGGTGACAATAGTCGAGGTCACTCCATGCGCTGACCCGCGTAAACCGTCCTCCGGCGAGTTGTAAACACCGGCTGGCTAGCAGCGGTGTACACGCAGGCGTATATGGAACGACTCGACTGTGCATCATAGGGATGGTCGCTGATGCAGTCACGCGGCCAAGACGACCCGCAACGAAAACCCTCTAAACAGCGTAAAATCCTTGAGAAATTCAACGAAAAGTCCAGCACGCGAGTCTAGATACAGTAAACTCCAACCAGTCTGAAATAACTGTGCAAATTCTGCGTTTTGATGATATAGTCCGTCGAAATGACAGAGAGGTCGGTAAACGACCACCTGGCCGCTGACCTGCGCAGATCATTCATGCATGTGGCACATGGACAATTCCTCATGTAAACTCTTAGCACCAATCCATGTGATCGTCCAATTTAGATACCTACTCCGACTAACCAAAGATCGACTAACATTGCCAAACAACAATTCCTAACTGAAGCCTACTGTATACAAAAGCCACACACCTTATAAATCTCTCAGCGACCACAATAACACCTTTTTTCTCGATGCTACAGGATTATTGACCTTGCAGACCATGGACCAAAATTTTATAATAGACTCTCCTAACCCATAATTGCCTCTCGGTGCATATGTCTACATCATATTGCCCTTTACATGGTCTAAACTTCCTTTAATATATAGCAGGTATGCTACTTACATGAATCACAATGAAATACATACTTATACTATAGTCCCAAAAACACAAATTTCAAATATACGAATACTCTCAATAACACATCCAAAGTTCCAAAGTTTACGATTCTTTCTTAACCCAATCCCGCCTGAATTGTTTTTGGGATATCTATGAAATTATTGGTACCTATACTACACCTTGACTCAAAAAAAAGTAAGCCAAATTGTTTTTCTTTTATCTATATTGCCTGATAACATATCACGCAAAAATTTTCCAAATATGTAGAGAATTGGACCAAGAATATGATTCCAAAATTTCATGAAAAAAAGTTGAAAGATTAAAAAGATACGAATATTGAAACTTCATATGCCGAAATTTCAGTTTACAAGCAATTTTCTATCAGATTCAATAAAGTGTTTCCTTATTATCTCCAAAGCCTGATGATTAATCATTCTAAAATTTTCCAGATATGTAGAAAATTGAACTACCAATATGACCCCAACAGTATGGTTTGATAATTTAATTAAATAAGATGCTCAAAATGTCCCCCTCCTGCTTGCATGCAAGCCTGAGGGCGCTGGCGCCATTGCAATGGCAACAGCAAAGTCGATTATCCTCTGGTTCAGGCCATCCCGCACTTCCAACAAGCGTTGCTTCAGATCGTTTATATCATGGATTGTTGTCTGGTAGGCTCGATCTTGCATCACGCTCCACATTTTATAGTCGACAGGATTCAAATCTGGACTGTTCGGAGGCCATAATGTGGGAGAAATGAAGTCTACACAATAAAAGACTTGCTGAAAACTGAAATTTCGGGTGATGAAGTTGAAATATCCATATCCTTCTATCCCTTCACATTTATGACATGAAATTTTGGAATTCTATTCTTGGTTCAATTCCCTAAATATCTGGAAAAAGTTTTTATGATTACTCATCAGACATCAGAGATGTAAAAAAAATAGTTTGGCTTACTTTTTTATTGAATCTGACAGAAAATTGCTTGTAAACTGCAATTTCGGTATATGAAGTTTAAATATTCATATCTTTTTATCCGTTCAACTTTATTTCATGAAATTTTGGAATCATATTCTTGGTCCACTTTTCTAAATATTTTGAAAATTGTAGCTTCATATGTCTTCAGGTATTAGAGATATATGCAAAACAATTTGGCTTACTTTTTTTGAGTCACGGTGTAGAATAACAATACTGCATCAGTGGTCACACTTAAGCATAATAAAGTATATATTTTCTGAATCAGCAAACTTAAGGCAATCAAATTGCATATTTCACGGTGAAGAACTATTCATTTATATAGCGCCTTCTACATGCCAAAGGCCAAAACAGTCATCGATAAGCATTTTACACAGCATTTGAAGGCCAACAGTCCAATATTGGTAACAAATAAGCATACACAACCATATATTTTCTGAACCAGTAGTCTATATAATCCAGATTTCATATCGTGAGCAATGGTTAATTTATATAGCGGCATTATAATCCAAAAAGGTAAAACAGCCACCAATAGACATATCGACAATGAATCATAAGGACAGCCATTCAATAAAACTACAAGAAGTCATAATGAAGTATATATTTCTCGAATCAGCACACGCCTGGCTATAAATCCATGTTTTACTTTGAAGAAATATTCATTTATATAGCGACTTTAGAACTCCAAAGGGCAAAAGTCACGATAAACATATCTCTCCGACTTCGGCATTATTTAGCAATGCGGAGTCCGAACGACAAGACTCGGTATGAGACTGGGCAAAATCGAAACTGTTTACGTCCCACATGCTGTCCGTACACCACCGGCATCTTCAAATCTCGGACGAATTGATCGTCAAAAGATGAAAAATCATCGTCAAAACCATTCATGACACACCTAAAAAAATTCGGAACTCAGGACAATTTTATCCCTCACTTCAAACTTTTTTGGGGACTCCAATATATAACTCTTGTCAACAAAAAAATACATCAAATTGTGAGGAATTTTTCGGACTTCAACCCTGATTTTTTGTACACACGGATTTATAAATAGCTTATAGCCTGTTTCAACGCCTCCCGTTTCGGGGCCGTACGGCCCCGATCCGGCGGGAACGGGTTAACTATCACAGTATTCAATGATCATTTTAGCTATTTCTGCACTATGTGCAATCAATCTCTGCTTAATCCTACCCCCCCCTCGCCCCAAACAACACCTGCAGTCCATGTGCCACATGCATAATAATAATAATAACAATGACGATTTCTAACTCTAACACTTACTCCTATCGTCAATCTGGCCTATGCAGGATTAGTAGGTTAATTTCATATGCATGGGTCGAGATTAGAGTGTTATGTTAGGAGTAAGCTGGCTATTGCCATTGTGAACAATAGACAGCCGACTTTAGCTGGATATCGTGAACAATAGGCGGCCGTCGATATTTCCTTGTGGCCCATCTTTAGGTCCGAATCTGTTTACCCCACGCTGGCAACGACCACATATAAATATCTTTTACGCATGCACTAGGACTGAGTAGATGTGTCTTGAAGATGCGCTATATAAATTCTCAGAATGAATGAATGAATGAATGAATGCATAATAATAATAATAACAATGACGATTTCTAACTCTAACTCTTACTCCTATCGTCAATCTGGCCTATGCAGGATTAGTAGGTTAATTTCATATGCATGGGTCGAGATTAGAGTGTTATGTTAGGAGTAAGCTGGCTATTGCCATTGTGAACAATAGACAGCCGACTTTAGCTGGATATCGTGAACAATAAGCGGCCGTCGATATTTCCTTGTGGCCCGTCTTTAGGTCCGAATCTGTTTACCCCACGCTGGCAACGACCACATATAAATATCTTTTACGCATGCACTAGGACATGCACGCTCAACTATAGCCGATTAAATTTGAGGGAGCTCAGCATCATGCATCGTCGGGCGCAAGTTACGCCTAGGAGTACCTGTAATTATGTTGCTTACTGCTTTGTCTCCATGCATATTGGGAATATCTATGTCTGGAGTAGACTCTACACCTGTTCCTGTTCAGTACAGGACAAAATTCAAATTGGCATGTCTGGCCTACAAAACCCTTAGCACCAACACACCTTCAGTCACTACTAACATTTCTTCTCGTTACTTGCGTTCATCGGGTTCAAGTCTTTTAGCTGAACCTTAATACAAAACTGTCATGGCTCGCGTGCATTCCATGCCTCTGCACCCAGGGAATGGAATCGGCCTCTGCTCTTTCTTAGAAGCTCAATTTCACTTCCTTCAAAAAGCGGCTAAAAATCACTACTTCTCCTTGGCTTTCAAGCACATGGATCTCTAACTGCATCTTCCTCTGGCGGCTAACTCTTCGCGCCTCAGATTCACATTTTGGTGTGACCTTGCACGTGTTGCAAATTTATTTAATAACTAGCGTACCCGGCCTCGGGTTTCTGTGGCCGAAAAAAATCCCTTCCCCTCCCCCTCTTCATCCCCCTCCCATCCCCCTACTCCCAACCCTTTTCCCTTCCTTCTCCTCTTCCCCCTTCCCCTACTCTCTTTCCCCTCCACTTCCCCTCCCACTTCCCCGCTCCTCCCCTACCTCGCCCCCTCCCCATTTTCCTCCCCTTCCCCTCCCCTTTACCTTCCCACCCCCTCCCCACCCTTACTCCCTCTCCTACCCCTTCCCTCCCCTCTACCTCCTCCCGTCCCACCTCCCCTCCCTTCTCCCTCCACCTCCTCCTCCACTCTACCCGCCTCCCTTTTGTTGTAAAAGATTGCGCTATTAAAAAAAAAGCATTATGCAAACATAACCAGTTTCGAATTGTTCAATGAACAAAAATCGATTATGACGTCACGACAAGCGACCTCATGCGATGCATCGTCTGGTGATTTAAAATGGCGACGGTTGGCGATAAAATGTATAGTTCAAATAGCCGATGAATTAAAATGACCATATTGTTGCAAAAGATTGCGCTTTTTCACAAAAAGAGCATTATGCAAACCTCTGCGTATTCGAATGGAACGTTTTGGTGAAAGTTTGAAAACAATCGGTCATCAACTTTCCGAGATCCTTGAAGCCGACACAAACGCAGTTACATTTTTATTTATATATGTAACTAGCGTACCCGGCCACGCGTTGCTGTGGCTGAAAATAGCATCCAATCACCCGTCCCTACCTCCATTTGACCTCCCCTTCCCCTCACCATCCCCCTCCCCTCCCCTTTTCTATCCTCCCCTTTCCCTCCTCTTCTCACCCCTCCCCGTGCAATACCCTCCACTTCCCCTCTACCTCCTCCCATCCCCTCCCCTCCCTTCCCCCTCCACCTTCCCGTCACCCTACCCTCCACCTCCCCCTGCACTTTTCCCCTCCCAGTTCCCCTCCCTCCGTCCCTTCCTCTGCCTCCCTGCATCTCTCCCTCCTCCATCCCTCCTCTGCTCCCTCTTCGTCCCGCTCCCTCCCCCTCCTTTTCTCCCTCACACCCCTGCATCCCTCCCTCCTTCATCCCCCTCCGCTCCCTCGCCTCCCTGTTCATCCCGCTCCCTCCCCCTCCTTTCCTCCCTCACACCGTCCCTTCCCGATAGCGACTCGGAAACGCGTACGCAAGATGGCCGCTATTGAATGTGTTGAATCTATGTTGAAAATGCGCTATATAAGCCTTGCGGAGCCACCATTTGAAACGCGCCCGAATTCGACGAAGGCATAATTATGGACGGCTTGAATTTGAACTCGGAATCGGTCGAATCGGGTTTGCATTATGCTTTTTTGCTAAAATCTTTTACAACAAAAAGAACTTTCACTTCAATTCGACCGATTCCGAATTCAAATTGAAACCGTCCATAATTATGCCTTCGCCGAATTCGGGCGCGTTTAAAAATGGTGGTTCCGCAAGGGTCATATAGCGCATTTTCAACTCGGAATCGGTCGAATCGAAGTGAAAGATGTTTTTTGTTGTAAAAGATTTTAGCAAAAAAGCATTCTGCAAACCCGCGCTGTAATGGCGCTAGAAGAATGGACGGATATAGGGAGCGGGAGAAGGACTAAGGAACAAGAACACATCACGAGCAAGAAAATAAACTGTAGTCAAAACTAATAATACTTTACATTAAACCAATAATACTTTACAATAATGTTTGTGTCTAAACTATTACACGCGCGTATTGGAACGGAACGTTTTGCTGCAATTTTGAAAAGAATCGGTCCAGGACTTTCCAAGATCCTTGAGGAGAAAGATTCGTGCGAAGGCAGTTACATTTTTATTTATATGGATAACTAGCTGTACCCAGCCACGCGTTGCTGTGGCAGAAAAGACCCTCCCCCTCCTTCCCCTCGTCCCCCTCCCCCTCTCCCTCCCCTTCCTCCTCCCCCTCCCCCTCCACCTCCCCCTCCGCTCCCTCCCCACCCTCTTCGTCCCGCTCCCTCCGCTCCTTTCCTCCGTCACACCGTCCATTGTTGACATCGGATAGAGCCCAATAATGATGAAAGGCCGCTTTTTGCGACTCGCTTATGACGTCACAGCACGCGACCTCATTCATGTTTCGTCTGCTGTGTTTGGGGACAACGCGTTTCTGAAATCTGACAGTTTTGTTGAATTTGCAAATGGCGGTCTAACAGATTGCAAAGTTCACTTTTTGTGGAAAAGATTGCATTTTTTCGGGAAAAAAAATGTTAAGACACGGTGCTATTGGAATGGAAGGTTTTGGTAAATTTTCAAAACAATCGGTGCGTAACTTTCGGCGTGATTGTGTCACGAACTATTGGAAAGTTTCATTTTTATTTATATAGATAATAATAAGTGTTGTTGTTTATATGAGCAAATTATTCAATTCAATACAGCTTGTTTGTTGATCCCAAAAATACAGACAATTATACATTCACAATAGTACATACAGTGATTAACTGTAGTTGACAATTTTGATGATATAGCCTAGTGTGCAATCATTGTTGCGTAATGGTAGGGAGCAATAGGCTACCCGAAGGGAATGATTTCGCTAGTGGGGCCTATATACCCCAAAAATATTCTTTTGCTATAACATAATAATAGATCAGAAAGCTGATGTAAATTGCAGTATTTTTGGAAACAAGTAAATAGTAGCATAGGAATACCTTCCCTTTGCTTAACTCAAAATAAGAAATAGAAATAAACATAGGTTAATAAGTTAGTTTATTTTATATTTTTTATGTATATGCACGGATTTGGATTTTAAACTGAGCGAGGTTATACACGGTGGCTCAATAAAAAGTAGGCCAAACTGTTTTTCATATAAGATAAGATAAGATACAAATATTCTTTAATCTATCCGCATTTTGGTGTACAGACATGGTATAATAAACAAACATACATGATTTGTATATCCAATAATGTCAAAATGTTTTCAAATAGCACAAAATCCTAAGTCCAAAATCCAATATAATTTTTTTAAATATGTTCATTTAATGACCAACAATTTATGCTGCACTTTGGTTTATATGATATTACATTGAAATATGATAAAGCATTCTCATCAAAAACGATTTCCTCGTTAGGTTGTCCACCCTAGGGATGAAAATACACATGGAATTTGATCCATGGAAGTCCCGCAACCAATAGCTGTCGCTAATGACATTTACTGTGTTATGAATATTCAACATTTACTGCATCATTAATATTCATTAGGTCATCTGGGTTGCGTTAGTTGAGTAAATAGCAGAAATCTGTTGTAAAAGTGATTTCTGTTCAACTCGATTAGACTGCGAAATGGCAGATTTCATGAAAACGTTGCCGTCAGAGTACACATAGGCTACAGGTTGGCGCAATTCACTGGCGAATACGCTGACGTGGAAAGTACTTGACATAGAATCGTAAATTTAGATTGGTAAACTTGTGAAAGTTACAATAATTAAAAAATAGAAAGCATCCAGTGTCAACAATACTTCATTAAAATCTGTAGCAATTTCAAATATAGGCTAAGCTGGCTTACGCCTAATTTAATTTTTTAACGATATTCACATGACGATTGCATGGTGTGTCGCAAAATTTGATTGCAAGTTTAGGTGTGTTAGACACCCTATTTTCTTGTCTAAACTTTCTTAATAAACTATCCAATTTCCAACACGGGCTTTTCATCCTAAAATAGAAATCAAGTTCCTACTGACATAACACCGCTTCGTTCGTAGGAATCATGTTTTGTTCCAAATTTACTTGCACACACGCAATGTCACTAGATCACAAAATCACTTACATGCATTTATTACGATAACTCTTTGCATACCGAGTTATATGCTTCATGAAGCGAATTATTCCTAAAAAACATGAAGTTTCGAAGCTCATTCGTCTTTCTTACTTCTGGCTGAAGGCCTAACATTAGGCAAATTCAAGCTCATTGTCTGCGGGACTCCCATGGATCAATTTCCATGTGTATTTTCATTAAATGCATTCGGTCATGTAGTCTTGGCCTCATGGAATAAGGCTGGGGTCTCAATGGTGGGAGGAGTGGGACAAGGACATGTGTAACACATGTCCTTGATTAAGGAGGAGGGCAGCAAAAAGCCTCACCACAGCTGTTATACATAGCTCCTTGAAGGTAAGTAGATCTCTTTATGACTCATGATTAATCATACTAAAAAAAATCCAATATTTAGAGAATTGAACCAACAATATGATTCCAACATATCATGTCATATATTTGAACGGATAGAAAGCCATGAATCTTTCAAATTCTTCAGCCTAAATTTAAGTTTACGAGCGAGTCTGTTGTGATGTTTGTTGCGGTTTCTACGCTTGGTCCTTCCAATTTGGCTTTCAGTGATCCTGGAGTAAAATTAAAGGAGTATATAACCACAACGTTCTGCTGTCACAACATCTACCTTATTATCTACAGCCCCGGAAGGCTATTTTCTTTTTCAACAGATCAGTCTTCTTCTTCTTTACGTTCTCTGCCAAGCGACAGGTCCAAACGTCCAATGTTTCCACTTTTCATGCTGTTGTGCCATGTCCTTCAGTTCTCTATCCCTCTTCCATCATCCCGTCCAACAGTTTTTGTCTAGGCCTTCCTCTGCACCTCTTTCCCTCCAATCTTCCTTCAATTATTTCTTTCTGCAGTGAGTCACCTCTTAGCAAATGTCCCACCCAATTCTTTTGTCTTATCTTTATTGTATCCAGCAGAGATCTTTTCTCTTCTACCATCGTTAGTACTTCTTCATTTGAAACGTGCTTTGTCCAACTGATTTTCTCCATCTTTCTCCATACCCACATTTAAAAAGCTTCCAGCCTCTTGACGTCTTCATTTCTCATTGTCCATGTCTCTGCGCCATATAGCGTCACACTCCATATCAATGTTTTGACCATTCTTTTCTTAAGATTTCTATTTAACCCTCCTCTTAGCAATTCTTTCTTTTAAAGAATGCCTCTTTGCCCATTGCTATTCTCCTTTTTCTCCTAAGCGTTCCTGGAAAGGTCTACACAAAGATACTGCAGCAGCGACTGAAGAGGTATGTGGAGGAAGTGATGAGTGAAGAGCAAGCAGGATTTAGGAAGGGAAGGGGCACGATTGACCAGCTGTTCGTGATAAGACAACTAGCAGAGAAATATATTGAACGGAACAGAACGCTATACAACAATTTCATAGATTACAAACAAGCATTCGATAGTGTGTGGCAGGAAGGATTATGGCAGGTATTAAGATACTATGGAATACCAGAGGAGCTGGTACAACTAATAGAGGATCTGTACAGTAAGTCCATGAGTGCAGTTCGAGTTGATAGAGAGCTTACGGAATGGTTTAGAATCACAGTGGGGGTAAGGCAAGGGTGTGGGATATCGGCAGATTTATTCAACATGATCCTAGAGGCGGTGATAGGACTTACAATGCGAGATGAGGAAGAAGGAGTAAATCTCAATGGGCGCCTAGTGAACAACCTACGGTTTGCCGACGATATTGACATAATAGCCAACTCGCAACAAAAGTTACAGGAATTAACGGACAAGGTGGACGATAGTAGCAGGAGAATGGGATTGAAGATCAACGCGGAAAAAACAAAAACAATGATAATAGGAAAACAACACAAGGAGCTGGAAGTGACTTTAGATGGCAGAATACTGGAGCAGGTCACGAAGTTTGTATACTTAGGAGGGCTAATAACAGAGGATGGAAAATGTACGGAGGACATCAAGAGAAGGATCGGCCTAGCATGTGCGGTATTTGGTACACTGGGCAAAATGTGGAGGACAAGAGCATCTCGATCAAAACCAAGATGAAACTCTATGAAACCTTAGTGGTACCAGTACTGCTGTATGGTTCAGAGTGCTGGTGTCTGCGTAGAGAAGACGAGAGAAGATTGCTGGTGGCTGAAATGGGTTGGCTGAGGAGAATCAAGGGCAGAAGCAGGAGAGAGAGAATCAGGAACGAGAAGACAAGAGAGGAGCTGGGCGCAGAAGAAACGGTAGTGGAAAAAATCAGGAAAAGACAACTCAGATGGTTCGGTCATGTGGAGCGCATGGAGGGAAAAAGACTACCACTCGCGGCCCTGCACGGGCATATAGAAGGAGAGAGAAGCAGAGGAAGACAGCCAAAGACCTGGATGGACAGCGTCAGAGAGGATCTGAAGATGATGGATATCAGTATGCCAAGAGCAAAGGATCTCATCAGAAATAGACAAGTCTGGAGATGTGAAAGCCTCATCGTCGTTGCACGACTGACGGAAGAGAGAAAGAAGAAGAAGAAAGGTGCTCTTTTTTATCTCTTTATGACATTTGGCGTCGCTTGATATTAAACTTCCCAAATAGCAAAATTCCTTCATCTGCTCTATTTCTTCTCCATTTATTTTTATACATATAGTTGTTTCCTTTTCCTTACTGATCTTCATAACTTTTGTCTTTTTGATGTTTATTTTCATGTTGTATTCTTCAGAGGTCGCATTTAGTCGATCCATCATTCGTTGCAGATCCTTTTCACTTCCTGCCAGCAAACAGATCAGTGCCTGTCCAAAAAACCAGAGAAACCATCGAAATGCTAACAAGAAAGACACCATATGTACTTCATTTCTCTCACATTATGGCCTCCGAACAGTCCAGATATAAATCCTGTCACCTATGACATCTTCTTTATTTAAATGATCAACCAATACTACTTAAAGTTTCTTCATGACAATATCAAAGACAGTGTTCATGTTTGTGAATACCTTGTTACCAATTCAAAAAAATTCTTGTAAACTTAAATTAATTTCAGTAGATGAAGTTGAGAGATTCATATAATTCTATCCATTCAAATTTATAGCATGATATGTTGGAATCATATTCTTGGTTCAATTCTCTAAATATTGAGAAAATGTTTTTATGATTAATAATCAAGCATTAGAGATATATGAAAAACAATTTGGCTTACTTTTTATTGAACCACCATAGATATATATGGTTATATTTATGAAAAACACCTTAGCTGCCAAAGAGTTAATTAAAACTAAAACTGAAGTTCTGAAAACTGAAACTAAGACTAAACTGAAGAGTAAAAATTTCAACTAAAACTATACTTGAAAGTTGAAAACTTAATTTTTTTGTTTCACTTGCAAACCGAGTGGTAACACTTGTCTGTATGTTGTGCTTTAAGTTATCTGCTGTGTGGTGCACTAGGCTCTGCAGAGGAGACGTTTTAAAGTGCTGGTGGAAGTGCATGTGACATTAATTGAACTTGACGATCTAAAGCAAAGCTATTCCATTTGGATGGCACACCTGTTAAAAAGGCATAATGTTGCATTTTCGAAGTGCTTGCTGAAGGAACAAATAATATAAATTCGCCTAGAGCTTTATTTGCTGTTTTGCTGAAATTGCTGAACTCTCTGCTGAAAATTGGCCATGCAGCAGATCTTCACATTCAAATAAACATCGCTCCTGTTTAGTTTGTTGCTCAGAATTTCCTTCTCTAAGTGATTTTGCCACAACTGTCATTATTATCTGAAAAGCCATGTACTGAAAATTTAGCCTAATGGTGTACTTTTACTTTAGTTTGTGTATGTATGTTTGTGTCATCATGCTTAATAATAATGAACTGTGATTTGTTTTCATCTTCAGTTAAACAAAAGATTTGTGTTGAGTTTCCTCCATGTTCATGGAAAGCTTTTTATGAAAATCGGGTAGGAAGTTTTTAAAGTAAATTATCTACCTGATTGTGATATAATTCTTTGATATGGCCCAAAAAATAATGTTGTGTTTCCGGTAACAGAGCTAAAAAAATTGGGTAGTTAGGTCGAAAAATATTTTTATTTTGATACAATATTTTTATACAGTGACTATCCGAAAAATTATACCCCACTGCTCTTTTTTGCACAAAGGTACACGCTGCAACAAAGTACGTGTTCTAAGCGAGTATAAACTGCCTATTTTCCGAATGTCTGCACCGAAAACTGCTCCAGAAAACAATCCTATTAATTTCATTTTATTGGCAACTTTTCTGGTAAGATTAAGTGGAAAGGTAAGGGTAAGATGAGTGCGAACAGAACATCACCACTAGGGTCGTTCCAGACTGGCCGAGCCAGTGACTAGTTACACCTAGAGGTTGCTAGATTTATTTTCACTAGTCACCGTTAGAGGTGGCTCAAGTGAGAATGATAAGGCTAGAGGTTTCTCAAGACTGGCAGCAGGAAATAGTTAAGCAGACGTGAAACTCCGATGCAGTGTCCGTGCTGTAGTCTGGAGCGCCTCTGAGTAGGTAGCTTGAAGGGGCGCTATAGAAATTGAGAGATCAATAAAATGAAACATTCTATTCACTTCAAAACTTCTTTTTGGCCATGCTGGAGTCGGGAGACCGTCTGAGTAGTTTCCTTGAAGAGGTGTACTATATAAATACTTGAATGTATGAATGGTAAATCCTTCACCAAAGGATGCTCGATTTAAAAGAGAACTGCTCAGTGAGGAGAAGAGAGCAGATTTAGTAGAAGAGAGCACTGTGAGCACAAGAAGGCACAGTAAACACAACAGAAGAGAGCAGAAAGAAGCAGATAGCAAAGGAGGGCACAGTGATGACAAGAGAGCCTAATCAGCTTAGGAAGGCACAGTAAGCAAAAATGGACTGTCGTAAGATGGACAAACAGCCAGTTAAACTATAAACTTGCAGTAGGCTGTGTATAGCCATCATTTCGTCGCCTGAGAATTATAGTGTTCTATGTGCGTTTTTTTTAAATTTGGAGTTAAGTGCACAGGCCGATTCAGAGTAATTTGTTCTATCTTGGTACAAAATCCCGTCTGTTGAAATGGTGTCTTTACGAGGAAAAGAACAGAATTATTTTATTCCATTTGCATATGCATACTAACTGATAGGAATTACAATATTCTATGTGAACCAACCAATTATATTGCAAAGATTTAATCACGTGTAAACCTATATTATAGAAGAAGTTGTGTTCATGAGTATATAACCCAGAATTATTTTGTTCTATTTACGGTCACGTGGTCTGAACGGCAAAATGTGATTCGCACATGCATATAGAACATTATAACAGTAAGTCGTAATTCGTTTTGTTATAATGTTCCATGTAACGATAGTCCATGGCTATTTCTGTAACATTTTGTTCCATTTGAACAAATTCCGAAAGTCGCCTTCAAATTGTCTTTTCTCATGACAGAAGTCACAATCTTTGCGATTTTTTAAAGTTGCAGGTGTCTGCATAAATGCTTTCTAAACATTATTGCTCAATTTTGTCACAGCCAAGTGTTTTTAGTACAAAATGCAAAGTCATTGAACTTTCTTTTTTGATTTTCTCCGTTTCGCCAAAAGTGCGCATAGAACAGTCTACTTCTCGAGCGACGATTTGCTACAAGCTAGATGGTCCTGTACTCAATACCTGCAACAAGCTACCCTGAGAAAACCCTCCTTTAAGATCTATTACTCTCTCTCTCCCATCCACCCCACAACCGCCTGCCTTGTCAAACTGACTGTGGGAAACTAAATTGATTTCTCTAATTAACACATTCAGCGCCTACATGCCATGTTAAATGACTGGATTTGGGACGTATATATACGTCCCTGGCGCTGAATGTGTTAACAGACCATTATATACCTTCAAAGACGGCTGCTTATGATCGTCGCCTGGCTTAGTGATATGTTTAATTGATATGTGAATGTTATAATTATAATGTCCCAATTGTACATCACGGAAGGTAATGTAACTGTAAATAAATAAAATTTAAAAAATTTACAATAATTTTTTTTTATTTAAAAAAAAAACTAAATTTTTTTTTTAATTTAAAAAATTTTCCGAGTCGCGGCAATAAAAGTGAGTCGGTCGGGTTATCGGAAACACAACTTTTTTTTCTTGGCCTAAGTTCAGTTATTTCAATTGTATTTTGTTCAGGGGCCAAATTTATGACGGTATCTCAGACGCGTCTTATCTCCTAGATGCGACTAGTGGGCAACTAACGGATAAATCGGAATTCATCACCACCTCTTAGTCATCTAAGTCACGACTAACGCTAGGCGGCCTGGGAGGGTCGTGTAAGTTCACTAGTCGCTTTCTTAACGTCAAAACATGGCCGGCGGAACATTTGCGATTCGTCCACTTCGACGACGTTTACACCATCAAAGAGTGTTTTAGTGGCACCACATTTAATTCCGCTGGTGTGGGACGATGAACTGATTTATGCTTTTCGTTTTTGTCGTCACAAAATGCCTTTAATATGTGACAAAATGCATTTTAGATCGCAAAATGTACCACCCAAGATAGCTTCCGCGGGCGATGTAACGTCTTTGTTTATTTCCATGTACGCGGACAGCCCATTTGTTTATATAACGTCTATGGGGTGGTCGCCTATTAATATACAGTCATGGCCATAATGCATGCATCACCCCCAATTTTGACTATTTCTCTATGTTTTCTTACTGAAACACAAGATTTTGACACTTTTTCTCCAAGAAACATGACTATTAGACACTTAACCTACTACTAACTCTAACCCTGTACTTATACAGCTGCAAGTACCTCTTCACTGGCTAGTATCTAGTGTGTTTGCCCTTGTTGGCGATAACCATGGCAATACGTGAAGGCATTGACATGCAAAGTTTTTCACAGTACTCTGTTGTGATATCTTGCACCCACACGCTCGTAATTATTTTCTTCAGTGCCGCAAGTGAGGAAGGGTTCTTCTCGGCAACTTTACGCTTCAACATCACCCAGCAATTTTCAATGGGGTTAAGGTCCGGCGAGTTCCCGGGCCACAGAGCTAGCAATTGAACGTGATTCTAGGGTTAGGGTTAGGGTTAGGGTTAGAGTTAGGGTTAGGGTTAGGGGTTAGGGTTAGTGTTAGGGTTAGGGGTTAGGGTTAGGGGTTAGGGTTATGGTTAGGGTACCCTAACCCTAGAATCACGTTCAATTGCTAGCTCCGTGGCCCGGGAACTCGCCGGACATTAACCCCATTGAAAATTGCTGGGTGATGTTGAAGCGTAAAGTTGCCAAGAAGAACCCTTCCTCACTTGCGGCACTGAAGAAAATAATTACGAGCGTGTGCGTGCAAGATATCACAACAGAGTACTGTGAAAAACTTTGCATGTCAATGCCTTCACGTATTGCCATGGTTATCGCCAACAAGGGCAACACACTAGATACTAGCCAGTGAAGAGGTACTTGCAGCTGTATAAGTACAGGGTTAGAGTTAGTAGTAGGTTAAGTGTCTAATAGTCATGTTTCTTGGAGAAAAAGTGTCAAAATCTTGTGTTTCAGTAAGAAAACATAGAGAAATAGTCAAAATTGGGGGTGATGCATGCATTATGGCCATGACTGTATGCTGCGCATGCGCGCTAGCTATAACCACGCTCTAGTTGCCGCCTAAGTAAGTGATCCTCTAAGTGTGTGTCGTGAATACAACATGTCGTAATGTCTACGACACGTCGTACCTAGTAATGTCTTAGGTCTTATACGTATCTTAACCTAAGATACCGTCATAAATTTGGCCCCAGTTCAGGATGTTTAACATATTGACCGTCATTTACCAGTTCACTCGTTCACATATTTCCTGTACATGCCGTCTATTAATCGTAGTACGATACATACTTTTGCATTGTGCTATAAGCAAACAGCCTAATAATTTCCCTGGAGTCAGGGTTCATGTCATATCTTTGCACTGCGCAATATTATCGAACAAAGCCTCGAATTCAACACGGAGCTTCTTGTCAATTTCATCGACTTTAAGAAAGCATTCGATAGTATCCACAGAGACTCCCTATGGAAGATTGCGAAGTTATATGGCATTCCAGATAAGTACATAAACATCTTCAAGGCACTCTACTGTGATGCAGCATGCTGCATTAGGATGGGAAACAAGAACACGCGGATGTTTAACATCACGACAGGGGTGCGTCAGGGCTGTGTGCTGTGTACCTTCCTTTTTGTCATTATGATGGATTTCATAATGAGGAAGGCAATAAACAACCCAGCGTTTGGACTCAAATGTGGTCCTGAGAATTTGGTGGATTTGGATTTTGGATTTTGCGGATGATGTGGCGCTGATGAGCAAGACACTCGAGGACATGCAGGAAATGACGGACAACGTACATGAGTTTGGAGCAAAGCTGGGTTTACACATCAGCACGGAGAAAACGAAGGCAATGGTAATTGGAAAGAATGATTACCCACCCGTCATAGTAAACCAGTGCCCAGTAGAATATGTGGACAAATTTCAATACCTCGGAAGCTACTTGTCCAGTGATGGCGACACCGAGATGGAAACAAGAACAAGAATTGGAAGGGCCGCAGCCGTTTTCCAGAAAATGAACCCAGTATGGAAATCAAAAACGATCGGCGGAAACACCAAGTTGCGCTTATATACTTCCATAGAGATCCAAACAGCATTATATGCATGTGAAACATGGAAGCGCACCAAGAAGATTTCTCAAAGGCTGAATGTCTTTCATAGAAGATGCCTTCGATCAATTCTGGGAATATCCTGGAGGGACCATATCAGCAATGAGGAGGTGCTTGGAATGGCGGGATCAGAGGACTTGGAGATTACCGTGGAGAGGAGAAGGAGAATGGCTGGACATATAATTGTAATTGTAATTGAACATTTATATAGCGCCACTTCAAGAGAACTCCTCAGAGGCGCTCCCGACCTGACACCAAACCATAATCAAAGAGAATGGTTTTCAAACGCTTGCGGAAAAGGGGCAAAGAAAGACAAAGAAGTTCATTACGGAGACTAATAGGTAACTTATTCCAGAAAGACGGACCGACCATAGCAAACTTCTATGCAGCACTGTGGAAGATCGAGCCCTAAGAACAACCAGGTCACCATGTTTTGCAGAGCGAATGAATCTACAGCCTGGAATGGATAGCACAGGCACACAAAGTTCCATAAGATAGATAGGAGCTTGGCCTGTTAGGCAATTACGCATGAGCATTACGTATGCCTGCAAACAGACCGGCAAAGAGGGTACTGACATGGAGACCGGAGAGTGGAAGCAGAAGCAGAGGACGACCAAAGAAGACGTGGAAGAGTACATTTAGTGAAGACCTGACTGCAATGGGAATCAGCTGGGATAAAGCAGAGGAGACTACAGGCAACCGCAAGGGATGGTACTATGGCAGGGGTTTTCAAACTTTTTTAAGCTGGGGACCCCCTAGCATGCCGTGGTAAGGTGGCGGACCCCTCTGGGCCTAAGCAATAAATTTGCCCAATCGCAATTGTGTGAGGCTTTCTCGTTCGTGCTATTCGCAATGCTACTAAATACGATTCACATAGAGCTTTCTCATTTACTGCACATGGCGAAGGCTGTTATTTTACCTTTTCGCTTTAAGTAGCTTAGGCCTACAGCTCCTTTTGTCACTCAGATATTTCTTTGTCAACATCTACAATTTGCATGCTTTGTCCTTAAATGGCGCTTTAATTTCACGGGTTTCATTGAATCCTGATTAGACAGAGTTTGCACACTCATGACATAACGCAAAGAGGTTAATCATAATTTGTCCAAACGTCCAATGTTTCCACTTTTCATGCTGTTGTGCCATGTCCTTCAGTTCTCTATCCCTCTTCCATCATCCCGTCCAACAGTTTTTGTCTAGGCCTTCCTCTGCACCTCTTTCCCTCCAATCTTCCTTCAATTATTTCTTTCTGCAGTGAGTCACCTCTTAGCAAATGTCCCACCCAATTCTTTTGTCTTATCTTTATTGTGTCCAGCAGAGATCTTTTCTCTTCTACCATCGTTAGTACTTTTTCATTTGAAACGTGCTTTGTCCAACTGATTTTCTCCATCTTTCTCCATACCCACATTTAAAAAACTTCCAGCCTCTTGACGTCTTCTTTTCTCATTGTCCATGACTCTGCGCCATATAGCGTCACACTCCATATCAATGTTTTGACCATTCTTTTCTTAAGATTTCTATTTAGCCCTCCTCTTAGCAATTCTTTCCTTTTTAAGAATGCCTCTTTGCCCATTGCTATTCTCCTTCTTATCTCTTTATGACATTTGGCATCGCTTGATATTAAGCTTCCCAAATAGCAGAATTCCTTCACCTATTCTACTTCTTCTCCATTTATTTTTATACAAATAGTTGTTTCCTTTTCCTTACTGATCTTCATAACTTTTGTCTTTTTGATGTTTATTTTCATGTTGTATTCTTCAGAGGTCGCATTTAGTCGATCCATCATTCGTTGATATATATATATATATATATATATATATATATTATATATATATTATATATATATATATATATTTGTTTGTTAAAAAGGTCAATGTTTTCAAGGTCAAAACAAGGCTTCAGAGGTCGCATTTAGTCGATCCATCATTCGTTGATATATATATATATATATATATATATTATATATATATAAATATATATTTGTTTGTTAAAAACTCTGAGTGAGAAACCGCAATCAGCGACAATATAGATAAATAAAAAAACACAAAATAAGAGTTAGCCAAAAATGATCGTCTATACAGTAAACTAGGAATACAGCTATTGTCATCCTAATCAGGAGGGTTTAATAGTGTGACATGGGGCACAAGTCATAAGGGCACTGACTATGGGAGGTGGAAAATCGCAGAACATGTAAATCATTGTTACGGATGTCCAGCTTCCAGCTCCCGTGATCCCTCAACGTGATGCATGTGCATTTAACTTTGAAATGGCGGTTGTAAAATTTAACACCTATCCAAAAATGTATCATTGTTGCCATTTTTAAAAAGTACCACAGTGTCCCATCAAAGACCCAAAATGCCCCTCTCCATGGAGAAATACATATATAATATACAGTGCATTTTCAAGATTACTACCCATTAGCACCTCCGACCCAACCCGGCTCAAAAGGAGTTTAAAACTGAAGTAAAACACGTCTGAGCAAGACCTGGGCATGAGGCATATGAACATTGGGACCCTAAGAAACACCTGTGACCTATCAATAGTCCCACGTGTAGCCTCTCTAATAGGGGAAAGTATCCTAAGATTGGACACTTAACAGCGTTTCCCAGTTTTTTCCATTGCAAAAGCGCCATGTTAAACTAAACCACACTGACGTGATGCATATGCATTTAACTTTGAAATGGCGGTTGTAAAATTTAACACCTATCCAAAAATGTATCATTGTTGCCATTTTTAAAAAAGTACCACAGTGTCCCATCTTAAGCACCTATGCTCCTAAGATGGGACAGCAATTTTCATGATATCAGATTGGGAAATTTTCAATATGCAGTCAATGTAATTATAATAGAATGGCTCATGTGTGTGGTCCTGTTATTCAAATTTATCAACAACAGAGAAAATTGTTGAATCTTAAGACTTTTTAATGTCAATGCCGAGTCCTGGGCCCCTGGGTATAATAAAATCTGTTGCTCAATCCATAAGCCTCGACGAAACTTTCTGCAATAGGCCATTACCTGCAATCAATAAATAAAGTCAATGCCATTCACAGATTGTAAACATTGTAGCCTATTTATTTTTGTACAAATCGGTCATTTGACACAGCATCGTAGCCTAAACAGTGGTGTCCCATCTTATAATAATAATCTTTTTCTTTATTGAAATGCCTGCACGACGCACTGCGCTTTACATTTACAAGTTATGCAGTAATCTTAATTAAGCTTAACTACCAACTGAGCAGACAGCTTTGCAATTACAATGGCGCTAATAGCAGCCTGCAAATCAAATCCACACAACGGGGGCTCGAACTCACTATCTTTCGCACTCTACGTCAGCGTGTAATCCATTGCGCTACCGGGCCCCTGGGACCCATGGCATCTTATGGCATGCCGTTGCAGATTATTCTAAAACAAATATTTTTATTATCACTCAGCCTACAGCTATGTAGAATAAATAATTAACAATTATAATGAGGCTATTATAGGCATATGCCATAAAATGAAATAAATATATAACACTTACCTTACTGTGTGAAAAAATCGAAAAACATGAAATAACATCAGCGATCATGAAAAATGTGAAAAATCAATAAAATCAAGGCAACAGCATCGCTAGTAGTAATAGTTATACGGGGATCTAATATTGGCGATACATCATTTGCAAGTGTAAACAGTGGCGTCCACTGCTGAATAACAATAATAATGGGTGTGTCCCATCGTAGGATACTTTCTCCCTAAGAGGCGAACCAGAAGGATCTCAGACTATTGACCCTTCCGAAAACTCGTTTGATAAACCGTCGTTAAAACCAAGAGTGGATTGTTCAGCTCTAAACTAAACAGTATGTTGAAAAGCATCTTGTTAATAACCTGTTTTAATAAAAAATTTAATATCATAAAGTGGCCATAGATGTAAGATAAAAGAGGAAACACAGTGACATCCTCTTCTACGTTGAAAATTTATAATCATTAAATCCAATCAGGCGCTATAAAAAAGCGTGATACAAAATATAGCAGACCATTTGGGGCCAGTTTCCGGGAATGCATCGATGTTATTTTGTTAGTTATCGGCCCTGTTTGCACGATAAAATAAAATGTATAATTATACGATTCTATACGTACCATTAAATATGTACCATTTTACCGTCCCATTTTATCCGTACCATTTTATCCGTACCATTTTGTTCGTACTATTTTGTCCATACCGTTTTGTTCTTACCATTTTGTCCGTACCATTTTGTCCAATATCATTTTGTCCATACCATGTTATCCGTACCATTTTGTCCACTACCGTTTTGTCCGCTCACTGATATTCATTCATTCATTCATTCGGACATTTATATCTATAGCGCTCTTCAAGTAAAAGAAACTACTCAGAGGCGCTCCCGACTCCAGCGCGCCTAAAAAGAACAGTTAAGTTTAGTAAGGAACGATCCTGGAAAAGTCCCAGGGTGTAGGCGCAGCTCAAAAGGAAGGCCATTTCAGACCACCGGACCAACCACAGAAAAGGCTCGATTCTTCATGGTAGCAGTACAAGCAAAAGGAACCAAGAGAACTCCCTTATCAGCAGAGCGTAGCTGACGACGTCCTTGGATACCCAATGTAAGGCTGCATAGCTCACGGAGGTAAATTGGGGCGAGGCCCTGACAACATCGCCAAACCAATGCAGCTACCCTGAACTCAATACGCTGGCAAATAGGGAGCCAGTGAAGTACCTCAAGCATGTAGTTTGAGACATGACCATATTTGGGGATTTTCCCATTCCCAATTAGGCGCGCAGCAGAGCTCAACACTCGGTCAAGACAAGTCAATTTGCTGGATGGGAGTCCAATGTAGGGCGAAGAGCAATAGTCAATGCGAGATGTAACGAAGGAATGCACTAGAGTAAGAGTAGCAGCAGATGTAAGAGAACGGATGACAGTGCAAAGCTGGCGTAGCTGGTAATAGCAGTCTCAAGCAAGACGGTGAAGTTGAGGGCCAAAAGTGAGCTCTTGGTCAAGTTGGACACCAAGGTCATGAACCGTGGTTGCAAAGACAAAGCTAGGAAATTCAGATGCAAGAGAAAAGAGATCAAGCTTGGCAAGCTGCTGCCGTGTGCCCAACCAAATAAATTTTGTCTTAGATGGGTTCAAGCGTAGTCTATTGGATGACATCCATGCTTCTAAAGCATCCAAAGTCTCGCTCATTATCCGAACCACTTCGACAGCATTAGAAGGGAGGCAATGGACGTCGTCAGCATACTGCTGACCCGAGACCGCATGTGCCATTAGTAGTGTGGCCAGACCTGAGGTGTAGATAATATAAAGTATGGGACCAAGGATTGAACCCTGGGTTGGACCATATTGTGCAGGCACCCACAAGGACCTAGAAGAACCATGGACCACACAGAGAGAACATTCATGAAGAAAAGAATCTATCCATTTGTAAAATGCACCAGACAAACCAAAAGAAACACTCAGCCGCTCTAACAAAATCTCATGGTCTACAGTGTCAAAGGCAACGCTGATATCGAAAAGGGCCAGCAGGGTCAGCTGGGCTTTGTCAATCGCTCCATATATGTCTGAGAGAAGTCGGAACAGAAGCATTTCAGTTGAGTGGAATCTTCTGAAACCGGATTTATTCTGGTAAGCAACGAGCTGCATGGTGACGACCTTTTCGTTGAGCTTAAAGAGGAACGTAACATTCGCTATCGGCCTGTAGTTTTCGGGATTAGTCGGATCTAATCCACGGCTCTTCAGAGCAGGGATCAGGATTGACCTCTTCTGCGTTGATGGTAGAGATCGTTTGCAGAGTGTTGTGAGGAGAGGAAGTAAAATGTCGATGAATTCGTGAAGCAGGAAGGTAGGTATGGGATCCAGTTCACAGGACTTTGGCGTAATATAACCTAGTGTTGCTCTTGGATATATTTTTTACGTACTCATTGTCTTAAATATATACCAGTAATATCCAAAAGGTCAAAGTGCTGAACCCTAAGTTCCAGGACAAGTAAAGGTGAACCGACTGACGAAGATCGCAAACAGATTGGCAGACATTGAGAGACACTGAGACTACAGACTGGTACACAGAGAGACAGATGCCGAGACAAACGGGCAGAAAGACATACGAACAGACATGCATGCAGACTGATAGACAGTCGTGTGAAAAGCTGCTTTAGTATTGACTTGATGTGCAGTAGCCTATCTGTTTGACCTCTGTATATCAATGATGGAGATGGTATGAAAATCTGGCACCCGACAAAACGGCGCAGGACAAAACGGCGCCGACATAACGGCGCCGACAAAACGGCGCACCCACAAAACGGCGCACCGACAAAACGGCGCCGACAAAACGGCGCATTTTCAAAGCAAATTATTTTATTAGTACTTTGTTTAATTGGTACAAACACTCAGATAATCAAGTAATATAGTTAACATACGTTTTTATAGCAGTAATAGTCACAATATGTGTCCCGCTATATGATAAGGTACCATAAGTCGGCGTACAGTTTCGCGAGAAATCGCGCATAAAGATGTGGGGGGAAATTTTTTTTTTATATTATCAAATTTGAAATCTTGGTATTTTTAGCAGCAGGTGAAAAGGACGTTTTAAGTGAATAACACTGATAATAATAATAGACAACACTGAGAATTTGTTATGAACCTCTTGTAGGATAAATCGCTCAGAAGCGCTCCCAGTGTGCAAGACCCCACGATACTCATCGATGGAAATAAGTGGCAACTTTTTCATGAACATCATTATAAGTCGGTCATTTATCATCCAATTTTGATCTGGTTTTCAGCAAAATGTTCAGCTCACTTAGCTGGTTTGTGAAGGCATAATAACTCCAAACCCGACTTATGGTACCTTTTCATATAGCGGGTCACATATACTAATCTAGGAAATAGAAAAAACTGATCATCTTCATCAAGTCCTGAAGTTAAAATATGAACGTTATACTAGTAATCAACTGATCATTTGCATCAAGTCTTATAGTTCAAATACGAACGTTATAGTAGTAGAAAGTAGAAGTCTAAAAATATAAGAAACTACTGAAGATAATCAACTGATCAACAAGCGGGAGTTGCAGATTTTCAAAGGCGAGTAACATCAAAAGATCGCATTGCGTTCTGTGGACGTTGTGCGCATACCATGTGAGAAGTTCTTTCTAATTGCGTGTTACTGGCATTCAAATTGATGTAGTCTATGTTCGAATTGATCTTGTAACAATGGGCGGCAATCTTTGAAAGCCTATATATGCAAACAATTACTAAACGGGTATCGTAGTCTTTGTACAGCGCCATTATGTCGGCGCCGTTTTGTCGGGGTGCTTGGTACAGCGCCGTTATGTCGGCGCCGTTTTGTCCCGCGCCGTTTTGTCGGCGCACCGAAAATCTAGCCAAAAGTGGGGGTGGTGTACATCGGGTGTAAAAGTGGTAGTCCTATCACTAATTTTTGTTTCTGTCTTGAGTCAGTCTTATGCAGCCAACCTTCACGCATATGTTCACTGTCTGACATCTGCAGCTGCTGCAGCGATTCAATTAATAATCCGGGCCAGGCAGACCTTAGAAGCTTGGATGTCTTCCAACCGCATGTGACTGAACCCAAACAAGTCCCAATATATATGACTCGGCACTCACCAACAACATGCAAAACTTGACTAAGAAGCTTTAACTCTTGAGTTTCCTGGGGTTACATTTGCCTCCTCTGTTCGGGACCTTGGTTTCACATTGGACGGGGAGCTGGCATTCTCAAAACACATCAATCTACTTTGTCATGTTTGCTAGTACCAACTACGTCAGCTTAGGGTGATATCTACACAGTGTCCCGATGAAAAGTAGACCCCAACAAAAAAGTGTCATAATTCTGTCAAAACTTTTAGGATTTGTCTGAAAATTTAAACGCAATAACAGTGGCCATAGTACCACCAATTCCTAACAGCAATTAGAAATATTCGTCAGTTTGTCAAATTTATGAGCGTTTGAGATGCATCACCGAAAACTGGAACATTCCAACATGCAAAGGCTGAAAGGAAGGGAAATTCAGCTATATATAGTGTTCTAAATGTCCTCCTTGTTCACGGACACATGACCATAGACATAATCGCTACCGTTTGATGGTCCGGTCGATGATCACCTGAGCTGCCACTCTTCAATCAGACGCGCCTACGGTTATCGATGTCATGAATATGGGAACGAAAAATGCGCTCCTCCAGTACATGTAGTCTGGATCGAAGTCTGGACTGCTGAGTGGCCACAGCCGCGGGATATGAAGCCAAGTATCTCTTGGGACAGCTACTACACTACTGCATCTATGGTCATGTGTCCGTAAACAAGGAGGACATTTTGAACACCATACGTAGCTGAATTTCACTTCCTTTCAGCTTTTGCACGTTGGAAAGTTCAATCTTTCGGGGCTGTATTTTAAACACTCATAAACTTGACAAACTCATGAATATTTCTAATCAGTGTTAGGAGTTGGTGGTAATATGGCTATTCTTGTTGTTCTAAAAGTTTCAGGCAGATACTACAAGTTTTGACTGAGTTATAACACTTTTTTGTTAGGGTCTACTTTTCATTGGGACACAGTGTAGATCTGTGACCTCTACTGCTGCTGCCAGTCTCTGGTCTTTGTCTCTGGCCTCGACTATTGTAAAGCCCTCTATGTCAGGCTCCCGGTGATCCAGATTGGATGTCTTGACTGGGTTCTGCGCACAGCAGCACGTCTCATTATTTGCATCCCTAAATTTGACCAAGTCACGGAGTACATGCGGAATGTACTCCACTGTCTTCCAATTTCACAATGGATCACTTGTAGGGTTTCTGCATTAGTCTGGCACTGCATGTAGGTCTAGCTTCCATGTACCTACAGGAGCTCTGCTGTCCCACCTCTAGTGTCCAGCAGCGATCTGACCTCTGATGGGCTGATCAAGCTCAACTCTTGACCCCTCGTTCTCAAACTGCTATAATGCAGCGGCGCTCTTTCTCAGTTTCTGATCCTAGAATCTGGAATGAGTCCCCTATTGTACTCCGCCTTGTGCCTAGAGGTAACACCACTGTTTGTTTCAGACTAAAAAATTGCCTTATCGTTAACAGAATGTATTATAGTTAATCTGTTAAACCATATGTGAAGAATGAATGTTTGCATACTGAAACTTGGTTTTTCTACTCTATGGTATAATTTGTCAGCCTATGTCAAGTACTCGGACTGGTCGGTCCCTATGTTCGGCTGATCGGGGAGTGCTCTTTGTCCTGTTTGCTCGTACCTCTATCATGCAGAGTCGTGCTTTTTCTGTGGTTGGCCCGGTAGTATGGAATGCCCTCCCACTTGAGCTGCGCCTGTTCACTAGATCACTCTTTGACACATTCTATAAGCACTTAAAAACTGTTCTGTTTGGCCGTGCTGGAGTCGGGAGTGCGTCTGAGTAGTTTCCTTGAAGAGGCGCTATATAAATACTTGAATGAATGAATGAATGAATGAATGAATGAATAACAAGCAGAAATTAGAGTTGCTTCTGAAAGTACGATGTAATTTTATTCTGTTTTGCCCTCCCACTTCAGCTGCACCTGTTCCCTAGATCACTCTCTGGCACATTCTATAAGCACTTAAAAACTGTTCTGTTTGGCCGTGCTGGAGTTGGGAGCGCCTCTGAGTAGTTTCCTTGAACTGGCGCTATATAAATACTTAAATGAATGAACGAATGTTTTGGTATTTGTTTGAATTCAGGATGGAGACATTTCCAGAGTCTGTTGGACGAATGCTTCAAGAATTTCAGACTCTTATCCAGCATTCTCCCTCACCTATCGGATGGATGCGACTGCTCCAGCTTATGACTATCAACATGTTTGCAATAGAAAATACAATCCGCAAAGGTATGACTGTTCTGGTAATTAATTATTTTTTTTCAATTGTCAGTGAAGGTAATCACTTCATAATCTATATAAATAAAGAGAAGATTCTGTGTGTGTCTGTCTGTCTGTTTGAACGGAATGCATTTCCACAGTTTTTGAGCTTTTCACTGCTAACCTTCACTACTCTGTTGGTTTCAGCATGAGACACCTGGTGGAGGAGTTGGCAAATCCCTCCCGCCATGGGAGCCAAGGGGGGCAAAGCCCCAATTTTTTTGGTAAGACACAGCTATTGATCAGAAACTTTCTACCTTGAAAGAGGGCCATCAGAACAACCCAGTGGAGGGGTTGGCGAATCTCTTCCACCATGGGGGCAGGGTGGGGGCGAAAACCCAAACTTTTGCAATATCCATTCCGTCTCCGTAATTTCACACCTATTCACCTGAAACGTTGCAGCTAGACCGAATGCTACCGGGGTCACCTCACCCTCACCCAACACACACCTCGCCCCGCAGGGGCTGGGTTAGGCAGGGGGAGAAATAATTTCCAGTGAAATGCAACTATTGATCTGAAAATTTCTACCTAGACATAGGACCATAAGAATCACCCAGTGGATGGGTTGGCGATTCTTTCATACCATGGGGGCCAGGGTGGGGGCGAAAACCCTAATTTTCCCTCTTTCACCGGGATGCATTTCCACATTTTTTTAAGATTTTCACTCCAAACCTTCACTACTGTACAGTCCTTCCATCATATTCTGTGACCCAGCCGATCTTTGTGAGCGCTTGTTTAACCCTTTACCCGTGCATTTTTCCTGTTAAGTCCGTGTTTTCAGCTCGTGGCAAACTGGTAAAGGGTCAATTACTTGTTTAAGGTCGGCCGATAATACCTGTACGCAGTAGAACATACATGTGCATTGTGCAATCGCAATTGTTTGCTTTTAATCATAAAATGGATAGGTCTGCAGAGTCTTGTAGAGCATGGGTAACGGTAACTCTAGCCATGACCTGCTCAATTACCCTGTATAAATCTAGACCATGGTCCAGACTGTCCAGCCTATGTTTCTATCAATTCTATGTTCTCAAAGGTTATCAGTGATCTAGCTGAGTGAGGTGTTGCACTTATTCATCACTTAAATGAATCAATTACAAGAAAGTAAGTAAGTAAGTATATTCCTTATTATACCAGCTGCAAAAATGCACTCTGGTTTACAAGCACAAAATGCACAACACAAAAAAACAAATACAAGACAAATCTGGCAGCCATCAACGGCACCCACTCATATAGCTCAAGCTTATTGATGGTAAAGTCACAATGGCAGAGTCATTCTTAGACAAAACTTCACTTGAGAAGCACAAGTCACCAGCGTCGAACTCCTACATGTTGGCTACACGAAGAGTCCAGCTGATAGTTTCTCGTACCAATGATGGTAGGTTTACAGCATTTTCAGCGTCTACAGGGACGAGATGCATTTAGTCCAAAGAGCAGCACAACGCTGGAAACGTGGCACTACTATGGCACGGTCTTCAGAGCCGTTCTTTTCCCATTCATGTGTGTAATCATTCGGCTATCGATAATGACGAACCAATAATGACAAACCTGGAATCCCTTGAGGTTGAGCGTAATGGACCAGTACAAAGGCGAAAGATGATGGCGAGGGTTGAACGTCAAAATTGATAAGGAATGAAGAACAAAAATAATACCTATCAGAAGTTGAAGAAGAGCATTGCAACTTGTTCTCGGCACAAACAAAGGAGAGTGCCATAAAACTTTCTGGGTCACATTGACATTGATCAAGTACCTCAGCAGCAATAATAATAATTGCAATTTTGATCACCAAACAGTGTAGTCATTACCGGTAGTAATCAGGCAAGTAATAGTATTGTTGTATTGTATTGAATTCTGGTTTGAATATACATGGTTGACTACAGCTATTATGCTTACTGTTCGAGTGTTCGCATCTTTAATACATGGTAAAACTTTGATGGTCTTGTGCAAGTCCTAAATATTTATAATTTCTCACGCAACTTTTGTGTGATATTTCTGGAGGGAATGGAACTTTGGAGATAAGCAGATTCCAACATTTACTTTAACCCCCAGCTCTCGTCTGGCTCCGTTTGTACCTACACGGACGCCGACAGACGATGCTCTACAACGGAGTTTCATCATCTGTTCGTTCCCTCGTCTGCGGTGTCCACCAGGGCTCCATGCTAGGTCTGCTGCTGTTCCTGCTCTACACGGCTGACGTTGGTGAGCTTGCTGCCAGTCTCGGCTTGAAATCACATTTCTACACCGATGACTCGCAGCTCTATACGTGGGGCCACCCATCAACCGGCGGACAGCAGCGGCGACGGATGGAGTTGGGCGTCGAGCGGATCGCCGAATGGATGCGCTCCAACAGACTCCGTCTCAATCCGGAGAAGATTGACTTTCTATGGTGCGCGACCAGCAGACGGTGTCCTCATCTTGACACTTGCGAACTCAGTGTCTGCGGGTCTTCGATCCGACCCGTGACTGCTGTTCGTGATCTCGGCGTCCTACTAGAATCTGACCTCTCCATGTGGCGTCACGTGGCGCGAACCGTCGGATGCTGCTTCCGTCAGCTCCACCTCCTGAGAGGCTGCATCAGATCCCTGCCTTTCGAGGCAGCAAAGGCGGCCGTCGCCGCCTTCGTCACCTCTCAGGTTGACCGTTGTAACAGCCTGCTGGCCGGTTCGTCCTGGAAGAGTCTTCTGGATCGCCTTCAGTCAGTCCTCAATGCTGCCGCGAGACTGCTGTGCAACCGGAGGAAATACGACCACGTGACGCCGTTACTTCGCGATGTTCTACACTGGCCGCCTATTCCACAGAGGATTGAATTTAAGATCTGTCTACTTGTTTACAAGTCCCTCCACGGAGCTGCGCCTGATTATATGCGTGATTACTGCATTGTGACGCACTCCTCCGCCTCTGGGTTACGACTTAGATCGCTCGACAAAAGCGACCTTCGTGTACGGCGGATGAAAACCCGTTTCGGTGACCGCGCTTTCTCAGTGGCCCCAGATGCTGGAACATACTTCCTCCCGCCCTGCGAGCGACTGGCTCAGTTGACACCTTCAAATCCGGACTCAGGACTCATTTATTCCTTAATGCCTATCCTGCTGTTTAGTTTAGTATGTGAGGCGCCCTTGTAGGCCCAGAGGCTGTGTTACGGCGCCATAGAAATTGTCATTGTTATTATTATTATTATTAGCCTAATCCCTTCCTCCTCTTCATGCGTTGCTGTTGGCTTATATGCCTGGACTATCAGCATATCTAACGGTTCAGCCTTTACTTTCACCACAATCATTCTGCTTCCATACCTTTCAATTCCTGCTATGGATTTGGCCATTTGTTCTTCCATCAGTATTGCTACACTTCTCTCGCTTACCGTGTTTATTATTAATAGTAAATGGTGGCTAACTAACGATTCAGTCTTCGTAGTCTTGTCTCTTTTAATTGAATTTCTAGAATTCACTGTATTTGTGAGTTGACGCTGACACACCTTTATTATGTAAAACTACTTATCCTGGTGGCAGAGATGGCTTGAGTAATTGAGTTTAAAGTTTATGTCTAAATAAATAAGTTATTGAATGTTCTGAATATTCTGCAGAAAACTGGAATTATTTTCTGACAGTTTGCTCTTAAGGCGAAATTTTTAGAAGTGCGTATTTTTTCAGAGGCTAGTTGTCTGGATGGCAGTTGTCGCTCTGTGATGCAAGAGCAGGCAATGCAATTGGGACTTGAAATGTTTGGTCTTCTCATTGAACAGTGCATCCACTTGCTTCAGGATTATCGCAAGTCATATGGAAGTAGTGTAATTATACCATTTGGTGAGGACCTACACCAGATTTTGCCTTGTGTGAAAGCATGGAGTGACTGGATGATTTGTCATAGTAATCTCTGGAATCCCCCGCCTGCTCCTTTTGATCCTCTTCTTGGGTAAGTGGCTTCCATCTGAATTTTAGGATATGCCTGTGTTTGGTCATGCAGCAGGTAAAAATATCTGCGTTTTGAATTGCAATATGATTCATGGTATTATAATTGATGTTTGGATTGCTGAACATTTATTACTAACTAGCTGTGCCCGAAAAGACCATCCAACTCTCCCTCCCTACCTCCCTTTCTCCCTCCCTCCATTCTCCTCCCTCCCTGCCTCCCCTTCCAGTGGCGCAACTAGGGGGGTGCTGGGGGGTGCTTGAGCACCCCCCAGGCTAAAAAGGTGACCCACGCAATTTTTCCAAATCCGATGAGTTTTTTTGGTGCGTGGGGGGGGGGGGGTAGGGGTCGTTCGGTCTTTAAGATACACAATCAAGCAAGTTCCTTTGGCACTCGCTACTTCGCACCATCGGCACTTACAATAATAATTCTGAGCACCCCCCAGGAAAATTTTCTGGTTGCGCCCCTGTCCCCTTCCCCTGCCCATCCCTCTCCTCCCACCCTCTGCCTCCCTGTATCCCTCCCTCTTGTTTCCTCCCCTCCTCACGTCCAACTTATGGCGCTATAATAACACGCGCGGAAATGCGCCATAAAACACGGCCTCATTCGCGAATGCAACGTTGTGTGTAAAATTGAAATCTAAATCGCTATAGTCGAATGCAAAGTTGTGCGAAAAGATTGCGCTTTTTCCAAAAACGCATATAAAAACCCGGCCGCTCGGTTGTGTGAAAATTTGAAAGCAATCGGTTGAGAACTTTCCGAGATCCTTGATTTTGTACAACTGATAGCTACATAGATTTATGCGCTATAAAAGACGCACGGATGCGCCATTAAAACGCGGGGCATTGGAATTCACATTGTGCGAAAATTGAAATGAAATCGCTCGAATCGAATGCAAAGTTGATTTTCTTTTTGTCGAAAAGATTGCGGTTTTTCAAAAAGGCATTTACAAACCCGATCGTAGTCGAACGGAACATTTTGGTAAAATTTTGAAAGGAATAGGTCAAGTACTTTCCGAGATCCTCGATTAGATACAAACCTTTTACATTTTTATTTCTATAGATCAGGATGGACATCTGTCAGGGTGCCACACATTTTGAGTGTTTGACCAATGTTGTTTTTCACTTCATTTTCCGGACTATATTATGTTGCTCCTTTCTATAGCTCGATGTGACGTCATATTGGAAATTTCTTTAAAAGTCTGTACATGTGCCGCTCTCTTGAACAGGTCGCACCTACACATGCATTCTAGGGTAGGACGCAATGCAAATGTCGGCCGTAACCACGTGTGAATCGTTAAAAGTCCTGTGTACGACCATCAGATGTGTGACGGCTCTACTATGATGGTGGCGCTCTCAAGCCTCTGTCTACTCCGCTGAGTAAGGCACCGTAAAAGCTAAACAATCGTTGTTGCTTGTGAACCGGCTAGCATCATGATCTTTTACCACCTCTAACCGTTGTAAACCTGCTCCCACCAGCCTCTAGATCATCACACAAATGTGGAATATTCTTGCGATCTCTCTCAGGAAATATTCAGGCATTACCTTGTGGATGTCCCCCCCCACCCATAATCCGACCTGTACCTCACCATGATGGGGGAGTGAACCTACAAGTAAGGGATTGCTCCTTGTGGCTATGGCATCAGTGGTGAAGGCTTTTGACGGAAGTGCCACCTAGGGCGTTACGCGAGGTGGACATGCCCAGGGAAAGTCTTCTTCTTTGTGTTCTCTGCCCCCCTTGGCAGGTTCGAATCAGTGTTATTTTCGTGAACGAGAACGAAACGAGAACGAAAAAGAATAGGCAATCGTTCACGAGAACGAAAACGAGAACTAGAAAGAAATTGTGAACTAAAACTTAATAAAAACGAAAAAGAATCATTGTGGAATGAAATAAAAACGAGAACGATATTGAAATCCTGAACGAAAACTATAGAAAATACAAGTATGTATGTATGTATGTATGTATGTATGTGCACTTGTTATAGCGCCCCTTCAAGCTCTCTCTCTACTCAGAGGCGCTCCCGATGCAGAGCGGACACTGCATCGGAGTTTCACGCCGAAGCGCTGAGCAATTGTAAGTGAAGGACTTGCCCAAGATCCTTACGCGGGGAGGTGGATTCGAACCTCGGACCTTCTTGCTCCAAGGCAACGACGCCACCACTAGACCACCGCGCCCCACAAGTACTTTTGTTGGAATTTTCGAGCGCAAAGTAGTTGAATGATGCGCATAAGCAGGCCATAAATTACTGTCACCCTACCCCTTCTCATCTTTCTAGGCCACAAAGAAGCGATTGTTGGAAGGTTGCTCTTTCGACCGTCAATTCACTTTATGACTTGGCTTGCTGGTTCCTCTTTAATTAACCTCAGCCTTTGAAAGGTCTATCTTATCTGCCTTATTGGTCCCTCATGCACCCTACTTTAATTACATACTTGAATCTTTACCTCCAGGCTCGATTTAATCCCTTTTGGGCGAGGAGTCAGGCAATTGCACGCTTGAATTGCTCCAGTTTAACATTGCTATCGCTCTACCCCCACTCACTTAGAACCAAGTGGGAGAGGTTGATTCTTTCCATCTGAACTGTATCGGCTAATTTTATGGCTTAGTTTATAATTTCTGTTTACTTAACCTCATTCTTTCCAGTCGCTATGCTCTCCCCTCATTCACCACGCTTGCTTCCCAAACCTGCTGAACGTCACTCACCTGTTAACACTTTTGAGGAAATAGGGGGGGTATGACACACCAAGAGCTATTTTACTTTACGCTTTTAGCGGAAAACGTGGGTACCAGCTTGGATTATTTTTGTCTACCTTAGTGACTATGAAATACGGACACTACAGCAATTTCAGGTATTTTGAACGAACATACCTTGCATTGAGAAGGCTGAAGATAATGACACCTACAACATTCTATGTCGCACTTGAAATATTGGCTATTCGTGTTTTTGATAACGTTGGTGGTAAGTAGATATTGGACGGTGATTGGTTCACCTGCTGGCCATTTCAAAAAGGTTTGAAAAGTTATTTGTTGGTGATAATCGACAGTTCATCTGCTAATTGTTCATAAAAGAATAGTTTAATTCACAATTAATGTTTTCTATTGATATCGAATTAATATTGTCGTTTTGATATCTTGCAACAAAAAAACATGTAAGCCTATTGGGGCATGTCATGCCCACCTCACCACAAACGTTTCAATGCTTCTCCTCACCTCCAAAGGGTTAATTTCATCAACGAAAACGAAACGAAAAAGATTAGTCATTAGTTCACGAAAACGAAAACTAAAATGATTTCATGATTAAAAAATAAACTAAAACTGAAATGATTACCAGGGCCGAGATGCACAAGGCCAGGTATAGGCTACCTTATAGGTAGACCTTCCTCCAGACATAACTCATCCAGACATAGCCGTTGGAATGTAGCAGTATGCATGACCATTTAATACCAAGAGACATTGTTAAGCTGGACATTTCTTGAACCCGACGATGCATTACGCTTGCTCTCCCCCAAATTCAATAGGTTTTAGCTGAGCGCGCATGCGTGAAAGATATTTATATGCGGTCGTTGCCAGCGTGGGGTGAATAGATCATGACCTATTACACTGCATCACAAATTTTAACTTTTTTTCTGCTACCAAATTTTTTTTGACTGTTTTATATAGAATTTGATGTGCTGAACACGATGGTGTGCTCAGAATTTTTGCATCACGTCAGGTTTTTGAGAAAAACAATTTGCAAGATTTTAATTTAAATGCTCCTTATTGCATATATTTAAAATATACTATAAATTAATTTTGTTACTTCCGAAATTTTTTTTCTGTTTTATATAGAATTTGACGTGCTGAACACGATGGTGTGCTCAGAATTGTTGTATCACGTAAGGTTTTTGAGAAAAACCGCATGCAAGAGTTTAACCGAAATGTTCGTTTATTGCATGCATTTGCAATACAGTATAATTTAATTTCAACTAAAAATCTAGACGTGATGGACAAAAACGGATTTCAGATTTGGAATCAGCACATCAAATTTAGTAAGGTACAGTTCACAGAATCCCAGTAGCAAAATGCTTGTGACGCAGTGTTATAGACGGATGTGTGGGGCGCGGTGGTCTAGTGGTGGCGTCGTTGCCTTGGAGCCGGAATGTTCGAGGTTCGAATCCACCTCGCCGCGTAAGGACCTTGGGCAAGTCCTTCACTCACAATTGCTCAGCGCTTCGGCGTGAAACTCCGATGCAGTGTCCGCTCTGCATCGGGAGCGCCTCTGAGTAGAGAGAGAGCTTGAAGGGGCGCTATAACAAGTGCACATACAAACAAACAAAACAAACAAACAATAGACGGACCACAGGGAAATATCGACGGCTGCCTATTGTTCATGCGTCCAGATAAAGTCGGCTGTCTATTGTTCACCTTTGGAGTAGCGCGCTTATACCTGCCTGTGAGTTCGAATAACGTTATACCTATCGTAATTCGCTAATCACAAGCCATGCATACGGAAATTACCCACTACTCAAAACAGTAGTGGGGTGCGGTGGTGTAGTGATGGCGTCGTTGCCTTGGAGCCGGAAGGTTCGAGGTTCGAATCCACCTGGCCGCGTAAGGACCTTGGGCAAATCCTTCACTCACAATTGCTCAGCGCTTCGGCGTGAAACTCCGATGCAGTGTCCGCTCTGCGTTGGGAGCGCCTCTGAGTAGGGAGAGCTTGAAGGGGTGCTATAACAAGTGCCTATACAAACTCAAGCATAGGCCACATTTAAGCTAAAGAGTATGAGTTATACCCTCTTGTGCGTCTCGGGCCAGAAGCAAAACTAAAACTAAACTGAAATGATTTGATGAAGAACTAAATAAAAACTAAAATAGAAATGATTTTCTGAACTAAAATAACACTGGTTCGAATGTTTGACGTCTCCATTCTTCTTTGTTCTGTGCGTTTTCCTTCAGCTTCCTATATCTGTCTTTCATCATCCAGTCCAACAGCCTTTGCCTGAGTATTCCTCGCGTTCTTTCCCCCTCCATTTTTCCCTCCACAACTGTTCAGTCTCCACTAAGTGTGTGCCCTATCCATCTTCTTTTTCTTTCTCTAACTGTGTAATTGTAATTGTAATCGAACATTTATATAGCGCCACTTCAAGAGAACTCCTCAGAGGCGCTCCCGACCTGACACCAAACCATAATCAAAGGCAATGGTTTTCAAACGCTTGCGGAAAAGGGACAAAGAAAGACAAAGAAGTTCATTACGGAGACTAATAGGTAACTTATTCCAGAAAGACGGACCAACCATATCAAAACTTCTATGCAGCACTGTGGAAGATCGAGCCATAGGAACAACCAGGTCGCCATGCGTAGCAGAGCGAAGGAATCTACGGCCAGGAATGGATAGCACAGGTACACAAAGTTCCATAAGATAGATCGGAGCTTGGCCTACTAGGCAATTACGCATGAGCATTAGAACAGGGGTTCTCAAACTGTGGTACGCGTACCCCTAGGGGTACGCCAGGCGCAGGTAAGGGGTACGCGAAAATTTTCAGAAATGTAAATTTTTTCTTCGAGTTTGTGGGCTTTGTGTCAATTTTTTCTTGATTGGCAATGATTGTTAACGTTGCTTCATGTAACAGCATCGTCATTTATTTCTTTCACAACATGTGATTAGACTTGCATACTAAGCTGATAATTATTATACTGCATGCAGCATGTTTATGTTTAGGCTGATCGCTGTAAATTTGAAACAAAATAACGTAAAATTGATTGAAAGAACCAAAGCCATAAATTCTCAGCGCAGGCTATTCAAATCAAATCAAGTTTATTGCTCTCATAAAAAAATATATACAGCAATTACATAATATGACTTGCTAATAAAGCTAAGAATGTTATATATAAATACATGTGCAAACGAGTAGCAATTCCAGGGAAGCAATAGGAGCCCCAGAAGGGAAGATCCCACTAGTTAGGGGCCCTAGATAAATGATTGTTCATGACAAAGATGCTGGATAGATGACACATGTCTTGTTAGTAACAAAGTGGGAGATTTGCATGTAGCTGTGTGTTTAGTGAAGGAGTAAATTGGAGGCACAATGGAACAGAAAAAAGGGAAGACAGGGGGAGAGAGAGAAAAAAGAAGAAAGAAGAAGAAAGAAAAGAAGAAGAAGAAGAAGAAGAAGAAGAAGAAGAAGAAGAAGAAGAAGAAGAAGAAGAAGAAGAAGAAGAAGAAGAAGAAGAAGAAGAAGAAGAAGAAGAAGAAGAAGAAGAAGAAGAAGAAGAAGAGAGTCGAAGAAGCCATTATGATGGACTGAGCCGTCGATGCGACGGATCTCACGTCGTGATCAAAGTTCCAGTCCTGGACTGTCAAGTCTGGTCACATTCAGCACGTTGCTTCTTTGCTTTACGCAGCTGCCGTTTTTGCTTGAGCTGCACTATCCTTTGAAGTTCAAATGTCTCTGTCGCTTCGCTGCACGTACCGCGCCATTCCGAGCGCTCTGCTGCTAGTCCTTCCAGATCGGTAGCTGATATGCTGCACTTTTTCAGGTTGGCTTTCAGGATGTCTTTGTAACGCTTGTATTGGCCTCCCTGTGCCCGGGTGCCCTGTGCAAGCTGACCGTAGAAGACTTGTTTCTTTGCTTTTGACCAACAGCACACAATAATATTAGTTTTAAATAACAGTTTTCGCTGCATGTACACGTATCAGACGTTTAAATTGAGTGAAGGCCATGCCCATCCTAATACTAGGAGGTAAACTGTTCCATATTAAGGGTCCTTGGTATTTGATAGAAAACTTACGTGTGTTAGTTCTCGGATAAATGCTTATGTAGTCCCGTTTATTTCTGGTTGCATAAGAATGCTCTAGTTTATTAAAGTAGGATACAAAACAGAATGGGAGGAGACCATTATGGATATTATACATAAATTCACATGTTTGTGTGAATTTAATTTGACTGATGTTAAGGAGGTTAAGATCCAAAAATAGAGGTTTGGTGTGGGCACAGGGAGGCGACCTGATTATGAGTCTAATGGCTTTCTTTTGGAGAGTTTTTAAGCTAGCAATATGGGAGTCATAGGTTGAGGTCCAGATGAAATTACAATAGGTAAAGTAAGGGTAGATCAGAGTAAAGTACAGGTTTTTAATATATAGGGTGGAAGGAAATATGCTATACGTCTTATTATTCCAATGCTCTTAGAGACTTTTTTTGATGTTTCAGATATGTGATTAGTCCATTTTAGGTGCTCATCAATATGGACAGAGAATGGCAACACGATAATGTTCCAGATAGAAACAGGAGTACGACAGGGCTGCGTGCTGTCTCCATTCTTGTTTGCTCTTGTCATCGATTACATCATGAATAGAGCGATGGACAATACTACGGCCGACATTGGTTGGGATCAGGGTAGGTTGAAGGATCTGGACTTTGCGGATGACATAGCACTGTTAAGTGAAACACACATGGATTTGCAGCGGATGACTACGAGACTACAAGAACTGGGGGAGGGCGTGGGGTTACACATCAGCAGTGCAAAGACTAAAGCTATGATAATCGGCGACAGTGAACATCCGAACATCAAAATCGGGCAAGAAAGCATAGAGTATGTCAACAACTTTCCATATCTGGGCAGCTATATGGAAAGGGAATAGAGGTGCATGTAAGGACAAGATTTGGTAAAGCAGCTGCGGTCTTCCAAAGAATGAGAACAGTGTGGAAATCCGGAGCGATACACAGTGACACGAAGATCCGACTGTATTCGTCGTTGGTGCTGCCTGTGGTATTATATGCAAGTGAAACATGGAAAACAACGGCGAAGATAACAAAACAACTAAATGTCTTCCACCGGAGGTGCTTACAATTCATCCTGGGCATCTCATGGAGAGATCACATCAGAAATGAGGAGATGTTGAAACTGGCGGGATCAAGAGACCTGGAGTATGTCATCATGGAGAGAAGAGGGAAGTTGGCTGGGCACATTCTTAGACTACCAAAAGAGAGGATTGCGAAGACGGCGATAAGATGGGTTCCAGAGGGGGGAAAGTGAAGAAGAGGCAGACCAAGAAACACCTGGAGACGTGCATTTAAGGAAGATCTGGAGAAGATGGGACTGGGTTGGGATGAGGCGGAGGAGGTAGCTGGTGACCGTATGGAGTGGCGAAGACTTGTTGACCAATGCTCCGATCGGAACAGGAGGAACTAAGTCTAAGTAAGTCTAAGTAAGTCAATATGGACACCAAGAAACTTTGAGGAGGAGACAGAGGGAATTGTCGTACCGTCAATTTCCAGATTCATGCTCGAGTCGGGAATTGATTTCTTACTGGATCTAAATACAATGCAATTGGTTTTGGATATGTTGAGTGACAATTATTTGATTTGAACCAGTCGTTTGTCTTGATAAGTTCTTCATTTGCTATTGAGATCAGTTGGTCATAAGAGGCATTGGATAGGAATGCATTGGTATCGTCTGCAAATAGGATAAATCTTAGTATACTAGTCGAGTTGGAAAGGTCATTTATGTATAATTAAGAATAGTAGAGGTCCTAGTATCGAGCCTTGGGGAACACCAAACATAATTAGTCGGAAGGTTGATAGTTTGCCATTGCAAGAGACTTGCTGGTAACGATTGTTCAGGTAGCTTTTAAACCAATTCAGAGCCTGGTTCCTTATTCCATAGTGCTCCAGCTTTTGCAACAGAATTTTGTGTTCTACGGTATCGAAAGCCTTGGCTAGATCCAGGAATATCAGGATCGAGGTCAGCATTATTATTAAGGTGTCTATTATTGTCCTCTGTCTCTACTACCTGAAGTCTTGGGAGTTTGTCAGTCATGAATCGTTCTATGAGGGGTGGAGTTAGGTCAGTTTCAGTTCCAGTGCTGAGCCTAGTAAGGTTAGACTGTGTAGTAGCATTCGAGGGACCAGTAGGTGAGAGGTGGTTACATTCATGGCATAGCAAAGTTGGGGAATGGGGTTACGGAGGCCCATACAGGTCACATGAAAGGACCTTCCACATTGAGTGCAAGCCCAGTGCCCATCCCCATGGTTTATCTGATACATGCACATACAGCAAGCATAATAATGTTCATCCTGTTTAGGAGAGGTCATTAACAGCTAAAGAATAAACAACAGAGGTTAAAGAGACAAACAAAGAGACAGAGGAGAAGAAAACAGTAATAGAAGGAAGAGGGAAATAGAAAAAGAGCACAGACAAGCAAAGAAAATAAACGAAATCTTCAGTAAAACAGGAGAGGATTAAGCAAACAATCCCCTAAATGCAATCACAAAACCCACGGTCGAATCCGTCGACGACACAAAAATTAACACAACCAAAAATTAACAAAGCAGAGCATATGCAACCAGAATATAATTTCTAAAGAGAAGTCACATGGAACATCAACTACATGATATTTCAAGGTCAGCCAATATGCAGGCCACACACAATCATGTTTGCAGTTGATCCACAGACAAATCACCAATGCCTCTTTGCAGACAGTTGCAATTGCTATTGTATTAATGTTATTCAGCATAATTGCATCACACATTATTTATGTTATTTTTAATGAAGCATGAGAATGTTCACAGACCCTGAGCTGTCGAGTTACAGAGTAAGACTTTGGATACTATGCCGCAAGCAAATCAAATTGAGCATCATGATTTGCACAGGGTTAACCAATAGGTAAATTACAATCATGGATTCTTGCTATTTACGCACTATACAAGTAATCTTCATGTCTATTGCATTAATGCTGCTTCACAGGTGGTGATATTACTAAAAAAATTTACACTAATGCTATGCTATGCGGCACATGTTATTTATATTGCCTCTGAAGAGGGACAAGAATTTTCTTCTAAGGAGGCACAAGAGTGTACACCCTGCACTATCAGTTTACAGAATAATACAGTAATACGTTACGGTCCACAGATGAGTCCCACTAGACATTATAGACAAAAATAGCTCTATAATAGCTCTGACTAGACATTATAGTTTACAGCGAAACGGACTGTACAGCTCCTGAAGGAGCTTTCTTTCGGCTGCGAAGATCTGGGTGTTTTTCCTAGACAGATGCTCGTTAACGTAAATCTGAGGTGAGGATTTTCCTTGGTGCTTCAGTTGATGCGTCGGTTTGCTTCACGAAGACTGCCCCTTCAAAGGTCCAGGTTGAGGCAATCAGCTTATCCTTCAGGAGCTTTCTGGCGGCTGCGAAGATCTGGGTGTTGTTCCTAGATAGATGCTCGTTAATGTAAATCTGATGAGTGCGCTGGTTTTGGGAGGTCAATGAGTTAGCTCGCAGTAACTTCCTTGCTCGAAACACTTCATTCCTCACCCGTCTCGTTGCGAAGCTGACAATGACTGGTTTGGTAATGGACTTGCTGGAAGCCGGTAGCCGGTGGGCTGTTGAGATGTCTTGTATGGAGATGGCGAGATTGAGTCTCTCCTGATAGATTTGTACGATTGCTAAGGAGAGTGAACGATCTGTCTCCTTACCATATCCGGTTGATGAATCGTGAGAAGGTGACTCGGTAATCCCATGGAATATGAGATTGGAAAGTCTCTCGTGGCGGTCCATATCTTCTACTTTCAGACGAAGAGATGAGTTGGTGCTTTCTACCGATTTTAGTTTGTCTTGGAGTTCGGAAATTTGTTCAGTGTTCTTGGAGCTAACTTCTTGGACGAGTTCTTCCATCTTTGTAGTGAGTGATGAAGACAACGAGGCAGTAAGTGAAGCTGTGAGTGAATTGGTTAAATCAGTTGAAACCTCATGAGCCATTTGCTTAACCATCTCTTGCATCATGGGTTTGATTAGTGCCATTAGACGGAAGGTTAAGGCGCTTAGAGATTTTTCATCGAAAGTAATGTCCGTCGGTTCATCCACCTTTACTGATTTTTTCGACATTTTGAGGTAATTTTCAGTTTTCTTCCAAATATTCACTTGTTAAACAGCGCAGTCAATGCAACAAGAGTACTGCTTTCTTCTGAAGTCCGCTTATCTAATTTTTAAGAATCCCATCCAGTGACAACGGCAACCAGAAACAGCACAACTTGACGGAGGTCACGTCGACCCATGCGGCCGGACGTAAGGATAGATAGTAAATCCGTATTTCTTGACCGTTCCGTTTATCGTAAGTTATTCCATTGAGAGCACGGTTGCTTTTATTCGCATTTGATTTTAGTTCGGCATTTGTTTGTGTCTAAGTTTTAATATAAGTGAAATTGTTGACAGCATTCGACTCAAAATAATGTCACACGACCACCATCTTTGGGTGCGTTTTTATGAGCTCAATAAGAATAGCTGAATTGTTCTAAGGGCTAATTTCTGATCGAGCTTTAAAATGTGTGATTCCTTTCAGCATTTCATAAAATTATATATCTGTTTGAAACTAGTTTTTAAACTGTATATTCTTGCTATCAAAAATAAATATGGGATAAAATTGAGTTTGAAATTGACAAATATTAAACCAGGTAATTTTTTATTTTAAGTCTGTGCTAGTCAAAACAAGCACACAACAATATATAAATATTAGGGTGGTCGTTAGAAATGAAAGTTTGAATTGACTGTTCTCCAAGGCGCCATTTGGTTCCATTCTCCCCAGAAACATCACACAAAAAGTTTTAAGAGAAAATATTAATATTTAGGACTAGCACAACGCCGTCAAAGTTTTACCCTTATAATAGCAAGTCTTCTAACGCTCAAACAGTAGGTATACAGTCGTGATCAACCAGGAATCTTCAAACCAGGAATCAATTCAACTACTTTTAGTAGGTCCACATTACAACATAATGATGCTACGGTTATTGTAATCATAATCATCAATTTATATAGCGCCACTTCAAGAGAAACTCCTCAAAGGCAAGAAAACCTGTATAACACTCCGCATCACAGATAACTTCTCTCATGTCTTTACAATTACTACCTATTCTACCTTGTTGTCTTGATTGATAATAATAGCTTACTATTCTTAGACTGTTACACTAATGGAACAGTAGGCCTAATAGTAAATAATAGGGATAAATATAAAATGTATTGTGGTTTCATCTGTGTACTACGTAATTAATTTATTCTGCAAAATAACCAATATTTCTAACGAGGTCTGATTCCTAAGAAATATTTCTTCTACTACCGTCATCGTTCATGCATGGGGTTACTAACTTATTGGATACAAGGAACTGGTGTAATATTACAAAATAACAACAGATTTTAGATGCAAATTTTTATCTCAGATTTAGGCTAATATGTTTTCACTGAGACATTATTACTCTGTTTCACAAGTAAAATTGTATCTGGTCTCTGCATGGGTTTAAGCTATGGTGCACTTTCTAAAAGTGATTATGTGTAGTTTTCACGATACACTTCCCTCAAAGTGAAATCTCTGGCATGTTGCCCAAAGAAGGCATTCATCTCCCACCAAGAGTGTAGCAATGGGTGTTGCCTTGAGGGTGCTATACTTATTTCCTTGGAATGGTTGGTCGTCTGAGGTGTCCTGGTGGTCACTGCAGTTTCGGCTAATCCAGCTGATTGCTGAGCTTGATGCAGAAATTTTATTTGCACATAGCTTACGTGTTTGACACCATCGCCTTTCATGCTAATTTACAATTTAGCAAGTTAATTTACAACAACTAATTAAGGCAGTGTAATATGTGTCCACTCTTGACAGCACTTTCTGTGTCAATTGTTTGACTCTGTGTTCATTCGTCAACTCTAAAAGCATACTTTTAATGGGATAATTATTATATCTTATGAAATAGATAATATAAATGTGAGAAGGCTATTATCAGGCACTCAATTATGATGCTTTCTTTAGGAGTTGTTTAAAAAACTGACTCCTACATGTATGTGGTAATGAGTATTTCGTAGATCTGTAAAATTATGATCTCAATAGTTTCAACATCTATTTTAATTCATTTCTTTACAGCAGCTCTTTATAGATTTTATCTGTGATGCGCTGTCATTCTGCTCTGACTGCCACAGTAAACGAAAATATCATCAGTATTTTTCTGTAGCTCAACTATTATTGAGGTCCTTGTCCGTGTTATAATCAGAATTTGTGTTAAAGTTATGCATGTAATAAAGAGCCTTTAGTGTAACAAAGGATTCCTGTCGATATAAATAAGACATATCAAAAGAACATAGCAATGTGTTGGCTTGCTAGTATAGGTTTGTGGTCATCGATCTCAGGGACTCCTGCATCAAATGCTATTGTGATGTTCAATTGTTCATAAGAATATATAATAATAGACCACTATCAACATTGTAGAAGTTAGGCATACTTGTCAGTTGCGTTTGAGTAAAATAATGTAGTCTTTCTGTTAAAACTAGTCATATGTTCCAAAATGTGACTTAATATCCGTATACTCAAAAAGACGATGATATTTCGTAAAATTCAAAACTTCAAACACGTTGTGCTAGTCCTAAATATTTTTCAATCGGCATAATTTTTGGGCTACATCAGTCTTTTACCAAGTGGCACCAAATGCTGGGTTGGAGAAAGAAAAAAACTGAAGTTGAAAATTTACCATTACAGATGCAACCACCCTAATATATATATATATATATATATATATATATATATATATATATATATATATATATATATAACGCTATGGGTTAGCTCTTTCTTACAGGATTATAGACCAATTTTCCCTTTCTGTTGATATGATGGCATCATTTGCATGATTAAAACTTTGTATATTTTCAATTTTGCTCTCTGTAAATAGGCTATACGACTCTAATAGGCTACACCATATAATGATTAAAAGGACTTTTTAGTTGCCACTGCAATGGAGCCTATAGCAATGACATTTTGTTTCTGATCTGACTTTACTGGGGGTACGCCACCATTCGATTTTTGTAATTGGGGGTACAACAAAAATTAAGTTTGAGAATCTCTGCATTAGAATCTTAAACTCAATACATTTTGCATAGGCAACCAGTGCAGTTCCTCCCGTATAAAACTTGATATATGCCCAAACTTTGGAATGCCACCAATCAGGCAAGCTGCAGCATTAAGGACAGATTGTAACTTATTAATGCGTGAAAGGGTTAAGCCCACATAAATGGCACTGCCATAATCAACTCCCGTGCATACAAATGCATGCATCAGAGTAGTGACGGCTTTGGTTGTAAGAGAGCAATGCACCGAGCGAATCTGACGAAGCACGTCCGACATACATTCCTCACGTGATCAGAAAGAGCCAACTCCTGATCCAAGGTCACACCCAAACCACGCACAGTCATGCCAGGAAAGCAATGTTGCAGATTTTGCATATCAACTTTAGAAACTTGCATGAGACTTCCAATCCAGATAAACTGTGTTTTTCCAGGATTTAGCCTGAATCGGTTGGACGACATCCAGGCGCCAATCGTTTCCGAAGTCATGAGTATTTTCTCTACTAGTGAGATAGCCTCTAAAGCTGGACCCTGGACATATGCCTGAGTGTCGTCAGCATATTGATGTGCTTCAACCCCCCAGAAGACAGGATCTTATTTAAGTCAGAAGTATACAAAATGTAAAGCAAAGGCCCTAAAATAGAACCTTGTGGAAGGCCAAAGGAGACCCTGGACCAGTCAGACCGGGTAGAACCAAAAACCACAGACTGGCTGCGCCCAGAAAGAAAAGCCCGCAACCACAGCAGTGGGCGGCCAATGACACCAAACGACGTTTCAATGCGCTCTAGAAGAATATTGTGGTCGACGGTGTCAAAGGCCGCACTCACGTCAAATAAAGCAAGGAGTGTTACATGTTACATGTGTGTATCAGCGATTTCAGTAGAGTAAAAGTTAGAAAGGACACTATAATGGGAAAGGAAGGTTGAGTGATTCTTCAGTTTTTGAGTTTGACCATATGTAAAAATTAGAAAGGACACAAATTTTTTTAATCAAGCAGGAGTTCTTATCATCGATCCATCTTCTGTTTAGGCAAAATAACTCATATTTTATTAAAAATTATTGTTCATCAATCCAGCTTCGATGTCAGCGAGATTGTTTTTATAAATCCCACTTATATTTCAGTAAAAACCCACTTATATTTCAGTAAAAATTATTTTCGTCAATCTGACTTCTATTTAGCAAGAATTCTTTTCATCAATTCAATTTTTAATCGACTAGCGCTGAAACTCATGCTATAGCGAATAATTTATGACACTAAAATACCGTGGGGCACGGTGGTGTAGTTGGTATGTTCATTGCCTTGCAGCTGGAGGGTTGCTGGTTCGAATCCACCTCAAGTCGCCACATAGGACCTTGGGCAAGTCCTTCACTCGCAATTGCTCAGTGCTTCGGCGTGAAACTCAGATTCAGTGTCCTCGCTGCAGTTGGGAGCATTCATACATACATGCATACATACATAGTCATACATACAAACATAAATACATAATGATGTAAATGCCTACGTAAATACCGGCCGGTAAACGAAGGCAGATGCCCAGGCCGGTTTACCGGCCTTTCGGGTACATACGCCTATGCAGCAGGCCGGTTTTTCGGCCTGCCGGGTTCAAAGGGTTAAGTGCTCAGTTTTCATCCTTTCTGCAGCTGATCAGTTGTAGCTTTTTTAGCAGTATGTGTATATATCTGCTTGTTGTCGATTGTTTAGGCCAAGTGTGGATGTGTGGAGGTTGATGGCAGACTTGTTCAACATTATTTCTGAGCTGAACACTAGTGCGATAGTTCTCAATGAAAAGAAGAAAGATGGTAATGTCATTGTCTCAAATGTTTTCTTTCTCGGAGTACAGACTTTAGTGTATAATAATAATAACAATCTTTTCTTTAATTAAATGCCTGCAAGACACACTGCTAAACAGGGCCGGATTAAGGCATGTTCAACATGTTCGGCCGAACAGGGGCCCCCACACTTTAGGGGGCCCCCACAAATGTGTTTAAAGAAATTTGTTGAGGAAATTTCGGCCACACGAATATTTTCCCAAAAATTTCGGCAGATGACTAAAAAAAAGGTCATCAACTTTTTTGGCAGATGAAATGGTATGATTTTCCCGAAAATTTTTAAAAATTTTGCGCAAAAAATTCCCGAACAAGGCCCCCACAAAACTTCCCGAACAGGGCCCCGACATTGCTTAATCAAGCCCTGCTGCTAAATGAACAGACAGCTTTGCAATTACATGGCGCTAATAGCAGCCAACAAAGCATATCCGCCCAACGGGGGCTCAATGCTGCGGCAAAGCTAATTTGTAATAGGAGAAAATACGATCATGTTACACCACTCCTACGCGATGTCTTGTATTGGCTGCCTGTCCCGTTCCGAATTGAGTTCAAGCTCAGTTTGCTGGTATACAAATCGCTTCATGGGGCAGCGCCTGAATACATCCGCGACTACTGTTCCGAGACCCATTCCTCCGCTTCCAGGCTGCGACTCATGTCGCTTGGGAAGACCGACCTTTGTGTATGGAGGATGAAAACACACGTTTCGGCGACCGTGCATTCTCGGTTGCTGGTCCCAGATGCTGGAACAGTCTTCCACCGGACATCAGATTGGCCACCTCAGTGGACTCTTTTAAATCAAAACTCAAAACTGTTTGTGAGGCGTCCTTGTAGCGGTATGGTGGCGTTACGGCGCCATATAAATTGTCGTTATTATCATTATCGCAAGACAATAACTTATTCTCCAAAGTCACATCATGAATAACCGATGCATTTTCAATCATCAACAACGGTGCAACATATTCACCAACATTCATCCCATTATCAACATCATCTCTATCAGAGGAACCTCTTCAATAAGTTCACATGCACCATTTTCTCAGTTTTTCTCTCATCCGGAGTAAGCTTACTCACCAAATAATTTACGAAACTCAGTCGTTCCAAAAACCACATACGGTCCACACTCCACAGTATTTAGTTTGCAATGGTTTCCCAATCAACGGTATTAACAACAATACCTTTTCATCTTCCTCAAATGACAATCCTTTGGATGTTTATCTTACCATCATGTTTTCAATTTATCTCGTGCGACCAAAGCATTGTCATTTGCCATCTGCATACCAATACGCATGCGTTCACGCAGCTGCAACACATACTCAATGACATTCATGCCAGACACTTCATTCACAACATCTTTGTTCAATCACTCCTCTTTCATCAATTGTAACATTCCTCCTACAACACGACCAAACATCACATCAAATGCAGAAAATCCAAGTCCCTGCACAGGAACTTCCCTATATGCAAACAAAATCCAAGGTAAAATCTCATCCCAGGAACCTGGATATGTTTCAACTAAAGTATCTTTCATTGTTCTGCGAAACACTCGCAACTTCCGTTGGACTGCAGATGATTAGGACTAGTCTTCATCTGCACAATTCCACATTCATGCACAAACACTTGCACACATCAGCCATAAACTCAGAACCAAAGTCATATAATGTTTCCTTCGGAATTCCAAACATCGTGAACACTTCACTCAAAAACGAGCAACATCTTTAGCCGTATGATTCCGTAGCGGAAGCGCAAAAGGATAATGCCAGATTTTTCACACACACTGAGTGGACCTACAATATCTTCTGCTACTCGCTGAAAGACTTCCTGCATCATAGGCACATTAATCATAGGCGCTCGATAGGTTTTATTTCCTTTACCTAACCGCTGACACACATCATACTAGCGACAATATTCACGAATGTACTTGTTCATATGGGGCCGCCAGAAATGTTTCAGCACACGATCTAAAGTTTTTTGAGTCCTCAAATGCCCAGACGCCGGAATGTCATGTGCATCTGTCAGCGAGCTCAGTCAACCCACATTCATGCGACTCATCATACAAACGATTTAAATCACCTTCAGTGAAATTCAGTGTGTAGTCATCCGAAAAATCACCAACACTCAGCATACAATGGTCATCAATAATCACCTCAGACCAGTGGTTCCCAATCTTTTTTGACTTGAGGGCCACTTTTTCTAAGTTGGAGGACACGAGGGCCACTTTTTCTTAGTTGAAGGGCATTAGGGGAGCCACAAGGCTAAAATTTAATGAACTAAAGCATATAAAAGTGTTATAATTCAATCAAAATAGAATGTTTTAGGGTTTTTATAGACGTAAAAATAAATAACTGTTAATTCTCTTATAAATGAGGGACCTTTTTTTAAGGTCTGGCGGGCCAATTTTGGCCCGCGGGCCACGGGTTGGGAATCATTGCTGCAGACCGACAGGCATCATCGCACACCTGTCACTCCCGATTAGCAACCTCGTCAGCATACACATGTGCCTGCGCTCTAGTAGTCACAGCTATATCACCCACCTGTTCATTCATAGCCAGATCATTCCCGACCAGCACAGATATTCCAAAAGGACAGATTGTCCATCAAGCAACATAACACCTCACCGTGCACAAACGTACAGTCCACACGCACCTTGACTAAAGGCCGTTCCAAAACAATTCCACTGATACCTTCAACAAACGACATTCACCAGTATCAATCCATTCATTCGACTTCAAACACTCCTTACTAACCAAGCTTTGGCCCCAGAATCATGCCAGCAAACAACAGATCTCTTCTCATCTTGATCATTCAACACACACCCATTCACACAAAATGGTGCGTACAATTTATCCATTTCTTTTAGTGGATAATCAAACCCCCTACTCAACCACAGACGCTGATACATTATTGACTAACCCAATGGGCTTAGGACCCCTCCAGTTTTCCTTCCATGGCCGCTCCTTTCATCTCAACAACCCGTCGCACGTGCTTTTTGTATGACCTCCAACATGACTATAATTGCAGAACATTTGTTCCCCAAAAGCATTAACTACAGCTCTATTTTGTGGAAATTTTCAGAAACCAGGCTTAAACCTCGGTGGCGACTGTCTACCCCAATCTACCGGCACCTGTTTGTACACCACTGAACATTCATCCGCCATTTTAGCAGCAGCAGACACAGATTCTGGATGCTTATCATCCAACCATTTATGAATCTCGTTTGGCAAAGACTGAACAAATTGTTCCATCATTAACACTTCCCGCTTGCGTTTTTGTCATCCATTGCTTTTTCCCATTCAAGCCATCGTTGAAATGGAATTTGCAGCCTGTGCGCATAATTCAAGTACGTCTCTAATTTCTTTCTCCCCATTAACTCAAATTTTTACGATAAAATTCAGGGACTCATTCATATGCCGTTAACAATGATTTTTTCACAACATCATACTGAACACAATCTTCGAGCGTTAAAGCAGAAAACGCCTTAGCAGCCTTGCCAGTCAATTGGGGCTTAAGAGAGTCGTCCATTTTTCTACTGGAACATTATGCTTTCAAAAGCTGGCAAATAATGTTTGATATCAGCAGACTCAAATTTAAGGACACATTTCATAGCTGACCCAAAGTTAAATAACTCATGGCCACTCCCTGTGCACTCCCGAATTTCACCCATTTTAAGTTTTTTCATTTCAATTTCTAATTTTTTCACCTTTAACTCATTTTTTCATCTGCTTTCTGTTGCGCCTCTAGTTTTTTCTCCTCAGCTTTTTCTTGCATCTCTATTCATCTCTCTTCTGCCTGATCAGCTAGTCTCTTTTCTTCCAACTGAATCGCCATTTTTCTCTCATCCGCCTGAATTGCCATTTTTCGTTCTTCCATTTGAGCCTCAAGTTTCCTTGCCTCCGATTCTGCTGCCAGCTTCCTCTCTAAAACTACCTTTTCTGCTGCCTGCTTCCTCTCTAAAGCTAACGCCTCAAATTTCTTGTCCTCTGCTAACGCTAATGCTTCTGCTTTTTTCTCTTCTACTGTCAATTTCTTGTCTTCTGCTAATGGTAACGGCTCTGCTTTTTTCTCGTCTGCTATTAACTTAATTTTCTGTAACTCAAACTCTCTGTCTTCCTTTAACTGCATTCTCTGCAACTCATCAGCCTCTCTCTTGGTTTGAGCCTTCAACTTCCACTGCTCACTTCCTTTTTTCAGCGACATTGCCTTTATAGCAAGTTTTTGTAATTGAGTCTTACTCAGACCTTTCGCTGTTCACATCCTCACCCAAATTTTCACAATGCTGCTTTAACCCCTTCGCTGCGACAGCTTTTTAATCCCGTGGGCGGCATAATAATATACATATATTATGTATAATAGCCTAGTACTAATAATTCTACCTTATTGTTATACCTATATATCCGCACCTACAAACGTTTTGGGAAGCACATGGAAATAATTAGACACGGTTCGACCTTTAGCCGGGACTGATCTGACCTTGAACTTGACCTGATATGACCTCTATGATTGAATAGTCAAGAATTATATTTATTACTTTTTGCTGTGCGATATCGATTACATTTACTGTGCGCAGTAGACGCCGACATCAATACACTAACTGTGGAACCATAACCCATTGTACCGTAAATTTCGAGTTGCTTCTCGATTTTATACCCCCTTTCGCCCCTCATCTCGCCTTACTCCACAACCTGCCTTACCCCACAACCTGCCTCACCCCACCACCATATCGCCAAAACCAGTCCCAACCATCCTCACCTCCTCCAAGGCAAACTTCGGATATTTGTCTGCGTTGTAGGCTACGGTAAATTTCGATTTTTTTCTCAATTCTCCCCCACCTCGACCCATCCCCAAAACCTGCCTCACCCCACCACGAATCCGCGAAAAAGTCACCCAAACCATCGCCACTTCTCTATTGCAAATATCGGCTATTCGCCTGTGATACCATTCATTTTCCGGTAAATTTCGGTTTTTGCCCCTCCCCCGACCTAGCCTCCCACCCCACTCCATTGTCTGACCCCCAACCCAACACCAATCCGACCCACTCTGAGCAAACCCCTCTTTCGTGAATTTTTCGCCTGCAGTATTCTGCATTGCACGGTGAATTTCGGTATAAAATGTATTAGGAAGTTTGTATGTTGACCCATAGTAAAAGATAATTCCGCCATCTAGTGACAGAAATATTACTTTCAATCATATAATGCATTGGTTTTTATCATTGCATTACGTGTTGACAATGTATTTCAGCACGCGCAGCGTTATTCTGTCGCGTTATCCTCAAATACAGTCATGACGATAGGATATCGTCGTCCGCCTACGAGATTTAAGTTTTATGACGATAAGATGTCGTCCTCCGCAGGGAAGAGGTTAAGTCTTCCATTGACATATCCATTATATCTTCAATCTCTATAGGTTTCTCCGCACCTAGCGACTCCATTCTCACTTACTGCACAGTTCCTACAACTATCACGCAAATTTTCCCAAATATCACCACAAATTCTTGCAATTTCAGAATTTCCACCGACAAATGACTTAGCGGAAATTTTACACGCCCGTTATCCCAAAAATCCACAACTAAATGAATTAACAAAACAGACAGAATAAACAAAAGGCCGGGCTCCATATGTAGCAGGTTGTCTAGGGAGAAAGTAGAAATGTGGTCCCAAGTTTAACAAAATACGAGTTTAATGACAATAAGCAGCTTTTTACAAGCAAAACACTATAGATACAAAATACCTTGTATGACAGAGAGCACAGCATCGCAGTCCTTCCAAAGCACCAAACGTCCAGACACCAAACTCAGCAGGTCTAACGAAGACCTCAAAACGCGAGACAAAAGACGACATCAAAAGGGTCAACAACGAGGCGATCGACACCAATCAAACGGATGAAAGGGCCAAACGAAGTCAAACGGTGCCCTGACGACCAACGAAGCTAGTCGTATTTATAGTAGTCATAAAGTCGGCTTAAGTTCTACCGCGCTTGCCACACCTACTAAGCCACAGGTGTTCAGTAAGGTCCAATACAAGCAGCAACAAGTGTTAGGTACATCAGACACCTAGCACCATATAATGTTCTTTCCACCATAAAACTACACCGTGAGTAAAAAAAAACTAAGCCAAATTGTTTTTCATATATCTCTAATGCCTAAAAACATATCACGCTAAAATTTTCTAGATATTTAAAGAATTGGACCAAGAATATGATTCCAAAATTTCATGAGATAAATTTGAACGGATAAAAAGATATGAATATTTAAACTTCATATGCCGAAATTTCAGTTTACAAGCAATTTTCTGTCAGATTTAATCAAAAGTAAGCCAAATTGTTTTTTATATATTTCTAATGCCTGATAATTAATCATACTAAAATTTTCCAGATATTTAGAGAATTGAACCAAGAACAGGAATACAAAATATCATTTTAAAAAATTTGAACGGATAGAAAGATATGAATATTTCCACTTCATCTCCAGAAATTTCAGTTTTCAGCAAGTCTGTTAGGGTGTTCGTTGCAGTTTCGATGCTTGATCGTTCCCAATTTTGGTCTTCAGTGATCCTGGAGTAAATAGGACCTATTAATTATCGCAACGTTCTGCTGTCACAACATCTTCCACCTGTTATCAGAAATTTATAGCCCCAGAAGGCTGTTTTCTTTTTCAACAGAACAGCGCCAGCCCACAGAGCCAAGGAAACCATCGAAATGCTGGCAAGAGAGACGCCAGACTTCATTTCTCCCACATTATGACCTCCGAACAGCCCAGATTTGAATCCTGTCGACTATAAAGTGTGGAACGTGATGCAAGACCGAGTCTAGCAGACATCTATCCATGATATAAACGATCTGAAGCAACGCTTGCTGGAAGTGTGAGATGGCCTTGACCAGAGGATAATCGACGTTGCCTAATGGGGCCAGCGCCTCCATGTTTGCGTGCAAGCAGAAGGAGGACATTTTGAGCATGTTATTTAATTAAATAATCAAACCATACTGTTGGGGTTATATTGTGAGTTCAATTCAATTCTCTAAATATCTGGAAATTTTTAGAAAGATTAATCATCAGGCATTAGAGATATAAGGAAACAATTTATTGAACCTGACAGAAAAATTGCCCGTAAACTGAAATTTCAGCATATGAAGTTTAAATATTCATATCTTTTTATCCGTTCAACTTTGTCTCATGAAATTTTGGAATCATATTCTTGGTCCAATTCTCTAAATATTTGGCAAATTTTAGCTTGAGATGTTATCAGGCATTAGAGATATATGAAAAACAATTTGGCTTAGTTTTTTTTGACTCACGGTGTATGTCGCATTGACGTACATAATGATGACTACTTTAGCATATGCAATATTTTTATTTTTAAACCTAGAAAAAAATGTTACATACCAAACTTGTTTGTCTTTAAATGAGGATAATTTTTGCCATTTTATATTTCTTAGTAGCTCTGATGATACTTGAGTTAGGCTACTACTGAAAAGCCGAATATAGGCCGCCATTTTCCAAGATGGCGGCTCGAGCACAGCTCGGATTTTTGGGGACTTTTGGTATTTTCGTCAGTGGGGTGTGCTTAACAACTCTGCCAAGTGTCTACATAGTGCTAATTTGTTGAGTCGATTGATATTTTTTTCAGCTAAAATTCTTCTGCTATTATGTTGATCAGTTTATGACCCTGGTTGCATAGATTGTTTATTAACACATCTCACTGCAAATTTTATCTGACTTGATGAGTATATGTGCATTAGAAATATATTTAGTAAATTTGCGTAGGTTTGCATGTTTGTTTAATTATGCTTAGGTTGTAAGCCAGTTGTTTTGCTCGAGGATGTAGTGCTTGCTGGTTTCATTCCACTTCTGAGTATAACTCATTCACCAGTATACATTCTGAATGACGTTGATAAGGTAAGCATCAGTTTTGGTGTGTTTGAGTTAGTTTTAAGATCTTACTATAGCACTGAACTTGGTTCACCTTTCGAGTGGTCAAGTTCGGACTTACCTAACGCAATCTAATTTAATGAGAGACTCCTCTTGTTATCATTATGCATGATATTAGATCAGTGATTCCCAACCTTTTTTTGCTTGCGGCACACTAAGAAAGAATCAAAATTTTCGCGGCACACTTAATAATAATTGCTCTTTTTTTATCTAGGTCTATGTGTCAGTATTATTTAATAATATTTTAATTTTAATGTTCTTATTGACTAATAAAAGCCTATACTCTATACCGAGTCTAGACAATTAGCAGGTCAAATTAAAATGAGGCTCCAGAGACGATTCTAAGAAGTCTCTCCATGTTTAATTCTTTTTACACTTGATTTCAGTTCAGGCTGAAAATTTAAATTCCCAAAACCACGAAGATGCTAATGGCAGAAGAATTTTGACTGCTCTTGAACCGATCGAAGGATATGATTTCTGAATGGAAAGCCCAAACTCATCCAACCTCTTTTCGGAAAATGTTGACTGATAAAATTTGTCATTAATTTCATAAATCAATGAGCTGGTCTTCATTCTTGGTTGTAAAATTTATTGTTTCGCCGATTATGAATGGATTGATTACCCAGTCAAAATTGTCGATTGCAAGCGAATGGAAGTAATGTTGCACTCCTGGTTGTAGCCTGTAGGAATTTATCAATGCGTTTAGTTTTCCAGGTGCAATGTTTTTAAAACTGAGATTCATTGACCTTGGGAAACAATCAAGATTTCCCTTGGAGATCTTAACCTACTATAGTGTAAGAGATTAAGACCAACTGATTTAAGTTTTGATTATGTTTTCGGATGTTTTGTTTGATCATTATTAGTTAACACCATATTAGAATTTTTCCCGCGGCACACTTGCAAAGTTCTCGCGGCACACTAGTGTGCCGCGGCACACAGGTTGGGAATCACTGTATTAGATGGTCACTCGGAGTTACAACACTGTTCACATCTAACTTCTCTGTTGCAATCCAATTTGGGAAAATACAGTCTAACGTCTGATCTGAAGGTCAATTCTCTCGTGGCCTTGCGCACTAGGAGCGCCTCTGAACGGTTTACCCTAGTAGAGGCGCTTTATAAATGTTTTTATACAATACAATACTTGAGTGCAACCAGGGCTGTACAGGGTGCGCCCAAAAAAAGACCCCCAAGGTTTTTTGCCAATATTTTTGCCAAAAGTAAGAATTTCGAAATAAAATTTCACAGTCTTATAGACAATTCATATTTGCACCTGATGGTCAAATTTCATCAAAATATTTCAAACAGAACAAAAGTTATGCCACTTTTAGGGAGGTCACCCATCGTTTTTTGTCGATTCAAAAACCAAACGCAAAAAAACTAGGTGTTTTTGCCAATATCTTGGCCAAAAGTAAGAATTTCGAAATGCAATTTCACAGACTTAAGGACCATTCATATGTACGCATGATGGCCAAATTTTTTCAAAATATTTCAAACACAACAAAAGTTATACCACTTTTAGTGAGGCCACCCACCAATTTTTGACGCTTGAAAAACGAAACGCAACAAAAAGTAACGAAAACACGATTTTATTAAGTCTCATCTCAAATAACTGTTGTCAAATGAACTTGGTATGCTTCACAACTTGTGTTCAATGTGTCCCCACCAGTGACAAACACTTCTTTTGAGTTTCTTTGCAAAGTTCTTGATGGACCCGTTGATTAATCTGACAGATTCCTTAGTTACCAATTTGATTGTCATCTTGCGAAGCGACTTCTCAGTGACGTGCAGCTATGCTGGTACCCTGTTTCGTTTTTAAATAGTAATAATAATGATTATCTGGCAATATGAAGGCTATTTGATAACAATTATTTGAGATGAGACTTAATAAAATCGTGTTTTTGGTACTTTTTGCTTCGTTACGTCTTTAAATCATCAAAAAAAGTGGTATAACTTTGGTTGTGCTTGAAATATTTTGATGAAATCTGACCATCATGTGCAGATAAGAATTGTCTTTAAGCCTGTAAATTTCAGTCCGATATTCTTACTTCTGGCCAAGATATTGGCCAGAATAATTGAATTGATTTTTTGTTACTTTTTGTTGCGTTGTGTTTTTGAATCGTCAAAAACGGTGGGTGGCTTCACTGAAAGTGGCATAACTTTTGTTCTGTTTGAAATATTTTAATGAAATCTGGCCATCTGGTGTAAATATTAATTGTCTTTAAGATGGTAAATTTTCATTTGGAAATTCTTACTTTTAGTATAAAGATATTGGCAAAAATCTTAGGGGGGTCTTTTTTTGGCGCACTCTGTACATCAGGGTATGCGCGGGTATACAGCACTAATCGATGATCTCCTCCCACTCAGAACAGTGAAGTCCCGCAAAAGACTACTCTCACTCCATGGTTTGTTGGAGATTGTCGTAATCTTCATCAGGAGGTGAGACGTCTCGAGCGACGCTCTTGTCGAACTCGAAGCACCGAGGACTGTGTGGCCTGGATCAAGCACATGCGGCATATGCATTCAGTGTATAGAGAAAAAGAGATGAACTATTGGGAGAAGCTTATCGAGAAAGACTCTAACAACCCTCGACGACTCTGGGCATCGATCTCTAGTGTCCTTGGTCGTTCGACTTCTGGGAAAAGCTCCATTGAACCATCATTTACAGCTACTGCTTACCTGGAATTTATGCAACATAAGATCGATGCTGTCCGACGTTCAACTCAAGGCGCGCTACCACCGACTTTCCCTCCAACTGACTGCAGGATGTCTCAACTGAAGCCGTTTTCCACAGAAGACCTTCGCCAGTTGTTGCTGTCTTTGCCATCGAAGCCTCGCCTGATTGGTGGCATTCCAAAGTTTGGGCATATATCAAGTTTTATACGGGAGGAACTGCACTGGTTGCCTATGCAAAAACGTACTGAGTTTAAGATTCTAATGCTCATGCGTAATTGCCTAGCAGGCCAAGCTCCGATCTATCTTATGGAACTTTGTGTGCCTGTGCTATCCATTCCAGGCCGTAGATTCCTTCGCTCTGCAAAACATGGTGACCTGGTTGTTCCTATGTCTCGATCTTCTACAGTGCTGCATAGAAGTTTCGCTATGGTCGGTCCGTCTTTCTGGAATAAGTTACCTATTAGTCTCCGTAATGAACTTCTTTGTCTTTCTTTGCCCATTTTCCGCAAGCGTTTGAGAACCATTCTCTTTGATTATGGTTTGGTGTCAGGTCGGGAGCGCCTCTGAGAAGTTCTCTTGAAGTGGCGTTATATAAATGTTCAATTACAATTACAATACTCACCTCCTGGAAAAAACGGCATCGTATACTCACCTCTCGAAAACCAGAGTATATGCTTGTAAAAGGCAGGGTACACGGGCATGGGCGTAACTTTCCCCTGAAAAGTGGTGGTGACTTTGCTCACAACTTCCTTCCATTTTTCCCTCAGCTTCCTTACCCCTACCCAGATACGAACTTAGCATAAACTCTAGTGAGAACTTTTTCTCCCTTCTCCATTCTCCCTCGTTTACCTCTTCGTCTTTCTTGCTGGTGCGCCCCACGATCTCTCCACTCACAGATCATTAAGTCAACGTTTAAAACACAACTCTTTCACAAATATTATCCAGATTCCTCCTATTCATTTGGTGTGTCTCGATAGCCACTTAAATTCTGTATTAAAGTAATGTGCATTTGCACTTTTTGCTAAGTTGTACTCACCATCATGCCAATCCAGCTGACAATTTGAAATGCAATGAATAAGATTGATCAAATAGTTTAAAAGGCGCTCCTCTACACACACACAACACGCTATAATATAACGTGTTGTGTGTATTGAGGAGCGCCTTTGATATTATATCAATTTTATTCACTTACAATTTACTTATATCCCCTGGACAATTTACTTATATCCCCTGTAATATGGAATGTAGTATCGGGTCCGAAAATGAACTGATCTGGCCTCTTTGTCTTCTCCTCTCTAAAAGCGTTTTTCCCCATCTATAATAATTATAATTGTATGAATAGATCTATATTTTGAATGTCACAGCTGTCTTAATAATTAGTTGTCCGCTCTCTTATCTGGTCAACCTGTCTTAATAGAATAATAATATATAGCTTAGTCCTAATTATTGTAGCCTACGTCACATTCCTTCATGAACCACACATGCTCCGACTGCAAAAAAGTTTGCTGTCTGCAACGACAATGCTAAATATATTGTGGTCTTCAGTTGAATCATGCCCAAAGAGTATAACGCTTGTTATAATAGTATCCATTTATTCGAGAAATTATATCATCCAAGAGACAGTCGACTAGCTTGCTGACCCTCCTCTTTAGTCTGACAAACTTTGGCCGATTTCGGGTACGGAGATTCCACCAATGCTGTTCTGATAGCTAGTAGGCCTAAGCCTACTAGTGATTCCAAAAGATTGTGTGACCATGCCAATGCCTCGGAGCCATAAAGATGTGTGGTAGGGAATTGCTTCACGTTCCCTTCCCAAGCGTAAAGTAGACAGGGAATCCTTCCTTTCCCTTCTTTTAAATAGAATTTACGGTCATGAGTCAGGTAGACTGTACTGTGGACAGTGAAGACGCAAAGACCTCTCTCAACATTGGCGCCATTGCAATGTTAGTCACGAATAACCTATAATAGTAATTTTAAAAGTGGTGGTGAAAGTCACCACCACTGTTTGGTCTGGCAAATAAATATTTTTCAGACATGAACGCATTTGGCTGTCTGACGTTATTAGGACTAGGCTATATGCCATTGCGATAGACAAAATTATAGGCTATTTGTGACTAACATCACAATGGCATAGGTCTAATATAGGTTAATAATTGTTAAACAACCAAATACTTTTATGTTTAAAAAATATTTATTTGCCGGACCAAAAAGTGGTGGTGACTGTCACCACCACTTTTAATAGCGGTGGTGACTTTACACCACCGTCACAATAGAAAGTTACGCCTATGTACATGGGTACACTCTAGTAAATCAGGGTGCATGCACCTATTTAAAAAAAGGTTGTCAGCTTTTCGGACGGGAAAATTTACGATATTTCCCGAATTTTTTGGCCAGATGACTAAAAAAAGGTCGTCAGAAATTTGGGGCCCAAAAAAGGTGGTTTTTCTCCCGGTCAGCGTGTACTCACCTCAAAATTTGCCAGTACAGACCTGCTGCTGTACACACTAGGCTTGCCGAAAGGGTTATTTAGTTGTTATGGCTATTTAATTTAAATCGAATACATACGTATTGAGTTCAAGGTAGCTGCATTGGGATAGTGATGTTGTCAGGGCTTCACCCCAATTTTCCTCCAAGCGCTATGCTGCCTTACATTGGGTATCCAAGCAGGGCCGGATTAAGGCATGTTCAACATGTTCGGCGGAACAGGGGCCCCCACACTTTAGGGGCCCCCACAAATGTGTAAAAAACAAAATTTGAGAAAATTTCCGCCACACGACTATTTTCCAAACAAAGTTGAATGACTAAAAAAAAGGTCATCAACTTTTTGGGCGGATGAAATGGTGTATGATTTTCCCAAAAATTTCGGCGAATGACTAAAAAAAAAAGGTTGTCAACTTTTTGGGCGGATGAAATGGTATAATTTTCCCGAAAAATGTGAAAAATTTTCCGCAAAAAAATCCCGAACAGGGCCCCCACAAAAATTCCCGAACAGGGCCCCGACATTGCTTAATCCGGCCCTGTATCCAAGGACGTCGTCCACTGCACTCTGCTTAGTTCCTTTTGCTCGTACTGCTACCTTGAAGAATCTGGAATGGCCTTCCTTTTGAGCTACACCTATACCCTGGGTCCCAGGATCCTTAAAACTGACATTCTTTTTGGGCATGCTGGAGTCGGGGGTGCCTCTGAGTAGATTTTCTTGAAGGGGCATCATATAAATTTCCGAATGAATGAATGAAGTTTGTCTTCATTCAGGTCCATTCTATCGGTGTACGAACCATTGCTCATAGGCTCATTGGTTATAGGCTTATTGGTCATAGGCTGATTGGTCATATAGCTCATTGGTTATAGGCTTATTGGTCATAGGCTGATTGGTCATACAGCTCATTGGTCATAGGGTCTATTGGTCATAGGTCTTTTTGGTCATATGGCTCATTGGTCATAGGGCCTATTGGTCATAATTTTTGGTCATATGGCTCATTGGTCAATGGTCATATGGCCTATTGGTCATATGCTTATTGCTCATAGGCTGATTGGTCATAATAAATTTACAAGTTAAATTAGTCGATTGAAGTTATATAAGAAGGAAAACACACATTGAAATAGAAAGAAACATTTACTAGGTCATGTAATTGTTCACATAAAAAAACCCGTTAACCCTTTCCCGCCGGAATTGTTTTTATACCTATCCTGTTAATCGGGTCGCGGGTGAGCCGATCCGTCGGGAACTGGTTAAACTGTTAAAGTAAAAGATTGATCACCACTCACTAGAGTTGTAATTGTTCAAATACAAAGAACGATGAGCTTTTTAACAACTAGATTGTTGACTACTTCAGATGTCAAACATTTACTAGGTCATGTATTTGTTCTAATATAAAAAACAGTTATGAAAGACAAAAGTTATGAAAATCAGTAAAGAAAAGGAAACAACTATATGTATAAAAATAAATGGAGAAGAAATAGAGCAAGTGAAGGAATTCTGCTATTTGGGAAGCTTAATATCAAGCGACGCCAAATGTCATAAAGTGATAAGAAGGAGAATAGCAATGGGCAAAGAGGCATTCTTAAAAAGGAAAGAATTGCTAAGAGGAGGGTTAAGTAGAAATCTTAAGAAAAGAATGGTCAAAACATTGATATGGAGTGTGACGCTATATGGCGCAGAGACATGGACAATGGGAATAGAAGACGTCAAGAGGCTGGAAGCTTTTGAAATGTGGGTATGGAGGCAGATGAAGAAAATCAGTTGGACAAAGCACGTTACAAACGAAGAAGTACTAACGATGAGAAAAGATCGCTACTGGACACAATAAAGAAAGACAAAAGAATTGGGTGGGACATTTGCTAAGAGGTGACTCACTGCAGAAAGAAATAATTGAAGGAAGATTGGAGGGAAAGAGATGCAGAGGAAGGCCTAAACAAACTGCTGGACGGGATGATGGAAGAGGGATACAGAGAACTGAAGGACATGGCACAACAGCGGGAACGATGGAGACATTGGACGTTTGGACCTGCCGCTTGGCAGAGAAAGTAAAGAAGATGAAAAACAGTTAAACTTTTTAACTACAAGAGTGTTCACTACTTCCGATGTCCACTACAGGATTGTTCACTGTCTTATCTGTCCATTCCACATAGTTGACTACTTAAAAGATAAGTACGACACAGCACGAAGATAGGTGAGGATGTCGGTTTTTCCGTATGTTGCCACTGCACGCAGAACACGATCTTTGAGAATACGGTATCGCTTGGCGCTTTGTTGCTCCACCAACGGTTCTAACAAGTCAGTTCACGCCTTTAAGTAATTATGTTCACAAGTTTCTTAATTGCCAGTTATTGTATTAGTCTACCAACGCTAATTGTCCCTAATTGATAAGCACATGCTAAGTGTTACATGCTAAGAAGGTCACCCATATCGCCATCGGTATATTTGTTTTAAACATAGGCCTAAGTTTGTTTATTTTTGGCATATGACCAATGGGCCTATGACCAATACACCCTGTGACCAATCAGCCATATGAGCAAACAGCCTATGAGCAATAAGCCTATGACCAATCAGCAATGGTCCTAGAGCCATTCTATCTAGTTCCTGTTGCTGCTGTTCAATTCAGCCATTTGCTCTGTAGTTACAGGAAGAGGACTGGCCACCCGCACTCATATGACGATAAACTTAAGTCACTGGCACTTAATACCCACAGCTGCCTCTCAGGCTGGCTGAGAGGCAGCTGTGAGGGTTCCCTATCGTTAGGTCGTAATTGATTTCGTCGTAATCAATTCGTCGCAATTCATGTCGTCGATAATGAAATCGTCGCAACATAATTCGTCGCATGCAAGTCGTCATGTTCAATTCGTCGTTTTTTATGTTCGTTAAATAATATTGTCGCAGTTTGTTTGTAGGCCCTATTGTGTATCTTTAAAAGTAGGCTACAACAAAAATTCTCATCATGCAAAGCTAATTTAAAAACTGACATTTTATGAAATTCATGGTTACATAACTAGCTTTCAAACGAATTAGGTCCCCAACAACTGTAGCCGCTGAAACACGCTCAGAAGAAGGTGCGTGATATCTCTGCACTGCTGGTAGTTTAACAACCGTGTCTCCGGTACTATGCATTCGTGCATTAGGCCTACACGATCTCATTTCACATCGCCAATATGTCTTCCTGCTCACTTCTCTCTCCTTTGTATAAATATAACCCTCATAGACTGCCTTGTGATTTCCTCTTCTACTCGTAACAAGCGTTAATTTCGACATTATGGCGATTACTAAGCATAGGCCTACCTTCTCTTGTTACATGTTTAATGGCACTGCCATATCAAAGATTATTAGTGTCACCCTCCTCCTTTATCCAGGCTTGGGACTGGCACTAACAGAGTGCAACAAGTGGCGTACCTTGGATTGTTGGGTGTATATTCGTCGACTAGAAGTCTGCTGTAGCAGAGGCTCAATGATTACGACCAGTTGAGGAATGACTACTTGATTTACGACCAATACGACTAAATGATTGCGATTACTTGGCTGCAACGATATTGAGGGCGATAAAATTGATTCGCGACCAATTAATTAACGACTATATGACTGCTACGAAATGATCTGCGACTACATGATCTGCGACGATATGGATGGTTATCGCTGTGAGCAGCTGCTCTTCTTCCTTCTCAGCAGTCGATGGCCAACAGCACAGACGTCGTATCTACACTTTTTTCAGAAAATCACTTTTTGACGGTATTCGATGCGTAAAATTATTCTTCACAGCCTCACAAATGTTGTATGTACATACGATGAATATGCAGTAAGATATCGTTCAGAAACTGAATGTCGTATCTGCAATAATAAGAACACAAATGTCGTATCTGCCACATATACGACATTTGTGCAGTAATTGCTGCCGCATATACGACATTTGTGCAGTAATTTCTGTCACATACGACATTTGTGCAGTATATTCTGCCACATACGACATTTGTGCAGTAATTTCTGCCACACATGACATCTGTGCATTTGGTGGGGGGCTGAGCCCCTAGCCCCCTACCGCCGTCACTGTGTATGAAAAGCAACATGCTTGTAACAGATAGTTTTGTTCTGTCGTCTTTAATGCTCTTGTTCTTGCACATTACGATGATCGTGCGGTTGTCCTTCAAAAATAATCTACTGCACAGATGTCGTATATGGCCTTTAATTACATTTTAAAGTCTTTTCGTTATGCTGCTGCATAAAAGACACTGACAATATCACTTGCTGAATCAAAATAAACATTTTGGCTATCTCACTTTTTATGAAAAAGGAACATGTATCTTGCAAAAACGTTTTTCCAACTTCCTGAAAAGTTTTGGTTTTTGCACATACGACGTCTGTGCTGTTGACCATCGTCCTGTACTTCTTATCTTCTAATTGGTGTTGTACTTCATAGCTCACTAACGACTTTATTGTGCACATTTCTAATCTCACACACTCATCATAATTTTTATTTAAGGCTTTGTTTGTTTTGTTTGTTTGTATGTGCACTTGTTATGGCACCACTTCAAGCTCTCGCTACTCAGAGGCGCTCCCGAATGCAGCGCGGACACTGCATCGGAGTTTCACGCTGAAGCGCTGAGCAATTGTGATTGAAGGACTTGCCCAAGGTCCCTACGCGGCGACTTGAGGTGGATTCGAAACTCGAACCTTCCGGCTTCAAGGCAGCGATGCCACCACTACACCACCACGCCCCACAAAATTGGAATGGCCTTCCTTATGCGCCACGCCTATACCCTGGAACTTTTGAGATGTAGGCGTAGCTCAAGTGAAGGCGTTGCAAGGTCATTTGTCATTCTGTCTTTATTACTTTAATTGTTGCTTTTATATATTCTCGAATTGACTACTGCAATTCTCTTCTCATCGTTCTTCATTCAGCTAAGTTTCATCTATCATCGCTTCAGTCAGTGCTCAGCTTAGCTGAGGAACACCCAATGCAACAGGAACCCACTGAGCAGTGATGTAGTCGAGTCCACCTGAACCGAGACCGAGTCCAGCTAAGCCGAGTCCAAGTCGAGTTCGAGTCCAATGTGGTTCGAGTCCGAATCTGAGTCATTAGGGATCGAATCCAAGTCTGAGTCTGAGTCCAGTAACACCAAGATCCACTGAAACACTCGATAGGCCTGTTATGGCATAAAAAAATATCGATACTAACCCATATATGGAAAAAAATTAATGTAATTTATCCAAATTGAACTTTTTAAAATACTGAATTAGATAAAGTTTTGTTCGATAACCTGGCGAAATGGAATGGAAACAAATTCTTCCACTGCCAAACACAAATTCAAGAGGCGCTTCTTGTGGAATCTCTCATGTTGGGATTTGCAGCCAAAGCTACAACCCATCAGCAATGCCTTTGCTTTTAAAGTTAGGCCCCCAGAAATTCGCGATCTTGCGCAGCGCAAATTTTGCGCAAATTTCCAGGTTTCGCGCAACAGTGCAAAAATTGGCATTCTGTGCGATTTTAACGCAATTTTTGACAAAATCTTGCTAATATATCTATATTTAGCTTTGATTTACTTAAAATTCACTGCGGCGCACGGCAGTTCAACATAGCAACGAAACCGATGAGCGATAATCAAAATGGCGGCTGCCAAATGGGACGAAATTATAGAGGAATTTTTAGTTGTAGATCGTTATTTTTAGTAGTAATGCACAAAACTTAAAGTATAAAAATGCCAGAACTTCAAGGCTACACAATAAAATATGTTAGACGAAGTTTCCCAATGCGGTCACATACAAGCGTCGCGTGCCCTCTCGGCTTATGACAGAACGAGTGCATTTAATCCATAGGCGTCACACGGGCACACAAAGATGGAAGGCTACTATTCAGCAGGTTGTGTAACTTGGTGATTCATTATAATATAGGCATATACAATACCATTACGAAGTTGTATTTGTAATGAGCGTAGATTTCGGTGGGCGTAAATTTGGCAAAATTAAAATTCTTTGCAATCATCTGAATGCATTAATCTCATGGTTATAGAAACTTTATAACTGCATTTCTTGCTTGATTGTCTAATTTCTAGAACGCCAAAGCTTTACACTAAATGACAAAAACACTGTTATATACTTTGGTACAGTGACTCAATGAAAAAATAACGATCATTATAATTTTTAACTTTTTGCGCAAAATTCGCGCAAATATATGGTTTTTTGTGGGCAATTTTTTCTTTTTTGGCGCATTTTTCTGGGAGGCCTATAAAGTAACCTAAATGTTCGGAGTCTGTGGTATGGGGGAATGGGGCATCCATGATGCACTGTGTCAATATCATCTGCCCTCCAAATACCCCAGCACAATATCATAGTGTCAATATCATCTGCCCTCCAAATACCCCAGCACAGACCAACTAAGTGCTACGACATTGCCTGTATGTTGCAATCGACAAACTTGTGTAGTATATCTATTACTGATGATGTAAATAGACCTCTGCACCCGGTTCCAAGATCAGAGAAGTTCTAATAGCCACCATCCACAAATAGCCAATATCCTCCAACCATGGGCGTCCACAGCGGGGCGCAAGGGGACGCAAGTGTGCCCCTCTGGATTTTTCGCATAGTTGCACCTAAATTTAGATTATTTGGTTGTGATTGTTACAACGGGATTTTCATTGTGATTGTCGATTCATTCTACAAGTTGAACCTATATATCTTTCTTTGGGCGCGTAACGTGTAGGTAGGCTACAGGATTCTCTCGTGGTAATATGGAAATTCAAACTGTGACCCATTAAATTTAGACCATGTGACAATTATTTAATAGTTTGCGCCCCTCTAGAAAAATTCATGCGGACGCCCATGCCTCCAACCACTATCCTCATTTGTCTTATCCATAGATAAAGTAGAAGCCCATGTCCTATCTGATCAGCATATTAATGCCAAGTTTATTGAGGTTTTAAAATATCAAATTCGATTTCGACCATATGCATGCCATGGATGCCTGGTTATGTTTGTGTACATATGTGTCCATAAGCTCAAGTTCAAATGTTTCCAATCGCCCATCTCGTAACCCCACACCGACCATACATCAAAGAACCTACACCTGTAATTAACTTCGCTCGCCCTGTGCTCTGCGGTGCCCAGCCATCCGTCACATTACTTCAATGTCAGGTTGTTTATACTGACGATCCTGTGTCTTAAACCCTTAGGCTACAAGGGCTCCTTTGTTTTAGTTGAGTGATGAAGAAAGCAGAGGAAATGTCTGAATTGGTTGTGGAAATACAGGTTGTGGCCTGTACCACGGAGAATTCGCAACTCGGAAACTGAGTCACCGAGTCAAATTTCTAGTCTAGAGCTTCGAGTCCAAGTTCGAGCCTGACAGTCCGAGTTCAAGTCCAAGTCTGAGTCTGCAGAAAATCGGTCTCGAGTCGGACTCGAGTTTTTTGCCGAACTCGAGTACTACATCACTGCCACTGAGTTCTGGAGTCACCGGAAATGATTATTTGGTTATGATCAGACGGGTAGGACCAAAGCCAAAGTAGAGGAGGACCCTTGAGTCAGCAGTTTTCAAGACATTGCAACAGAATATCATGTTCGCACCATGTCAAAGGCAACAGAGACATCGAAGAGAGCCTTGGACTTGAGACTTGTCGACAGCAGGGTATATATATCAGAAATGCAACAAAAAGTACCAAAAACACGATTTTATTAAGTCTCATCTCAATAACTGCTGTCAAATGAACTTGGTAGTGCTTCACAACTTGTGTTCAATGTGCCCACCACCAGTGCCAAAACTTCTTTAGAGTTTCTTTGCAAAGTTCTTGATGGACCCCTGATTAATCTGACAGATTTCTTATTTGCCAATTTGATTGTTATCTTGCTAGGTGACTTCTCAGTGGCGTGCAGTCACGCTGGTACCCTGTTTCTTTTTTAAATAGTAATAATAATGGTCATCTGGCAATATGAAGGCCATTAGATAACAATTATATGAGATGAGACTTAATAAAATCGTGTTTTTGCTACTTTTTGCTGCGTTACGTCTTTGAAACGTCACAAAATGGGGGTGGCCTCACTAAAAGTGATATAACTTTTCTTTTGCTTGAAATATTGTGATGAAATCTGGCCATCATGTGTGGATATGAATTGTCATTTAGCGTGTAAAATTTCATTTTGATGTTCTTACTTCTGGCCAAGATATTGGTCAGAATAATTGAGTTGATGTTTTGTTAACGTTTTGTTGCGTCGGGTTTTTGAATCGTCAAAAAACGGTGGGGGGCTTCACTAAAAGTGGTAATACTTTTGTTCTGTTTGAAATATTTTATTGAAATCTGGCCATCTGGTGTAAATATGAATTGTCTTTAAGACTGTAAAATTTGATTTAGAAATCCTTACATTTGATCGAAATATTGGCAAAAATCTAAGGGGGGTCTTTTTTTGGCCCACCCTGTATATTGGCAAGAGCTCTGTCACTTTACTATGCATTCCTCCACTCAAGGTGAACTCTTCATTGCGTGAGCGTGAGCTGCTCTTAGATAGCACCGTGCTTTCTGTTATTGGCCTCATGGTACAGAGTAGGATTCCACTGTCTATGCCTAGGGTTTGCTCTGATGCATTTTTTCGCATCCTTAAAACCGTTGTTTTCAACTGATGTTGGGTTGGGAGCTCTCCTGAGTAGCAACCTTGACAGGCACTATATAGATCTTCATATCGAATAAATGAATGAATGAATGAATGAATGAATGAATGAATGAATGAATGAATGAATGTGCATTTTGAAGTAAAACTGAAAATCATTTTTCTATAAATATCTGTTGAAGGACCTTGCTCAAGACTGTCTTCGCATTGACAAATTGAGAACATTTGCTGAGATTGTGTATGGGTTAGATCCAGCCATTCTATCATACAGCGCTGAGACACGTCGTTACTCATCCACTGTGGCATCTGGACATAAAGATGAGGAGGAGGAGGAAGTTAGGAAAATTGCAGATGCAAAAGATATGGTATCATCAGATGAATTAAGTGATGTAAGTCATTTTTTGCTGCTGAATTTTTGTTTCAATGTTTATCTTATCATTGTTATGGTGATAATGTGAGGTATGTGGTTGACTCTAGACATCTTCTTCTTCTTCTTTTTCTTCTCCTCCTCCTCCTCCCTCTCCTCCTCCTCCTTCTTCTTCTTCTTCTTATAGTATGGCCCATCTTCTTGCTATTCCTATTGCTTCCCTCTTTCAAAAAACACTAACAGATTGATTTATTTCCCCTCAACAGAAAGAAAGCAAGATCACCCCTCTTCCTAAGGTCTCCAAACCAAGATCAGAAATTGATTACCTCTCAATATCTATTACGCCTGTGCTGTGGAAAATTTTGGAAAAATTATTGGTAAAAAATTATTATTGTCCTGTATTCACTTACCCAACTAAAAATAGTCTGTTTGCTGACCAATAAGCCTTCTGGCCTACAAGTTCAACTTCTGCAGCGCTCATGGCTTTCACACATCATTTACTAGACACTGTTGAGCATGAGCCTTATGTACGTTTAATTTCACTTGATTTTTCTAAAGCTTTCGACACAGCTAGACAAAATAGCCTTGCTATGCAGCTTGTCTCACTTCCAATTCCAGACTTTGTTTATAATTGGGTAATTGCATTATTATATCGTTGAGTGCATTGTACCGAGTTCTGTGCAATTGTCTCTTCTTGCAAAAATATCAATGCAACTTTTGTTCAGTGTCTGGTTCACAGATACATGGTAAAAAATAAAGTTCAAGCTAAAAACCAAGGCACCATCCCAGTTTGTTAGGTCTATCATTAGTATTATTGAGTCAAAATTTTAGCTTCCTATTCCAACTGAAAGGCGGTGCTCAACGTCTGTCTTACTTTGCATGGGTCAATAAAAATACGTTAATTGTAGAAATATATTCCCATACATTTGTGTTTTTTATTTCAAGATAAATCACACGTTACTGTAACATGACAATATGTGTGACACTTAAGCAATTGGTGAGCTTGAAATATAAAATTTTATTAGGCTTTAAATATGAAAAATGTCAAAAAATGTCAACAAATCGATAAATGTCGATTGTTCTCATTTTATGACTCCAAAACACGATGCAGTCTTATACTCCAGTAAGGCTTTGAAAGCACCATGTCAACAGCAGATTTCTTTGTTCATTGAGTGGGGGACAGCTTTCCGATTTGCCTCGACCACTTGGAGAAAACACTGCTTTCTTCTTCATCAGTGATCTTCTTCTTCTTTAGTTCTCTGCCGTCAGGCAGGTTCATATGTCCAAAGACGCCACGCATATCTGTTCTGTACGTTCCTCTTTAGCCATCTGTAACCATCCTTTGTCAGCGTCCAGTTCAGTAGCATTGTTCTTGGTCTTCCTCTTGTCTTCTTCCTCTCCAATATTCCCTCGATGATGTCTCTTACTATGGTGTCACTCCTCATGATGTGGCCAATCCAGTTTCTCTGCCTCCTCCGTATTGTCTCCAGCATTAACCTTTTCTCACCCAGTGGCGGATCCAGAACTGTTTTTAGGGGGGGCCAAAATCTTGGGAAAAACCAAGAAAATTTCGGAAAAATTTTTGTTTAGTCGTCTGCCAAAATTTTCTGGAAAAAAAAACAATTTCAACCGCCAAAAAAGTTTATGACCTTTTTTTTTTGTCATCTGCCAAAATTTTCGGAAAAAACATACCATTTCATCCGCCAAAAAAGTTGATGACCTTTTCTTTTTTTTTTTTAGTCCTCAACTTCAAAACCGAGCGGCGCGGGCCACGTCCCATACAATTATCCATTGTACCCATATTCGTATTACTAATTTCGGACCAAATGGGGGGGCCACGTCCCATGGCAGTTTTCAATGGGGGGCCATGGCCGGATTGGCCCCCCCTGGATCCGCCCCTGTTCTCACCCACCATCTGCAGTATTTCTTCGTTCGTCTTGTGTTCCATCCAGCTGACGTGCTCCATTCTTCGCCAAATCCACATTTCGAAAACCTCCAATCTTTTTATGTCATCCTTTCTCATTGTCCATGTTTCTGACCCATACAGGACTACACTCCACACCAGCGTCTTGACCATTCTCTTCTTTAGGTTCATATTTAGTTTTCCTCTGAGGAGTTCCCCTCTTGTGTTGAATGCGTCTTTTCCCATGGCTATTCGTCTTTTTTTATTTCTACATGGCATCTTGCATCATCTGTGACCATACTTCCTAGGTAGCAGAATTTTTCCACGTGCTCTATTTCCTCTCCGTTTAATGTGATCTTTAAAATTGCTTTCTTTCCTCCTTTGCTTATCCTCATATATAGTCTTTGTCTTTTTGATGTTTATTTTCATGTCGTATTCTGCCAATATCATGTTCAGTCGATCCATCATTCTTTGTAGTCCTTCTTGAGTGCCTGCCATCATTGCTTGATAAATTATCATCCGCGAATCTCAGAGCTTTTATCCCTTCATTCACTTCTTCCAACGTTTCCCTTACAATTTCTTCTATGTAGATATTAAATAGTATTGGGGAAAGTGGGCATCCTTGCCTCACACCTCTTCCTATCTTTCCTGGTTCCGAGCATTCTCCATCAATTCTTATTTTCACCTTCTGTCCCATATATATAGATTACCTATCAATCGCCTTTCCTGCCATTCCACTCCTATTCATCTTAGCACACTCATCAGCTTCTTCCAATCAATATCAAACGCTTTTCGTAGTCAACGTAACATATGTATAAGTCCTGTCCATGCTGGATACTTCTTTCCGTTAGAATTCTCAGTGCTACAATTGCATCTCTTGTTCCTCTTCCCTTTCTGAAGCCAAATTGATCCTCTCCAATACATTTATCATTTTCCGCTCTTGTCTGTAACCTTTTCGTGATAACTCTAAGTAGGATCTTTGATGCATGGGTAATGAGGCTTATAGTGCGGTGGTCCTCACATATTGTTGCATTTGCGTTTGAGTCAGTGATGAGTCAGTTTAATTCCTTGAACAACTTCACACTTCTCTCAGCGGTGTCGTTTACCACTCTCAATTGCTGACTTCAGTCTCTGCCCTGATGATAATCATTATTCGCAGTCTATTGCTCTGGTGTAAGTGTAAAAACGAATCACCAAACTGAGTACTTCAGGCATGGCAGTAGTGTCAACGTTCGCTGGGTTGCAAACTCGCCCAGGCAATCCCCCCTCCTTCAGTGTCACAACACTACCCGTCAACATCCTTTCACCATGCTTTACAGCAGTGGTTCCCAACCTTTTTTGACTTTAGGGCCACTTTTTCTAAGTCGGAGGACACAAGGGCCACTTTTTCTTAGTTAAAGGACATCAGGACGTTTAGGGGCCACAATGTTAAAATTTAATTAACTAAAAGCATATAAACCTGTTATTATTGATTCAAAATAGAATGCTTGATGTTATTTATAGACGTCAAAATAAAATAATTTGCAATAGAAAATAATTAAATGTTCTACCCTGTCCAAATTGTCAAATTTTTCATATATTTTTGTTAATTCTTTAAGAAATGAGGGCCATTTTTGAGGACTGGCGGGCCATTTCTTGAGGCCTCGCGGGCCACGGGTTGGGAACCGCTGCTTTACAGCCATTCGGTAAAAGATCTTCACCTTATCTGTGACAGGCAGACTTTGGAAACATAGCAGAGTCAGACTTTCAGCCTTATCTAAAAGGTACCAAGTACTGCTAATTTTCTAGGACCTTCATGGCAGCAACGCTTATCTCCTATGGGTAATAGTTAACTGAATCATATTTTCCAAGATCAATCAAAATTGACAGATCTTGTCCTGGAGTTTCTGCAGCAAGAGGAGGCCTTTGCCCATGCCTTTGAGTGAAGAAGGGAACCAAATCATACAAATGGATGAATCTGAGTTCCTTCCCTCTGCCTTAGATTGAATAGATCATGTTGATTGGTAAATCGGTATATTTTGATTTCATACAGTAACCTGACCATTCAACATGCATGGTAATTTGGGCTCTCCAGTTTCTTATTGAATGCTGACTTCCAATGACAACCATTTACAACTGAATGATTTCTTGATGGTCATCTCTGAAACTGACTTTATTTTCAGCAGACTGCTTGAGAAAACGGAATGCTCTCTCATGGGAGGATTCAGTCACGGATACGACTTCTAGTACTCATATGCTGTCACGTGTCACACCATCCCACACAGTCTCTTAAAGATTGGATTATATTTTGAATTAGATGGGCCACAACAGAAGATGAAGATTTTGGCTATCTGTCAAATCATGTCATGCAAGGAATGGACACTTAAACACCCATAATATCACAAGTTTAGTCATGTGGCAAATGGGGAATCAATTGACACAAATTGTGCCTGTGGCAGTAAAAAGGTTAATGTGGCCAGAGCCATAATAACCATTGACTCTTTGTCTGGTATTGAATGAAAATTATTTTTGCTCTTGAGAACATTGCTAAACTTGAACTCAGCTACTGGAATATTTCAGTTTCTGTCTTGTTTGTCTATCTTTTCAGCAGAGTCAATCATTCATGACACATGTAAGGGCAAAAAAATAATGTTGTGTTTCCGGTAACAGAGCTAAAAAAAATTGGGTAGGTAGGTCGAAAAATATTTTTATTTTAGTAAAATATTTTTATACAGTGACTATCCGAAAAATTATACCCCGCTGCTCTTTTTTGCACAAAGGTACATGCTGCAACAAAGTACATGCGCTAAGCAAGTATAAACTGCCTATTTTCCGACTGTCTGCACCTAAAACTGCTCCAGAAACAACCCTCTGGTAAGATAAAGTGGGAAAGTAAGGGTATGATGAGTGAGAACAGAACACCACCACTAGGGGTCGTTCCAGACTGGCCAAGCCAGTGACTAGTTACACCTAGAGGTGACTCAAGTGAGAATGATAAGGTTAGAGGTTTCTCAAGACTGGCAGCAAGAAGTAGTTAGGCAGGCGTGAAACTCCGATGCAGTGTCCGCGCTGTAGTCGGGAGCGCTTCTGAGTAGGTAGCTTGAAGGGGCGCTATAGAAATTGAAAGATCAATAGAATAAAATGAAACATTCTATTCACTTCAAAACTTCTTTTTGGCCATGCTGGAGTCGGGAGCTCCTCTGAGTAGTTTTCTTGAAGAGGTGTGCTATATAAATACTTGAATGAATTAATGTTAAATCCTTCACCAAAGGGTGCTCTATTTAAAAGAGAACTGCTCAGTGAGGGGAAGAGAGCAGATTTAGTAGAAGAGAGCACTGTGAGCACAAGAAGGCTCAGTAAACACAACAAAAAAGAGAGCAGAAAGAAGCAGAGAGCAAAGGAGGGCACAGTGATCACAAGAGAGCCTAATCAGCTTAGAAAGGCACAGTGAGCTGTGAGCACAAGAAGGCTCAGTAAACACAACAAAAAAGAGAGCAGAAAGAAGCAGAGAGCAAAGGAGGGCACAGTGATCACAAGAGAGCCTAATCAGCTTAGAAAGGCACAGTGAGCTGTTTGTCCATCTTAGGATGGACAAACAGCTAGTTAAACTATAAACTTGCAGCAGGCTGTGTATAGCCATCATTTGCTACAAGCTAGATGGTCCTGTAGGCTGTACTCAATACCTGCAACGAGCTACCCTGAGAAAACCCTCCTTTCAGATCTATTACTTTCTCCTCCATCCACCTCACAACCGCCTGCCTTGTCAAACTGACCGTGGGAAACTATTGATTGCTCCAATTAACAGACCATTATGGTACATTGAAAGACGGCTGCTTACGATCGTCGCCTGGGTTAGTGAATGCTATAATTATAATGTCCCTATTATACATCACGGCAGGCAATGTAACTGTAAATAAAAAATAAGAAATAAAAAAATTAATTTAAAACAAATTACAGAATTTTTAAAAAATTTAAAATTTAAAAAATATTCCAAACAATTTTCCGAGTCGCGGCATTAAAAGTGAGTCGGTTGGGTTACCGGAAACCATGGGCAGAGTTTATCAGGGGCTAGGGGGGCTAAGCCCTTCCCCCCCCCAAGAATCTACCGACTTGACCATGTATCAATAAGGACTCACAAGGGTAAAAGAATGGTACTTGTGGGGGCAACAAGAGAACAAAAGACCTAGACTGTGAGTTGCTGGCCACCAGCCCCTCCTCTCTACATCAAAACTGTGAAAACGAAGTCTGGCAGTCTGTAGCAGTATCGTAGTATAATTCGTTAAATGTGTAAAAAGCAGGTTGGCAGACTGCAACCTGGGACATTGAGACAAACTAAAGATAGTAGGAAAGATAGTAGGAGTAATCAGTTATTAGTGTATATCACATTACTACTCACATTACTACCGTATTGTCACTTGAGGTGAGATTCTATGCATATTTCATGGAAGTTCAAAGTTGTGCATTTGCTCCCTGATCATGGCACGTGGGCGACTGGTGATTTGTGAAGGACCATCTTGTCCGACTTCAGTCTTCACAGAATAACCCAACATTGGAACAGCTGTTTAGAAACGCAACTAACATTTTTTACTTCTGCCTTGGTAGATCTTGGCCATGTAGTGAACCCCATCCTTCCTTATGAGATTTCAATTAAACTCGATGACTAAAAAAGGTGTTTATGGAAAATAGTATTTTTTATGAGATTTCGATTAAATTTGATGACTAAAAAAGGTGTTTACGGAAAATAATATTTTTTTATGAGCACTTACTTAGCACTTAGTCCTTCCTCGCGCTGGCAGCGCATCGGGCGACACAGCCTCTCCACGTTATCCTGTCTTCTGCAGTCATCCGAGCATCCTCCCACATCATTCCGCCGTCTTCCAAATCCTGAGTAACCGTGCTCCTCCAGGTCTTTCTGGGTCTTCCTCGACTCCTTTTCCATCCCGTCGGCGTCCAATCCAGTATCTGCTTTAGATTTCTCTCCTCTTTTGATCTATGTACGTGACCCAACCAACGTAAACGCATCTTCTTCATCATGTCTTCCAGTTTCTCCATAGATGTTCTCCTTCTTACTTCTTCATTTCTGATCTTGTCCCTCCAAGTGATCTTCAATATCCTTCTCAGCCAACGATGATGTGCTGCCTCCAGTTTCTTCATATTGGCTTTTGTCATAGGCCATGTCTCTGCCCCATACAGCAACGTTGTCAATACCAAAGCTCTATACAATCTTGTCTTTGTTACTATACTGAGTCCTTTGTTCCTCCATATGTTGTTCAACCTTCCAAATGTGGCATTGGCTTTTCCCATTCTGCTTCCAATCTCCTTATCACAGCTGCCATTGTTTGAAATTGCACTTCCCAGGTAGCAGAAGTGCTCCACCTCCTCCAGCACATCCTCCCCAACTTTGATGTTCTCCGTCGTTGTCCATTTTCCTATTTTCATAATCTTTGTTTTTGTGGTGTTGATCTTTAATCCGACCAGACCCGCCTCTCTCTCCACACTGTTCGTGAGTTTACTCATCCCTCCCCAAGACTCCTCCAGTAGTGCTATATCGTCTGCGAAGTCTAAGTCCGCAAGCTTTCCGGCTCCTTTCCACTCCAGTCCACACTCTCCATCTTTTGTGCTCCGTCTCATCACCCAATCGATCGTTATCAGGAATAGCAATGGTGACAAGATGCAACCCTGACGCACCCCTGTGACAATCTGAAACCACTCTCCTAATTTCCCCTCCGTTCTTACTGCACACCTGCTTTCTCTATACATTTCTTTTATGATGTTTATAACCTTCTCTGGTATACCGTATTGTGCGAGGATGTTCCACACCACAGGTCTTTGGACGCTGTCAAATGCCTTTTTGAAGTCGACGAAGTTGACAAGCACATTAACATTCCCCTCTACGCACTTCTCGATAATCTGTCTCAGTATGAAGATCTGCTCGCTGCATGACCTGCCCTTTCTGAAGCCCGCCTGTTGTTGTCTCAGAATGTTATCTACTGTGCCCTGTATTCTTCTCAAGATTATGCTGGCCAGCACCTTACCAGGTATGGAGAGCAACGTGATTCCTCTCCAATTATTGCAATCACTAAGGTTCCCTTTCTTCGGCAGCGGTATGATAATCCCGTCTCGCCAGTCTCTTGGAACCTCCCCTGTCTTCCATATCATATTGCATAGGTGCGCCAGGACTCTGTTCATCTCATCACCTCCGTTTTTCAGCAGTTCTGGTTGTATATTATCAACTCCAGCAGACTTTCCATTCTTTAATCTTCTCATCGCTTCTTCTACCTCTTTCTCCGTGATATCTTCCAAGTTCACATCCAAGGTTGGTAGACATTGTTCCTGTGTGAAGTCGTGCATAATCTCTGGTTCTGGGCAATTTAGGATTTTGTCAAAATGCTGTCTCCATCTTGCTGCCTGTTCCTCGTGTGTTCTAAGTGTGTTTCCTGCAGCATCTTTAATTGGCAACCTTTGCGCCATCCCTCCCGTTAACTCCTTTGTGATCTTGTATAGTGTCTTCGAGTCGCCTCTCTCTGCCGCCCTCTCTGCCTCCTCTAGACGGTTCTCTGTCCACACCTTCTTGTCCTCTCTGCAGCGTTTCTTTACCTCCTTGTCCTTCTTTCGGTAGTCTTCGCATATATCCTCTGCATTTGTTCCTGTGTTGTATGCCTGTTCTCTCCTGCTTTTGAGCTCTCTACGTTCGTCGATTGCTCCCCATGTACCTTCCCTGATCCATGTTTCCTTCCTTGTTCCCCTCCTCAACCCGATCACTTCTTTCGCTGTTTCGTTAATCGTGTTTTTTATCCTCGTCCAGCTTTCCTCAATTGACTCCTGTTGTGCTCCCTGTTCGCCCAGTATTTCAAATCGGTTCTTTAATTCCAGTTGAAACGTTTCCTGCACCTCCTTCCTGCTTAACTTGGCTACATCTATTACCCCATGCTCCTGCTTTCCAATCTGTTTCTTCAACTTTAGTTTTAATGTCGCAATAACCAAATGGTTATCTGAGGCAGCATCCGCTCCTCTGTATACCCTCACGTCCTGCATCGCCGTTGCCCATCTCTTGGAAATGCAAATGTGGTCGATCTGATGTGTAGTCTTTCCATCCGGGGATCTCCATGTCTCTTTATGAATGGTCTTATGTTTAAACATGCTTTCCCCCTATCTTTAGTTTGTAGTTGCTGCAAAAACTGAGCATTCTCTCTCCATTGTCGTTCCTTTCTCCAGCAGCCTCTGCTCCTATTACATCCATCCATCCATCTCTTTCCTTCCCTATCTGCGCATTGAAGTCGCCCATGACTATTCTCTGGTCGTGTCCCGGCACAGCGTCCATGACATCCTGCAACTGCTCGTAGAAGTCATCTTTTTCCTCGTCCGTGGCCATATTCGTTGGTGCATACACCTGTATTATAGTTGTCTTCGTATGTCTAGTCTGGATCCTGATGGTGATTATTCTGTCGCTTACCGGCTCCCATCCAATTACCGCCGCTGCCATTCTTGCATCGATTGCTATACCTACTCCTCTTTCATGCCTGGTTCCTCCAGAGTGGTATATATTCATTCCTTCAGATGTAGTAATTCCGCTTCCAGTCCATCTTATCTCGCTCATTCCCAATATCTTCAGTTTGTATTTCCTCATCTCTGCCAGCACCTGCGCCAGCCTTCCCGTAGCGTACATTGTTCTTACATTCTTATGAGACTTCAATTAAACTCGATGACTAAAAAAGGTGTTTATGGAAAATAGTATTTTTATGAGATTTCGATTAAATTCAATGACTAAAAAAGGTGTTTACGGAAAATAATATTTTTTTATGAGACTTCAATTAAACTCGATGAATAAAAGAGGTGTTTACTGAAAATAGTATTGTTCATTTTTTATGAGATCTCAACTAAACTCGATAACTAAAAAAGGTGTTTACGGAAAATAATACTGTTCATTGGGTTTTTTTTGAGATCTCAATTAGACTCGTTCACTAAAAAAGGTGTTTACGGAAAATAGTATTGTTCATCGGTTTTTTTATGAGATCTCAATTAAACTCGATGACTAAAAAAGGTGTTTGCGAGAAATAATATGGTTTTTATTATAGATTTTAACTAAACTCGATGACTAAAAAGGTGTTTACGGAAAATAGTATTTTTTATGAGATTTCAATTAAACTGGATGACTAAAATAGGTGTTTACAAAAAATGGTATTTTTTATGAGATCTCAGTTAAACTCGATGACTAAAAAAGGTGTTTACGGAAAATAGTATTTTTATGAGATTTCAATTAAACTCGATCACTAAAAAAAGTGTTTACTGAAAGTAGTATTGTTCATTGGTTTGGTATGAGATCTCAATTAAACTCGATGACTAAAAAAGGTGTTTTTGGAAAATAATATGGTTTATATTATAGATTTCAATTAAACTGGATCACTAAAAAAGGTGTTTACGGAAAACAGTATGGTTTTTATGAGATCTCAATTAAACTCGATGACTAAAAAATGTGTTTACGGAAAATAGTAAGGTTTTTATGAGATTTCAATTAAACTTGATCACTAAAAAAGGTGTTTACGGAAAATAGTATGGTTTTTTTATGAGCTCTCAATTAAACTCGTTGACTAAAAAATGTGTGTCTGCAAAAATTGTATGGTTTTCATGAGATCTCAACTCGATGACTAGAAAAGGTCATCAACTTTTGGGCCGAAAAAAAATTCTGGCGCCGCTCGATCTTTACAAAGTCATCGTCTGACAACCAAACTCTAAGTTTTTTAGCCCCCCCCCTCCCCAAGAATGGAAACCAAACTTCGCCCATGGCGGAAACACAACGTTTTTTTTCTTGGCCTAATTAAAAGTTTCATAAATTGGACACAGATTTCTATACACTACACCTCTAGGAGTCTGTATAAGAACTATAGCTGTAGTTTTTAAATTACGGTTATTTATTTTGTTTTTGGTGCCTATGGCATATGTTTTTGTCTTAGGAACAGGAGAAAGAAGGTATGACCATAGAGGGTCATGTATTCGTTGAGTTGGGTCCTACAGCCATATCAGAAGATGATGGCCAAGAGCACCACATCAACCAGTTAAAGGCTCGAAAACAAGAGCTCACCAGAAAATTTGCTGAACAGGTTTGTTCAGTTCATTAGCTATTGCTGATCAGAAATAATTCGTTGAACCAGAATAATATTTGCCGCACGAATCAAAATATATCAAGCGATGCTGATTACAGCATGCAGTCACAATTCACCTCGAATTTCAAAGGGCCACTAGGACCACCCCTCCTAGCCCAGCCCTACAGAAGTGGGGATGAGCTGGGTCAAGAACCAACATATCTAAGGCAACACCGGTTACCGCAGTGGGTCAGGCAGGGTGGAGGAGTGAAAGGAGGCTGGGATAGGAGAAGTGTGGTGACGTTAAGGGGCATTCATTCATTCATTCTGAGAATTCATATGGCGCCTCTTCAAGATACAATTAACTACTCAGAGACGCTCTTTGCGCTGGCCGGATGTTAAATGTAATTTCGACAAAATAAAATAGTACATCAATTTGCAAAAATAAGACACAGTAAGCTGAAAGAAGAGTCACTGTTGGCTGGCACACACACACAGGTGGAACCAACCAACATGCAGATTCCAGTCTGCAGCCGAGGGATGGTGGGGATGGATGTTAAGAGTCTCTGGACGAGGTTGCGTCGATAGAGTAGAGCGACGACGGTTGACATCGCTCGCAAACACGGTGACGCTGCCAAGAGTAGTCCCTCGATGATGGAAGTTATATTATATAATTTCTGCCTATGTATAGTCATAACGTTTCAATAAAGTCTGCTATATAAATATAACGATTTACTGTAAGCGCGAATCACCTTGTTTCCGATTATTTGCTGGCACTGATAAGGTCTTCAGAAGGTAAGGTATTCATTGGCGGACTGAATAATTTGAAATGAAGACTTCGACATGTCATAAGTCGGTTTCATTATGCAAAGCAATCTTGTTAAAAGTGTTTTTTTAGCGAATTTAAGTGTGCACACTGTGCGCCCATTGTAGCACTTTTTCGAGAGTCCAAGTTATATTGCAGCCAGAATTTATTTAATCAATCCCACTTACATATAACCTTAAATATCGAGCGTGTAACCTGCTATTGTGCCAGGGGGTAATGACGAGCATATGTTCTACACTTAAACCTAGTATTGGCGTTCAACAGTTCTCAATAACAATGGTTCTTGACCAGGAAATGTAATGTATTTTTGAAAGTTTACGTCTTTTTGCCAAGACTATATAATTAAGCGTACATATAAGTGGAAGATTATATATTTGAAGTGGGAATGTATGCGCGTTACTTTCACACACGCATATCGAAATAACCCAAGATGGCGGCCTTGTGGACGCATAGATTCCCATATAAACTTGCCATTTTGTTGAAGAATTAGTTTCAAATGATGCCAGTTTTGATAAATCTAGCGATTAATAATTGTTTGATATATCGATTGACGAAAATAAAGTGGGTTGGCCAGGAAATTCCGACTTTTACACGGGTTGATAGATGGCATTCACCGTATTCGCGTTGTCACTGCAAAGAGAGTGGGATGAAACTATTTGGTAACTGGCAAATTGTACTTCATTTTCGATGCCTTGCACAATATTTATATTTTTAATGTGGAAGAGACAGCAGATAACACCAAAAATGAACATTTCCATAAACTTTATATAATTTTCTATATAAGTATCGTATGTTCACAAGTATAACATGCATACGTGTATAACACGCACCCGAATATAACCCGCTACTTTTGCGATTTCAGTAAAAATTGAATTATGTGATAATGATTATATGATAATGGAGACTTTTTGGGGGGAGACTGTCACGCGACACCGGCCCTGTCCATAACGAAACAGTTCTGTAGCTATTAGTTGATATGCAAAATTTGCAACATTCCTTTCCTGGCATGACTTTTTCTACCACTGTGCGTGATTTGGGTGTGACCTAGGACCAGGAATTGACCCTTTCTGATCACGTGAGAAATGTATGTCGCACTTGCTTAGAACTACCATCTTCGTCGGATTCGCTCGGTGCGTCGCTCTCTTACAACGAAAGCCGTCACTACTCTGATGCATGCATTTATATGCACGAGAGTTGACCATGGCAGTGCCATTTATGCACGCTTAACTCTTTCACGCATTAATAAGTTACAATCTGTCCTTAATGCTGCAATTCGCCTCATTGTTTCTTCAAAAGTTTGGGCATATATCAAGTTTTATATGGGAGGAACTGCACTGGTTGCCTATGCAAAAACGTATTGAGTTTAAGATTCTAATGCTCATTTGTAATTGCCTAGCAGGCCAAGCTCCGATCTATCTTATGGAACTTTGCGTACCTGTGCTATCCATTCCAAGCCGTAGATTCCTTCGCTCTGCAATGCATGGTGACCTGGTTGTTCCTATGGCTCGATCTTCCACAGTGCTGCATAGAAGTTTTGTATGTCTTTCTGGAATAAGTTACCTATTAGTCTTCGTAACGAACTTCTTTGTCTTTCTTTGCCCCTTTTCCGCAAGCGTTTGAAAACCATTCTCTTTGATTACGGTTTGGTGTGAGGTTGGGAGCGCCTCTGAGGAGTTCTCTTGAAGTGGCGCTATATAAATGTTCAATTACAATTACAATTAGTCACCACATCACTTAGAATGTTCATTAGAGCTCTTACAAATTTGAGTGGCTGCTAGTTCAGTTGTTATGGTTGCCAGTAGGGTAGGTTTTCATACAGTCCAGTAGTCCAATCCAGTTTGCTTTGGCGGCTGGTAGAGTAGGTCAACTTGCATCTGCCCAGTGTGCCCACAGTTTAATGCAATCACATTAAATGTTGAGTTGAGCTTCAACTTTGAAATACCACGAAATGTCATTCCAAACACTTATTCCGAGAGCAGGAACAATTTGTCCCCCCCCCCCCCCCCCGTTTGTTTAAATTGCCCTTAAAGCAGCATGCATCCGCCAGTCTGATGCGACAACAGAAACATTTTTGGTTGGTCTCCAGCATCGAAACAGGACAAAATAGTCATTCCAAAATCTTACTCCAGGTGCAGGAACTAACCAAGGACAGCCACCTGTTTTGTTGGGAGTGGTTGACTGGACAAATCTAGAATTACAGTGGTTTAAATAATGTGTCAGTTCTCCCATACTGGGTGCAGTTTTTAAATTTTGTTTTGTATGTTGATGTCTTACTAATTATCGTCTATCTGAAGCCCTATATCTTCTGGAATTGAAATTCTGGAATTAATGAATTAATTAATCTACTGGTGCCTCGTATGTTTGTACTGTCTCATCGTGTTTAAAACATGTTTTCTTTGCTATCTATTGTGCAGTGAAAATGTTTTTTTAAGTTTATGAAATATTCTTTTTCTACAGATGAAGAAGCAAGAGAGCCTCCAAGCGGCTTTTGAAAGTTCTCATCAGGATTTCCGACGAATTGAGCTAGAGATTCGTCCTGTTTTTCTTGTGCTTGACACTAACTGCTTAATTGATCATTTAAGAAACATCCAGAAACTTTTGGCAACGAGGAAGTACACCTTCGTAATACCACTTGTAGGTGAGTCCAACTACTTTTATGCTTCTTCATAACAGCTTCCTGAAAGAGTTATTAACGCCTCTTATATACCAATGACAGGACAATTTATCGACCAGATTGGCCAATCAATAATTTATTGAGCCAACGACATTGCATACCATCACTCACCATCGGTTGCTATAAACGTCTTGGCAGGATTCTAAAATCGGCTGTTCTACCCTGAGTACGGTACCTTTGCGTCATCTATGGCAGCGGTGCGCAACCTGCGGCCGTACGGCCGCATGCGGCCGTGAGAGGAATTATTGGCGGCCGTGAAATCAAATCTAACTCTAACATACTGGCGGCCGTTTGTAGATAAATTCATAAATATTTTTATTCTATTGTGTTGAAAGTTAGATTATATGATGCAATTAGCTGCATTTGTGTTCTTTATTAACCTATAATTATACTTTCACTTGAAGCGCACACGTACGCGCACGAACATAAATAAGCACCCACACCCACCAATTGCCCGTCGCATGTGCATGCATCTTAGAGGTATCAGCTGCGTACACGTTTCCTCCAGATGTACATGTAGCTCAAAGAGCCCGCCAGAGTAGCCTACTAATGACTCGTATCCAGCCCAGGACAGTCAATCATTGTGTACAATCATGGACCAAGATTCCTCCCTCCACTAGTGAGTTGAAAGATCTTGAAATTGTACGAGCAGGGCTGACCGTCAGCTGGCCATTGCTGGCGGGGGAAGTGACCAATGAAACTTACACCACAGATCATTTTTAATTATATTAGGTTACAAATGTACTATAAATGCATCATCTGTATAGAGCAGAATGGAAAACAGGTGGCGTAGAAAGCTGCATGGGGCTCAGACCTTGATCATGCGTTTGTCTGATTTCATGAATAGATCACCCACTCACTGCGACTAGAAGAGAAGGAATACTAGATTTTCTGTATTCTATCTGTAAAATGTAAACTTAGTGCAAATCACAAATTGTCAGCTGTTGATTATGATGTCTCTGAAGAGAAAGAGAACATTTGAATAGGAGAAAAGAAGCTTCAATGAGAAATGGGAAACCGATTTTTTTGTAGTGGAGAAGGCTAATAAACTAAATTTTTGAGGTGGGTACACGCCGGCCGGAAAAATTCGACTTTTGGGGCGAAATTTCTGACAACCTGTTTTTATTCATCACAATTTCTGACGCCTTTTTTAGTCATCCCTTACTTTTCTTATTTTTTTGACCCGTGATACGTTCAAAAGCACTTATTTCCGAGATTTTATAGGCCTACTATTTTCTCCTGAGCTCCTCTCACATATTTATTGAAGCCTTATACCACTCTGATCAGCACTGAAAATGTACAGCAATTTTGCTTAGATGACAGCTTAAAATGCTGCCATTGCAATGTGGAAATTTTTGAAAATCAAACCTTCCCCTCTCGGCGCCTCGGTGATATTGTCCGGCAGACGCTCTTTTGCCCCTCTCCAGAAACCTCGATTCCCCCCCCCCCCCCAGATGAGGGGAACTAGATTAAACACTGGCGGCCGTGGTAAGAATGTAAGCCTTTAATGCGGCCAACACTAACGAAAAGATTGCGCACCCCTGATCTATGGTGATGCAAAGGACCCATGAACCCACCATTTCCTCTAACACTAAACATCATTAGCCCTCGAGCTACCAAGGGGGTGGTATCCACCCCCCTAGGTTTTTTCGATTTCAAACTTGTTCCATATGGAATAAAAATTTGACCTTTTAGGTAGCTGTAGGAGGTTCATTGGCACACATTTTGAGGTAAAATGTGAGAGGATACCTCACACCGTTCAAAAGTTATACCCATTGTACCCAAGGTACCAAAGGATGGATACAACCCCCCCTTTAGATTTTCGCCTATATCTTTTTAGTCACTTAATATTAAGAGAAACAAATTATACCACTCTATAGAGGGAATGTGGGGCTACATTTTGATGGTCACTGAGTTGTCTTTTGACAACCGGAAGTGCTCAAAATAAATTAAAAAATATATATAAAGGTGTTTTATTTTCGTAAAATTTACATGTTTTTTTCTATTATAACATATTCATGAATTTTTTTTTAGAGAAATAAATTATGTCATTCTATAGAGGGCATTCAGGGCTATTTTGTGATACCAATTGATTTGTCTTTTGATGACTGGAAGTGCTCAAAATAAATTAAAATGTGTGAAAATGTTGATTTTTTTACGACGCACACAGACAATGGCATAATTTCTTGTTTCATGTTAGTTGTTGATAGATATGCATGTTTTTCTCTTTTTTGTACCTAAAAAGGACTTATAACTAGTTTATATAGTTGAAAATAAATGTTACTTTATTATGTAAAAATAATCTTGTATAGATAAATCATGTTCTACACACACAGAATCCAACATTTTACTTATGCGAAAGTACACGTTTTGTGGAATCTACTGGTGCTCATGGAAAAAATTCATAATTTCAAGGTGCATTCATATATTTTAAACCTAAATATATCATTTTGTGCAGAAATTAATGCTGAATCCATTGGTGTATTACAAGTTATGATATCTCAAACCAAACCCAAAAATCCCCCTCCCCCTTGGTAGTCTGTGTTTAAAAAAAAGCTTGGTAGCCTGAGGATTAACTTGACGGATGGTGCCTGTGTATAGCTACTGCTGCTTTATTGCATTATTATTGCTATACTTTATTATTACTTCTGTCTTTTATTCAGTAATCTTTTGATATCTCATTGTGCGTTTGCAAGTGCAGTTAATAAAGGCTATATTTATTTGCTCTAAAAAAATGGTACGGCTTTTCGGGGTACAAAGGGATATCTAAAAGGGACAGAAGTCCCACTTAAGTAAGTAAGTAAGTAATCTTTATTACTTAGTTTACTTAGTTACTTAGTCCTTCCCGTGCAGATCTGCACATCGGGCAATGCATCTCCTCTACTCGTCCCTATCCATCGCCAGTTTTTCAGCTTCCTCCCGTGACATCTCCGGTTTGGGTCCGCTATTCCGAGGGTCCAGTATTCCGAGGGTCCACTATTCCGAAGGTCCACTATTCCGAAGGTCCGCTATTCCGAAGGTCCACTATTCCGAAGATTGTACTGTTATACGCCTATTATGATAAATCAGTCAGGTTTGGGTCCATTATTCCGAAGGTCCACTATTCCGAACCCTAAACCTAACCCTAACTCACCGTAAACCTATAACCACCAAGGATACAGAACAAAATACAGTGGATATTTGGAATAGTGGACCCTCGGAATAGTGGGCCGTTACAGTAATCTCCGAACTTATGAAGCTCGGGGATTTTTAGTCAACGGAGTAATTTGAGAATGGGAGTGATAATTACGATTGTGCTTGGGTTTCCCGTCCTGATGACACCACGGGCTAGTAAGCGGTGGGTTAGTTACAGACGTTTGAGGTTTTTGGAATCGAGGTTGAGGAAAAGAAAATTGCAGTAGTCGTGCTTTGAGCAGGAATTAGGGCCTATTATTCATCAATCTTATATATTACAAGCTGTGCCCGGCCACGCGTTGCTGTAGCTGAAAAGACCGTTCAACCCTCCCTTTCTACCTCCCTTACCCTGCTTCCCTCACTCCCCTCTCCCTCCCTCCGTCCCCTCCCCTCCCCTCCGTCTCCTCCCCTCCCTCTAGTCCCCTTCCCTCCCGTCCCCTCCACTCCCCCTCCCCTCCGTTCCTCCTCCACTTGGCCGCATTCGCGAAGGCAAGGTTGTGTGAAAATTGAAATTGAAATCGCTCGAATCGAATGCAAAATTGTGCGAAAAGATTGCGACTTAAAAAAAGAATTTACAAAAGCGATCGTATTCGAAATTGGTAAAAATTTGAAAGGAATCGGTCAAGAACGGTGAATAACTTTCTGAGATCCTTGATTTTGTACAACCGACAGCTACATATTTATATGCGCTATAGCAAGACGAGCGGATATGCGCCATAAAAACGCGGCCGTGTTAAAATGCACGCTGTGCAAATTGGAAATCGAAATTGCTGGAATCGAATGCAAAGTTGTTTTTAATTGTCGAAAAGTTTTGCGCTATTCCAAGACACATTTTACAAACCCGATTGTATTTGAACGGAACTTTTTGATAAAATTTTGAAAGGAATCGGTCAAAAGCTTTCCGAGATCCTTGATTAAATACAAACTTTTACATTTTTATTTATATACTAGCTGAACCCGTCCACGCGTTGCTGTGGCTGAAAAGAGCGTCCAACAATCCCTAACTACCTCCATTCCACCTCCCTTCCCCGCACCATCCCACTTACCCTCCCCTCTCCCCTCCCCTCCCCTATCCTCTCTCTTCCCCTTTCCCTTCTTATCCCCTCCCTTTCCCCCTCCCCTTCCACTCCCTCCCTTTCCCACCCCTCCCCTTCCCATCTCCTCCCCCTCCCCTCCCTACCCGCCTCTTCCCCTTACCTCCTCCCATCCTCCTCTACCTCCTCCCGTCCCTATCCCCCTCCCTTCCCTCCACCTCCCACTCCACCCTACCTTCTCCGCCTCTCAGTCCCATCTCCCTCCCTACCTCCCTCCATCCATCCATCCATCTCTCCATCCATTCCTCTGCCTCCCTGCATGTCTCCCTCCTCCATTCCTCCCCTCCGCTCCCTCCCCTCTTTCTTCGTCCCGCTCCCTCCCCCTCCTTTCTCTCTCACACCGACGGTGAAGGAAGACAGGGAGGGAGGTGAGAAAGGGAAGGAAGGGAGGGAAAGAGGGAGGGAGCCAGAGGGACGGACGGACGGAAGGAGGGAGGAGGGAGGGACGGAGGGAGGGAGGGAGAGAGGGAGAGAGGGTGGAAGGGAGGGAGGGAGGGAGGGAGGGAGGGAGGGAGGGAGGGAGGGAGGGAGGGAGGGAGGGAGGGAGGGAGGGAGGGAGGGAGGGAGGGAGGGAGGGAGGGAGGGAGGGAGGGAGGGAGGGAGGGAGGGAGGGAGGGAGGGAGGGAGGGAGGGAGGGAGGGAGGGAGGGAGGGAGGGAGGGAGATTTGGATATATAACAATCTTCGGAATAGTGGACCTTCGGAATAGTGGACCTTCGGAATAGTGAACCTTCGGAATAGTGGACCCTCGGAATAGTGGGCCGTTACCGACATCTCCAGGCCTCTCAACTTCTCAAGTCATCCTTGATAGTGTCCTTCCAGTTCTTTCATGGTCTTTATTAGCACAAGACAAATGCTCATTCTTTACAAGAAATATATACATACAATGGTGTGCCATTAAAAAGTGGCACAGTGGCACATTAATAGCAGAGTGGCACATTAATTGAACAAAACAAAAGAGTTAATACAGAAGCAGTATTTAAAAACAAATAAAGACCGACTGTTTTTTATCGGATATTTTCGATTTTCCTCATCACCGGAACATGAACAAACCCCTGCAGGTCAGATCAGGGTTCAAACATTAACAGACCTACTAGCATTATCCAAATTTATACCTGCATACAGTGCATAGTGAAAGAACAATGAAGGATTTCTTATGCAACAAAGTGTGAAACTGGGGTCATTCAAAAGAATGCCCTTCCTCTTAAGTTAAATTTATGTAGGTGTGTGCCTATTGGTGTGTGTGCAATGGTGATGAGGTAGCAAAGAGTTCATTTTCAAATTTCGTATAACGGACTATGTGAAAAATGAAGTATAAAAAAGTAATAAATGGTAAAAGGAATTTTTATCAAGTTTGACTGCAAAAATAGCAGGTTATGGTGTTTCATAACTCAAGTGGTTAATGTAACAGCGAGCACAGCGGCATAACTGGTGGCATTCTTTGTCAAACCATACCATTAATACTAGTTGCAAAAAAGGTTTTTTCCGTGTTCTATTCTCTCCCCAAAAACTTTATTTTTCACATCGTTTTTTATTTTTTTGTAATTTTATTTATTCATTTACTTTCTGTTGTTATTTTCCTTAATTTTGATTGTTTTCTGATATTCCTTATGTTTTCTGCCAACTCTCAAGGATTCAGATAACTAAAGTCATTATTTCATCGTTTAACATCATCATTTAAGAGATAGCCTGCATGTAATAGGTTCCTAATCAAAGTTTTCAAGGTTAAAATGTGGTTTTGGATGTAGCAAAGTCAAATTATTTTCCATTTTCAATTTTTATCGTTTTTAGTGGTTTTTTATTTTTTATAAAAAAACACGACGTTTTTTCCAGGGGGTTTTCACGTCGTTCTTTACATCTATGCCGCTAATGGATGGTAACGGGTCTTGACCTTGCGTCGAGGTAGCATCTTGTCAAGAAGATCTGTTGTAACTGAAGAGAAGTGGTCGAAGAGTTGAGAGACTGTTAGTTCATCCAGCGATTCATCAGATGATTAGAGTTTCATGGTACGAAGAGCGGAACAGGAGGCTTGAGCATCAAAGGACTTATGGTTAATGGTTGTATTGGTTAATAATAATAACGAAAATTTATATGGCGCCATAACACGATCATATCTCTACAAGGGCGCCTCACAAACAGCTAACTGTGGGATAAGCCATAGCAACAGATAAGTTTTAAGCTTTGATTTAAAAGAGTCTACTGAGGCGGCCAATCTGATGCCGGCAGAAGACTGTTCCAGCATCTGGGACCAGCAACCGAGAATGCACGGTCGCCGAAACGTGTCCTCATCCTCCCTACACGAAGGTTGGTCTTCCCAAGCGACCTGAGTTGCAGCCCGGAAGCGGAGGAATGGGTCTCGGAACAGTAGTCGTGGATGTATTCAGGCGCTGTCCCATGAAGCGATTTGTAGACCATCAAACTGAGCTTAAACTCAATTTGGAACGGGACAGGCAGCCAATGCAAGACATCGCGTAGGAGTGGTGTAACATGATCGTATTTTCTCCTATTACAAATGAGCTTCACCGTGGCATTAAGTACTGACTGAAGTCCGTCCAAAAGACATGCAAGGGCACCGGCCAGCAGTCTGTTACAGCGGTCCACTTGCGAGATGACGAAGGAAGCGACGGCTGCTCTAGCAGCCTTGAAGGGCAAGGACTTGATACAACTCCTGATGAGACGGAGCTGGCGAAAACAGCTGCTGACCGTCCAAGCCACATGGCGCCTCATGGACAAGTCAGACTCCAGCACAACGCCCAGATCACGCACCGAGGTCGAAGGCGTGATCGAAGCCCCGCAGACACTGAGCGCACCGGTGTCAAGATGAAGGCACTGTCTGCTGGTTGCGCACCACAGAAAGTCTGTCTTCTCAGGGTTGAGCCGCAGTCTGTTCGATCTCATCCACTCTGCGATCCGCTCAACACCAAGCTCCATTCGCTGCCGTTGATGTGCAACCGTTGATGGAGGTCCTGAGGTGTAGAGCTGCGTGTCATCGGCGTAGAAGTGTGATGACAGGCTGAGACTCGTGGCTAGCTCTCCCACGTCAGTGTAGAGTAAGAATAGCAGCGGGCCAAGCATGGAGCCCTGAGGAACTCTACAGATGAGGGAGCGGACGGATGAAAGAACCCCGTCGAAGAGCACTGACTGTTGGCGACCACAGACGTAAGGGCGGAGCCAGTCGAGCGCGACCGATCGAATCCCGAATGTTCTTGACAAGCGCTCAACCAAGATGTCATGGTCGACGGTATCGAACGCGATTGATAGATCCAGCAGACCAAGCAGAGCGTCGTCACCTGTGTTTATCACCTCGATGATGTCATTGACTACCTTCAGTAGTGCGGTCTCGGTTGAATGACAACTTCGATAGCAGTGAAGAACGTCACACATATAAGCAGAGACAGGGGCATATTTTGGAATGTGGCCAATGAGGCGAGCAGCCGAACGAAGAACGCGTTCAAGGCACCCAGTTAGACCAAGAGGCAGATCCACGAGTACCGAACTGCAGTGATCAATTCTACTGGTGACAAAGGCATGGACAAGTTGTCAGAGTAGCACTATGAGAGAGAGATCTTGATAATTCAATTGTGAGTGAAGGACTTGCCCAAGGTCCCTACGAGGCGGCTTGAGGTGAATTCGAACCTGCAACCCTCCGGCTGATAGGCACGAAACATACCCACTTCACCACTGTCTCCCACAATTATATACTTTTATGTTTAAGGTCAAATCATAATTTTTTTAACTTTCAATTGTAAGTTTCTGTGGCTCTGACAGGGCCGGATTAAGGCATGTTCAACATGTTCGGCCGAACAGGGGCCCCACACTTTATGGGGCCCCCCACACACGACAGGAAAAAAATTTAAGAGATTGTATAGTTTGACGAAATTTCAAACAAACAGCTAAAAAGGTAATCAGATTTTTCGATCGAAGATCGCCCAAAAATTTTTCGAACAGGGTTCCCACATTTCTTGATCCAGCCCTGGGCTCTGATATTTTTATTATAATAATAATAAACGAGTACTCACTACTCAGTACTATTACTGAAGTCGGACTTTATGTCCTGTCAATTTCGTAGGTTTCCAAACACGTCGTCCATGCCTTCGTATTTTAAGTAAAAAACGTTTTAAAGCTGTTCCAGACCATGAACTTAAAATAATATGGATCAAAATTTGACTGTGTAAAGTAATTTGTATAAGACGTGGGTAGGGTGAGTGGTTTGTAAAACTTTGTATAACCTGCATGTTATAGGAGCGAAAATACGGTATTTATAAGTAGATTTTAAATAAACATATAATTTTATATTGTGTTTTCTTTGCTCAATTTAATAAGGAACTTCTTGTCAACTACATTGATTTCAGGAAGGCATTCGATAGCATACACAGGGATTCACTATGGAAGATAGCGAAATTATACGGCATACCAGACAAGTATGTCAATATCTTCAAGGCTCTTTATCGGGAATCTGCATGCTGCATCAGAATGGGGAACAGAAACACACGTATGTTCAACATCACGACAGGTGTTAGACAGGGATGCGTCCTGTCCACCTTCCTTTTTCTCATGGTGATAGATTTCATCATGAGAAAGGCAGTAAACAACCCAACGCTTCGATTAGAGTGGAGAACTGATAGACTAGCGGATCTGGACTTTGCGGATGATGTGGCATTGCTGAGCAGAGCACTCCATGGACTGCAGGAAATTTCGGACAATATACAAGAGATTGGAGCCAAGGTGGGGCTACACATCAGTTCCGAGAAAACGAAAGCTATGATAATTGGACAGAAAGAATACCCACCTGTCGTGATAAACCAGCAGCGCATAGACTACGTTGAAAACTTTCAGTACTTGTACAGCTCAATTGTGATTCCAACAGCAATCTATGCATGCGAAACATGGAAAAGCACCAAGAAGAGTTCTCAGAGACTGAATGTCTTCCACAGAAGGTGCCTACGAACAATCTTGGGTATATCATTGAGGGATCACATCCGCAACGAGGAGGTCCTGAGGATGGCGGGGTTGGAGGATCTGGAGATAACAGTCGAGAGAAGAAGAAGGAGGATGGCTGGACATGTACTCCAGATGCCAGAGCAAAGACCAGCAAAGAAGGCGTTGTCATGGATACCGGATGGTGGAATGAGAAACAGAGGACGCCCAAAGAAGACTTGGAGGAGCACGTTTAGAGAGGACTTAGCGGACATGGAAATCGATTGGAACGAGGCAGAGGAAGCCGCAAGCAACCGCACGAAATGGAGGAATCTTGTCGACCAATGTTCCGGAAGGAATGGAAGGAACTAAGAGAGAGAGAAAGTTTTCTTTGCCTAATTTATTACATATTGTATTTTAGTGCTGAGCAGCAATTTTTCTTAAATTAATACTTTACTTTGATTAATTAATTAATGCATTTTGATATTCTAGTGATTAACGAACTGGATGGACTTGCAAAAAACCTAAAGGAAAGTTGCTATGACACAATTGAACAAGCGGAGATGGTTAGAACTTCGGCTGAGATGGCTGTACAGTTTCTTGAAGCGGAATTTGAAAGCAGAAATCCTAATTTGAGAGCTATTACTTCCAAGGGTTCTACACTTGATACCATTGCTTTTCGCAGTGAAGAGCCCCAAGATGCTGTGAGTTTTTTTTATTACCTATGCTCCAGAAATTTTATGGCTAAAAAGCAAATGTTCACTGTTCACTGTTGCATTCCACATTATTACGTATGCTCCAGAAATTTTATGGCTAAAAAGCAAATGTTCACTGTTCACTGTTGCATTCCACATTATTACGTATGCTCCAGAAATTTTATGGCTAAAAAGCAAATGTTCACTGTTCACTGTTGCATTCCACATTATTACGTATGCTCCAGAAATTTTATGGCTAAAAAGCAAATGTTCACTGTTCACTGTTGCATTCCACATTATTACGTATGCTCCAGAAATTTTATGGCTAAAAAGCAAATGTTCACTGTTCACTGTTGCATTCCACATTATTACGTATGCTCCAGAAATTTTATGGCTAAAAAGCAAATGTTCACTGTTCACTGTTGCATTCCACATTATTACGTATGCTCCAGAAATTTTATGGCTACAATACAGATGTTCTCTATTCACTGTTGCATGTCACATGGGAAACAGAAAAAATTACATTCTGGAGCATTTAAAATTGGCTAATGTTCTGTACCAGAGTAGTCAAGTTTGAGAAAGTTGTAGAATGATGCAGGAGACAATCTTGTCCTCATCTCCTGCTCCTTAACAAACTAGATCTTCATGCTTGCAAGTTCTCCCCACCCAAAGACTACATCACATTCCCTGCAGAATGTTTTCTTCAATTAGAATTTGAAAGAAACCTATTTGGTTGTTTCTTTAATTAATAAGACACACGCGAAAACAGAAACTTCTTGAAATTAAACATACTATTTCTGACTAGTTAACAGTTCAGGTTAAAAATCTCCATCTACGACATTTTGTCTTGCGACATAGGCTATTGTCACTGCGACATTTTGTCAGCGACATTTTGTCATGGAACCGTGTCCAAGTGTTGCCATTTGCGTCTGGTGATTGTTGTGTAAGTTGGGGCTGGTGGTGCCATACTGATGGACCATAACACTAGTATAAGGTCCGAAAGCCCAACATCGGTGACCAAAATATCAAATGACAATGTGCTCTCTGACGTGATCGCGTGGTCCAGCAGACCATCCAGTCGATTAGTTGGAGTATGTACAATTGTACATGATGTATAAACCATGGGTCGATAAGACTGTATTGCATGGACATGTAATGAGAGAGGAGTATGATAGTTGTGTCAAAAGAATCAGGCAAGCGAAGGTATATGGTCAACGTTGCCAAAGACGACACAGGAAGAGATGGAAGGACACGATACAACATGACCTAAAGCTGCTCAAACTGAAGAAGGAAGATGCTGGAGACAGAGACAAGTGAAAGAAATGCTACACCAACTGTTAATAATCTGCAAAGACTGCCTTCAGTTGCATGAACAATGAACATTATGTAAATGCTGCAGAATTTATTTTATTTTATTTATTTCAGAAATTTATATAGCGCCTCTTCTCAGAAGCACTCCGGCCCAACCACGGCTAAATAAGACAGTTTTTAGGTTCTTAAGGAACAGAGCTCTGGGAAAAAAGTGCAGTGTAGCAGGGAGAACATTCCAGGTTGTAAGACCTTCTACAGAGAATGAATGATGCTGTAAGATAGCAGTCCGCTAGCGGGGAACCAGAAGTTCAGCTTCGTTTGCCAATCGACGCTGAACTCCCAAGGTGGAACAACAGAGTTTTTGAACATATGGTGAAGCTAATCTCTCAATCTCTCTCCAACCAACGCACAAACCCTGTATGCAATCCGCTGTTGAGAAGGGAGCCAGTGTAAGATATCACGCATATAAGATGAGACATGGCCATACAATCCGATCAGCCGGTAGTCCATGATAGAGGGTGCTGCAGTAGTCAAGGCAGGAAACTACAAAAGAGTGAACAAGAGTAGAGGCAGCACTAAAAGACAGAGAGCGGGAGACCACCTTAGCTAGATGTGTTTAACTTGATGCACTTTCTGCCTCATCCGCGGTCACTGAGTAGGCGACGTCCTGAGAAAGAGGATGGCTGTCTCAACACAGGGCTCGTTAGTCCACTGGCAGAGGGCCCTGCAGAGGGCCCTCGCCGGGGGCCTGCCTTCACGACTGCCGGCTTCTTCTTCTTGCTTGACCTGTCGGTACCCTTTCGCACTATGCTGCACCGGGCAGCCATCGAGCCATCGCCACCGACTTGGAATACTGCACGTTCCCTAAACCCCGGCAACCAGAGTGATTTGAACACGACCATTCCAGCGAGCCTAACCGGAGGATACACCAAGACAACTTTCCCATCTTGTCACCGATGAATCTCACTGAGCTATGACCAACGCCGCAGATACACTAGCGGGCAGATTTGATCTGAAGACCCGGGAGTGATCAATATCAACAGCGGCCAAAACTCCCACCAACGTCCGTCAAAATGGTCATATCCCAAAATATGACCATGTCTCATCTTATATGCGGGATATCTTGCACTGGCTCCCTTCTCAGCAGCGGATTGCATACAGGGTCTGTGCCTTGGTTAGGCGGTGCATTGAAGGACTAGCTCCACCGTATCTTCGAGAACTCTGTTGTTCCACCTTAGGAGTTCAGCGTTGATCCACCTTTCAATCGGCGAACGAAATTGAGCTTCTGTTTCCCCGCTCACGGACTACTATGCAACAGTGTCGTTCATTCTCTGTTGCTGGTCCTGCCACCTGGAATGGTCTTCCTGTTACATTGCGCTTAATTCCCAGAGGTCACTCCGCTCTGTTCCTTAAGAACCTAGAAACTGTTTTATTTAGCCGTCGTTGGGCCGGGAGCGCTTCTGAGTAGCCTACCTTGAAGAGGCGCTATATAAATTTCCGAAATAATAAATAAATAATAAATAATAATAAATAAAATACCACACAGGGGAATCACGCGAAAACGCCTCGTATATACAGGGTGCGCCAAAAAAAGTAATCCCCTACGGTTTTTAGCCTATATCTTGGCCAAACATACGAATATTTAAATGAAACTTTACAGTCTTAAAGGCAATTCATATTTACGTACAATGGTCAAATATAACAGGGTGCACCAAAAAAATTAATACCCTACGGCTTTTAGCCTATATCTTGGCCAAACTTACGAATTTTTAAATGAAACTTTACAGTCTTAAAGGCAATTCATATTTACGTACAATGGTCAATTTACAAAAAAATATTTCAAACAGAACAAAAGTTATATCACTTTTAGTGAGGCTACCCACCGTTTTTTGACGATTCAAAACACGATGCAACAAAAAGTAACAAAAAAACAATTTAATAATTCTCGTCAATATCTTGGCCGGAAGTAAGAATTTCGAAATGAAATTTTACAGACTTAAAGACAATTCATATCTACACATGAGGGCCAGATTTCAGCAAATTATTTCAAAGAGAATAAAAGTTACGGCACTTTTAAGGAATCTACCCACCGTTTTTTTTACGATTCAAAGACGTAAAGCAGCAAAAAGTAGCAAAAACACGAATTTATTAAGGCTTATCTCAAATAATTGTTATCAGATAGCCTTGATATTGCCAGATAATCATTATTATTACTATTTGAAAAAGAAATAGGGTACCAGCGTAGCTGCACGTCACTGAGAAGTCACTTACCAAGATGACAAACAAATTTGTAAATAAGGAATCTGTCAGATTAATCAACAGGTCCATCATTAACTTTGCAGAGAGACTCAAAAGAAGTTTTGTCACTGATGGTGGACACATTGAACACAAGTTGTGAAGCACTACCAAGTTATTTGACAACAGTTATTTGATATGAGACTTAATAAAATCGTGTTTTGTTACTTTTTGTTGCGTTTCGTTTTTGAATCGTCAAAAACGGTAGGTGGCCTCCTTAAAGGTGGTATAACTTTTGTTGTGTTTGAAATATTTTTATGAAATCTGGGCATCATGTGTAAATATGAATTGTCTTTAAACCTGTAAAGATTCATTTTGAAATTCTTACTTCTGGCCATAATATTAACAAAAACTAATTTTTTGCGTTTGGTTTTTGAATCGTCAAAAAACAGTGGGTGGCCTCACTTGAAGTGATATAACTTTTGTTCTGTTTGAAATATTTTGTTGAAATTTGACCATTGTATGTAAATATGAATTGCCTTTAAGGCTGTAAAGTTTCAGTAAAAAATTTGTATGTGTGGCCAAGATATGGGCTAAAAACCGTAGGGTATTAATTTTTTTGGTGAACCCTGTAGAATACTCAGCGATCGCCTTCAATGCAGAGAGGAGCCCAACCCAACCCTGCAGGATCGTTGACGCAGGTGTGTGTGAACTTGACTGTAGAGGGCAGTCAACGGAGCCTTCGCTGGATACTGCGATTGCCCGCTAGGCAGATCACGAATACCGTATCCTTCCTGAGCCTTCGCTCCACAGGCGGAAGCTTGAACCTCGTGAGGTCAATGACAAGGAAAAGAGCCCTGAAAGATCATCACTGAAAGCTCTCACAACTGAAAACTATCAGGATCGCCAGAAATTGTCTTTGAACGACCAATGCCGACACTGTCAGGAGGACAGACGAACACAACCGAAATCACTATGAACGAGTCAAAGTATATGTAGAGTAGTCGGTGTGGCAGACCTAATTCCAGAGGAAAACCGAAATCGGTTCCCGCACTTATCTTTAAGGGAAATGGCTACCTAAATAGAGTCATAGTTACTCCCGCAAGTTATGGCAATGCTACATATAGCATGGTATATCAACTGTGGCGTGTCCGCCAAAATTGTATTATGTTTGTTTGGTTCAGGAGAAAATTTAAAAAAATAAAAAATAAATAAATATGCCGAGTGAAAGTTAGCTCTTGGTCTAGAATAATACCAAGGTCCCACACAAAAAGTGAGAAAGTAATCAGAGGAAACTCTAATGCTAAGGCTTTCTCATTTTTGCCAGTTGTTGACGCCTCCCAAAACCAGATATATTGCATCTTGGTAGAGTTCAGTCACAAACAGTTAGAGGACATCGAGGCCTCCAGGGTTCCATGGCCCTGCAAATATCTCGAACCGCAGTGGCAGATGCTGGGCAATGGACATATGCCTGGAGGTCATCAGCGTAGGATTGACTCAGGATTGCATTTGCCAATGAGAGTGGTCCAAGGTCTGCACTGTATATTATGTATAATAGGGGACCTAGGGCAGAGCCTTGGGGCAATCCAAACGGGACAAGTGCCCAGGATGATCTAGTAGTCCCATAAGCCACAGTGTATTATTATTATTATTATTATTATTATTATTAAATAAACTTGTAACATGCGCAAGTTCACACATCTCTTTACTTTTAGGATTTCTGATGTGAATCTGAGGCGCGGATAGTCAGCTGCCAGAGAAAGATGCAGTCAGATATCCATGTGCTTGAAAGCCAAAGAGAAATAGTGAGTTTTGAGCCGCTTTTTAAAGGAGGGAAGTGAGTTTGAGCTACGAAGAGAGAGTGAAAGCCAATTCCATTCCCTGGGTGCTGAGGCATGGAATGCACGCGAGCCCATAACTGTTTTGCATCTAGGTTCAGCTAAAAGATTTGTACCTGATGAACGCAAGCAACGAGGAGGAATGTAAGGAGTTAGTAGTGACTGAAGGTACGAAGGCGAGTTGGTGCTGAGGGATTTGTAAGTCAGACATACCGATTTGAATTTTTTCCTGTACTGAACAGGAAGCCAATGCAATTGATGAAGTAAATAAGTAAGTATATTCTTTAATGTACCAGCTGCAAAAACGCACTCTGGTTTACAAGCACCAAAAACATGACACAAAAAACAAATACAAGACAGCCATCAATGGCGCCAACTCATATAGAAGTAGGGTTGAGGAACTAGTTTGTATTGAGACGCGCAACACTGCCAGTGCTAAGGAGTTTTGGATGTGTTGCAGCCTGTTGAGCTCAGTGTCTGAGAGACCCACAAAACGGCGTTAGCGTAATCAAGGCGAGAGGAGACAAGAGAACAGGCAATGGTTTGACACATATCCATAATCAGGGCCGACCTGATGTGACGTATCAATCAATCAATCAATCAATTTTCGTTTAATCAAAACTTCAGGCTGGCAGAACGCAGCATGTTACATACAACTAACTTTACATTTTTTATATACAGGGTGGCGCAAAATAAACCGGACTATTGGTTTTTGCAAATGCATCTCTTGAATAATCAAAGTAATTATCGCCCATAAACTATCATTAGACAGAAAGGACACAGAAAAATGGCATTGGTTTCGCATTTAATATAACATTGAATGAACTGTAAAATTTCAGAATTTTCTGAATGCGTAAGAAATTTCAGTCAAAGTGATGTTCAATAATTATGTCCTCCGTTTGCTGCGATAACCAATGATAATCGCTTGCGAAACTGTCCAATAGCCCGGTTGATAGTGTCCTCGCTGATTTCGTCCCAGCATGCGGTCAGAACTTCTTTCAAATGTTCAATATCTCGATTTCTCTGCCTGTAGACAAGCTGCTGAAGCATTCCCAGATCGAATAGTCTACGGGATTCAAGTCCGGGCTGTTAGGTGGGCGGTGGCCAATTTTCTGGTTCAATAAAGTCTGGAACGTGAGCAGTGAGAAAAGCAACTGTTTTTCGTGAATGATGAGCAGGTGCTCCATCCTGCTGGAAAGTGAAATTGTCACCAGAGTGAGCTATAATGTCTGGCAGTAATCCTTGATGTAGGACGACGTCACAGTAATCAAATTACTTTGATTATTCGATGCAAAAAACTAATAGTCCGGTTTATTTTGCGCCACCCTGTAAGTTCAGTTTATATATGCAACATAAATAAATATTTTGCTTGAATTACCGTATTTTCGCAAATATAACATGCACACGGGTATAACACGCACCCAAATATAACACGCTACTTCTTGCGATTTCAGTAAAAATTGAATTATATAAGACGCACCGAACTATAACTGCACGTGAGTACTCGAACGTGTACGCTAACGTTAACTCGTGCGTCATATAATTTCTGCCTGTGTATAGTCATAACTGATTCAATTAAACGCAAATAAAAATAATCCGTTTGATGAAAATATTTGTTAAAGAAAATAGAAGATTGCCGCTAAAATGAAAGTTTCAATAAAGTCTACTATATAAATATAACGATTTACTGTAAGCATGAATTACCTTGTTTCCCATTCTTAGCTGGCGCTGGTAAGGTCTTCACAAGGTACGGTATTCATTGTTTAAGGATTATAGCATTGGCAGAGTGAATAATTTGAAAGGAAGACTTCGACATGAGCCGGTTTCATCAAGCAAAGCGATTTTGTTAGAAGTATTTTTAGCAAATTTAAGTATGCGCTGTGCCACCCATTGTAGTATTTTTTTTGACAATCCCAGTTAATTTGAAGCCAGAATTTATTTAATGAACCCCACTTCCATATAACCTGAAATAACGAGCGTGTGACCTACTATAGTGCCATGGGGTAATGATGAGCATATGTTCTACGCTTAAGCCTAGTATTGGTGCTCTCAATAACGACGGTTCTTGACCAGGAAATGTAATATATTTTTGAAAGTTTACGTCTTTAGGCCAAGACTACACTGTGTCCGGTTAAAAGGTAGCCCCCAAAACAAAATGTCATAACTCGGTCAAAACGTTTGGGATTTGTCTGAAATTTCAAACACAGCAACAGCAGCCATATTTACACGAGATTCTAAAACCGATTAGAAATATACTTGAGTTTGTTAAATTTATAAGTGTTTGCGTTGGAGCACCGACAAATTGAACTTTCCAACATGGAAAACTTGAAAAGAAGTGAAATTCAGCTAAATATGCTTTTCAAAATGTCCATCTTGTTCACGGACACACGACCGTAGATTAGACGCTACTGTTTGATGGTCCTGTCGATGCATGATCACCTGATTAAACAACTGCCAATCTTCAAACAGACGCGCCCTACGGTTATCGATGTCATGAATACGCGTGAACAAAAAATGCGCTCCTCCAGTACATGTACTCGGATCAAAGTCTGGACTGCTGGACGGTCACAACTGCAGGATATGAAGCCGAGTGTCTCCCGGGATAGCTATTAACCTACTACGTCTACGATCGTGTGTCCGAGAACAAGAAACACATTTTTTGGCACCATAATAGCTGAATTTCACTTCCTTTCAGGTTTTCCATGTTGGAAAGTTCAATTTGTCGGTGCTCCGACGCAAACGCTCATAAATTTGACAAACTCGCGAATATTTGCAAACGACTTTGAAATCTCGTGTAAATATGGTCCCTGTTGCTGTGTTTAAGATTTCAGACAAATCCCAAAAGTTTTGACCGAGTTATGACACTTTGTTGTGGGGTCTACTTTTTAACCAGACACAGTGTATATAATTAAGCGTACATATAAGGGGAAGATATTATATTTAGAGTGGTAACGAACTCGCGTGACTTTCACGCACGCATATTAATCCAAGACAGCGGCCCTTGCGGAGGTATAGAAATATTGTATAAACTCGCCGTTTCCTTGAAGAATTAGTTTCGAATGATGCCAGTTTTAATAAATCTAGCGATCAGTAATTGTTTGACATATCAACTGACGAAAATAAAGTGGGTTTGGCAAGGAAATTCTGACTTTGACATGTGTAAGAACGGTCCTGAAAGTAGGAAGTAAGCCAGTTGAGAAAATTTCCTGAGATGCCAAAAGAGACAGAAAGTCAAGTTATAAGGAAATCATGGTCAACTGTATCGAAGGCAGCGCTCACATCGAACAATGCCAAAAGTGTGACCTGGGGTTGTCAATGGCCGCATAAATATCCGAAAGAAGGCGAAGAAGTAAAATCTTCGTGGAATGGTCTTTCCGGACACCTGATTGAAGAAATTAAAGGTCATTTTTATTAAGGTAGTGGGTGAGCTGGGCAGCTACAACTTTTTCAATTATTTTAGACAAAAAGAAACATTTTCTATAGACCTAAAGTTATTTGGGTCCACCATATCCTAACTTTCGCTCTTAGGCACTGGAACAAGGATTGACCGTTTCTGTGACTCGGGAAGGACGCCATCACGGAGAGAACTATTGCAGAGGAGTGTTAGGAAATGGAGTAGAGTGTCGACTAACTCCTAGAGGAGGAATATAGGGAGAGGGTCTAGTTCGCACGTCTTCGATGCAGAGGTAAGAATGATTCGTCGCAGCTCTTGAGCTGAGACAGGATCCAAGGAAGTCAACTCACAGCTAACCGGAGAAAAGATTGGTGGAGAGCAGTAAAAATGCATCAGACGAGAAGAGAAAGTGCAGTTATTGGTTACAGGTAGTGTTGCCTAGTCGGGCACATCCAAGGAGGTCATTGAAGGTTGACCAGAGCTTCCTGGGCTCTCTTTTGCTCATAATGCGCTCGTTCCTTTTCCTTGTATTTTCGATGCATTCCTGGACGTATTTCACAAAGTTGGCGCAGTCGGTAGATGATTTGGATTTGAAATTCCTATGTCATACATCATAGGCATCAGATGCACTCGACTAGCCATAGTTGAGTGCATTTAGTTGAGCCATAATGCTTTTTCTGACAGTATTTGTAGGCTATAGTGTTTAGCACACTTCTATATGGAGCTGAGACGTGGCCAGTGATGGTGGCAAATGGAAAGCAATTGGAGGCGGCACATCATAGATGGCTGAGACGAATTCTACACATCTCATGGAGAGACAAGATAACAAATACAATGTAAAAGCATCAGAGAAAGGACTGGACAGAAAAAAATGGAGATTATCATCAGAAAGAGGCCACTAAAGTGGATGAGGCATGTAGCAAGAATGGAGCAAGAGAGGAGAGCAAAACAAGCAACAATCTGGACTCCAGAGGGAAGACGTGGTAGAGGGAGGCCAAGGAAGAACTGGATTGAGACTGTACGGGAGGATTTGCAAGGTCTGGATATGACGTGGAACGATGCTGTCGAGGTGGCGATAGACAGAGCGGAGAAGCTGTGTTGCCCGATGTGCAGAGGTTCTAAGGTAATTTGTAGGCACCATAAGCTCTTTACACTGTCAGTATGTATTATTATTACCGGTATTATGAAATAAATTTGTAATGCGTGCAAGGTCAGACCGATATGTGAATGTTACGTGTGGATAGTCAGCTGCCATAGTTATGCAGTTAGATGCAGTTAGAGATCCATGTGCTTGATAGCCAAGAAGAAGTAATGAGCCAATTTTTTAAAGGAAGGAAGGGAAATTGAGCATCGAACAGAGAGCGGAAGTGGATTCCATTCCCTGGGTGCAGAGGTATGGAATGCACACGAGCCCATAATTGTTTTGCATCGAGGTTCAGCTAAAAGACTTGTACCCGATGAACGCAAGCAACAAGGAGGAATGTAAGAAGTTAGTTGTGCGGGTTGAAGGTGTGTTGGTGCTGAGGGCATTTGTAGGTATGAAACCAATTTGCTGTTAAAAAAATTTCAATATATGTATTTGAAAAAATTACACTTGAAAGCTACTTAATCATGTAGTAATGCAGGTTGTAAATAAAATTATGGTAAATAGAATTTTTTTCTTCATACCTTTTTTTATTGCCATAAGTGAATTTACAACTTGCTGTTTGGATCAGATTGATTGGAAATTGTGTGTTTCAGGGAACAAATGATGACTTGATACTCAGTTGCTGCCTTCGTCATTGTCAGGATAAAGCAAGAGATTTTATGCCAAAGAATTTAGGTATGACATATTGTTGACACCTGTTATATCTTCGTACCACAGGATACTTATCTCAAAGCGAGGATCCTGTTGCATCTCTTGCCCCATACGTGGGTATGTAAGGCTATGTAATAATGTCAACCAATCAGATGAAACAAGTACCGGTAGTACAAAAGGGCGTCTAGAACCATCAGTCACGTGACCAGCGACGTCATCAGGTCTCTTTTGTTTTAGAAACGGTCTTTTGTTCTAGGTGCGGACCTCGCCTCTCTGAGCCACTGTGCTAGAAACGGTCTTTTGTTCCAGGTGCGGAACAAGCCTCCTATACCACAGTGCTAGGACCGCTCTTTTGTTTCAGGTGCGGGGCACGCCGCCCTGGGCACTGGCTGCGGCCTACTCGGCTTGTAGCACGCACTTAGAACAATGGAGGAACAATCCAATAATATTCCAGCCCTACTTGGCTTAAAAAATGGCGTCATTGGACATATGAACCTGCCTGACGGCAGAGAACACGAAGAAGAAGAAGAAGAAGAAGAAGAAGAAGAAGAAGAAGAAGAAGAAGAAGAAGACTTGGCTTGTAGTGCTCTTCTAGGAACCCTAATCTTAGCCATAATCCTAACCCTAACCCTAATTTATCATGCTAAGCGACTATTATTATTGTTTTCTGAGCGGACAGGCTGATAGCTTACGACAAGCAACCTGTTAATCACTAGAAACCTGCGACCAATAGGCAAGTGAGAATCTTGCTAGTCCAGGAAATTAGCGAGCGAGAATCTTCTTTAACCCAGGAAAGCTGCAGCCAATGAGCAAGCGAGAATTCCAATAACACACGAAAGCGAGAACGCTAATAGGGCATGTAAATACTAATGCATAGGGAAATTAAAATAAGTATGAAAGTGCAAACACAGTAGGCTGTTAACTTTTTTCTTCCATCACAGGCATCATATGCAATAAATTTTAATTTACATATTTACACGTTCGAATATTTGTATTTGGTGGGGCGCGGTGGTCTAGTGGTGGCGTCGTTGCCTTGGAGCCGGAAGGTCCGAGGTTCGAATCCACCTCCCCGCGTAAGGACCTTGGGCAAGTCCTTCACTTACAATTGCTCAGCGCTTCGGCGTGAAACTCCGATGCAGTGTCCGCTCTGCATCGGGAGCGCCTCTGAGTAGAGAGAGCTTGAAGGGGCGCTATAACAAGTGCACATACATACATACATACATAGAGAATGTACATCAGAATGTACATGCTATTGCACAATAACTTGCAGTTGTATGCAATATCTTAAAATGCAAATATGTACATACTCCAATTCCCTTATCTACAATGTTCGACGTGTTTGCGACAGTTCATTCCTTCAATATACAAACGAAGATACAATATTATACCATTGGGGGGAATTTTCACATGTCCATATGCTAAGGAGGACAACGAATTTAGTAGGTAACGTTTGTCGTCGTAAGGGAAAGTGCGGCTTTGCGCACTTCAAATGTATGCAGTTCGTGCTTCCTGCTCTGTATTACGCAGAACTTGGAAGATGTTGCTTTCTCATCGAATATACAAGCACGATAGTCTGCATGGCAAATGCTCTTTTTCACAAACGCCTTCTTTATACCCTTAGCGGTCTTTTTCTCCTTTTCATTGGGTAATAGTAAACTGCACATCTTCGATCTAAGACCGCAAAATTCCAGCACAGCGTCGCCATTGCGTTCGTCTTTGAATTTTTCTATCACCTTTGCGTTCATTCATTCATTCATTTCGTGAATTTATATAGCGCTTCTTCAAGAAACCTACTCAGAGGCGCTCCCAGCCACAGCTAAAATAATAGGTTTTGAGCAACTTATAAAAAGCAGGTGAATTTAGTCTAGGCATAAGTCGCAAGTTTAGTGGGAGGCCATTCCAGATAGCGGGACCCACAGTAGAAAAGGCTCGGTGCTGTCTTGTAGAAGTGCGAGCTCAAGGAACCAAAAGCTCCCCCGTAGTCGTAGAGCGAAGAGCTCGACGGGCTGCAAGGTCAGAGACAGGTCGACAAAGAATAGACAGGTATGATGGAGCGCAATCAGTAAGTCTACGCCAGACAAGTGCAGCAACTCGGTAGGAGATGCGCTGTAAAACAGGGAGCCAGTGAAGAACATCACGCATATAAGCAGAGACGGGGGAATATTTAGGAATGCGGCCAATGAGGCGAGCAGCCGAACGAAGAACTCGTTCAAGGCACCCAATTAGTCCAAGTGGCAGACCCATGAGTACCAAACTGCAGTGATCGATTCTACTGGTGACAAAGGCATGGACAAGTGTCAGAGTAGCACTATGAGAGAGAGATCTTGAAACAACTCGGAGTTGCCGAAGCTGGTAGTAGCAACTACGAGTAACCAAACTGATATGCTTTGAGAAATTGAGCTCTTGATCCAGAGTAATTCCAAGGTCTCGGACTGTGAGAGAGAAGGATATATCAGAAAAAGTTGCTGCTAGTAAGTGCAGGTCAATGGATGCCAATTTCCTGCGAGTACCACGCCAGATGAACTGAGTTTTAGAGGGATTTAGTAACAGATGATTAGATGCCATCCATGATGAGAGAGCATCAATGGCATTGGACATTAAGGATACAGTAGACACTGCATCAGTGGCAAGGCAGTGAGCATAGGCCTGAACGTCATCAGCATAGAGTTGGTGCAGGAGGCCACATGCAGACAACAAGGAACCAATACCAGCTGTGTAGAGAACGTACAGTAAAGGGCCCAACACAGAACCCTGTGGCACACCAAAAGGGGCTGGGACCCAAGATGACCTCGAGGCACCCAATACCACACAGTTAGTGTGTTGGTGCTGCTGTGAAGGAAGTGCTCACAGGGGTAGTCTGAGGTGTCATATTCATGTTACAAATGAATCTGCACGTCTGTGTATACGTCTTTTGTGAAAATGTGGTCTGTGTCGGTGAAGAGGAGTTTGCATGCAGCTCCGTCAAGGGGTATTATGTGTTCGTAGTGAAATTCATACATTTTTAATTTAGAGATGTCCAGAATGCACATGCCGGCATAGAGGGGCTTATTCAAATATACATTGGCATTGGTTAATTTCACAATAGTCAAATCTTTCTTTTACTATTGTGTATGATTCGAAATTTGGTCGGACCACGAAACGTTTGGCTCATTCCGCATCAGTGACCAACTTCACATTTATGTGCTTCCGGTTATTTTGCATTGTTTTGCCATAAATAGAGTTATTCATTAATTTGTAGCTCTTGGTCTTTTTCAAAGGAAGATTTTGCGACCTGCCATTTGGATGTGTTGAAGTCGATGTATTTCTTCAACCATCGACTTTGCTCGAATTCGAGAATTTTATGAATTTGAGTCAACTTCAAACCCATTTTCAGATAGAATTGGAGGTTACAGTAATGGACGACGTACCGTGTCTTTGGCAGCAGGTTTGGCACCAACTTTTCGACACCGGTACCAGTTTTTTGCCGAAATTTTCTGAGAAACGGACTTTGCATGTCCGGTCGTATATTCAGTCTCAGGTGCAAGAGGATAGTCATTGTGTGCGTCGTGGAGATGTGTCGGATACTCCAAGTCCACGTCCAGAAAATAACCCAAGTCATTGTCAGTCGATTTGCTGTCCAAGTCAAATTCGTCAATTTTCTAAGTCGCTAAAAATCTGAATTTGCCATCGAGAGGGGTTCGAACATGGCGTATCCGTACAGGTTGTTGCAGTCCAAATACATTGCGTAGCTATTTGGAACGTTTGGGTCGTATCCTTGGGCGAGATACGTATTGTTCGCTTTTGCGTGCCTATTGGATATCATTGATACACCACCTCTCGTGCCACGTTCGACAAAGAGGTAAATGTCTGGGTTGGCAATCAAGTCTAAATTTAATTTTGTCATGCACAAACACGCGTCGAAGCTAAGTCCGGGGCTGCTGTAATAGTGGAGAGCGTCGAGGCCATAAAATTCCAAAGACATGCCACAAAAAGATTCAAAGACCATGGCCAACAATACGACGTCCGTCTTCAAATACAGATCGTGGTAGTCCTGCATAGTCTGCATGTCGAATGTCTGCCAAATTTTCTGTGCATAGCCGTAGTCATCTTGGGTAATGTCTTCTTCTGTCAGTTTACTGTAGAAGTATCCTTTGGGTGGCAGAGTCCTTTCGGTCATTCTGCATGCCGAAGTCATGTATTTGTAGGGGAATACTCCTTTACTCAACAGTACGGTAGTTTGTACTCGTTTGGAGAAAGCCGACGCAAATGAAAGAATTTAGAGTCATCTTCTTTTGACAAATTCTTTACCAACACATCCAAACCGCAGTTCAGAAATTGAGGGAATCCAAAAATCTTATGTTATTCACTTCGAACGATAGATATTTTTCCATATTAGTTGCAATTACTTTAATTTCGTGCGATGCAAACTCCTTTGTCATGTGTTTGAGTATGAGATGGGAATCGTAACCTTCGAGGTTGTGGAAGATGACAGGAAGAAGGAAGATTTGTCTTTCTTGGACTTTGTCGGCTTCCTAAATTTCATTTTCAAGTTACAGGGCAAGCAAAGAGCGGAAATGAAGTTGCCTGTCATGTGGAAGTGATGGCGAATTTTATTTTGGGGAGTCAAAGGTATATAACAAAAGGGACAGGTGGTGCAAGAATCAAAATCCAACCTCTGCTGCTGGTTAAGCGGTTTCATGTGTATGTTGGTGGCAAGTATTTTGTTAATGCTCTGATTTTGTGAGAAAAGAAGTGGGACATGACGTCCGGTCCCGAGTAGACATATGGTTCATGCGTGTTCAAGTGTACATATGGTTCATGCGTGTTCAAGTGTGGAAATGAGGAAACAGCCAAACAACAAAAGCCGCTAGTGGCCTAGGCCTTAAAACGTATATGATGTCATTTGTGACTTATTGTTCAGCACAAACGACAATCACATTAATGAAAGCAAATCTGAGTGCGTTGTTTGCCTAACAGAAAGAGTTACTAAGTCCATGACAGTTACTCTGAAAGTCAGTCCCTAGTACCCAAAACTTTCTAACTTTCCACAGTGCTGCATAAAAGTTTTGCTATGGTCGGTCCATCTTTCTGGAATAAGTTACCTATTAGTCTCCGTAATGAACTTCTTTGTCTTTCTTTGCCCCTTTCCCGCAAGCGTTTGAAAACCATTCTCTTTGACTTTGATTATGGTTTGGTGTCAGGTCGGGAGCGCCTCTGAAGTGGCGATATATAAATGTTCGATTACAATTACAAAATTACTATAGGCCCTATTATGTGGTCAGTATCTATTGAAAATAAACGAGTAGCAACAAGGAACATATCTCATAAACATGATATTTTTATTCATAGGGGCCTCATGAATTGTAAGCATTGAAACAGTTAAAGTATTACACAAACTATTAATCTCAACACTAACTTTTTTTACATTTGCATGTTACGTCTTGACACATGCTTTACGCTTGGACGGCGTGGCAGTGAAGAGGTTAATGCGTACATACATAAGGGTTTTACATGTTTGCAGTCATATGAAGTGGTGAGAATGGTCAAATTCTACACTGAGCTAAAAGTTCACATTATAATTGTAGTTTAGGAACATAATTATTTTCATTTAATAACAGACAATTTATCTTTTTGGCTCAAGATCTCCCGCTTTGCTGTGAGGTGTTCACGCTGAATGCCTCACAGTAAACCACAGCTCTTGGGGATTCTTAAGCATGCTATGCAAGTGTCATGCATACATCAACGGCCATGGGACCAGGGGCAGCTTTGAAACAAATGCAATGGCTGAATCCAGATCCTTTGCCTGTATAGGTCCCTCTCTGTCGAATGGACTTTCTCCACTAGTCCGCTCCACCATACTCTAGTAGTCTTTCCTTATACTTCTATCACCTCAAGACTCTCCACTGCTCTTGGACTCGCAATGGGAGCACTTCTGAAGGACTCTTGCTGAAAGAGATGCTTATAAGGGACCGTCCATAGATGATGTCATGCACCTAGCAGTCACACAATTGTGACAAAGCTTTCTAACATATGTGACATCAAAATACATAACTTTATGCATTGCTACAGAGATGTAGTGTTTTTGTAGATGAACCTATTCGACTGTACAGAGATGTGGTGCTATTGACCAATGATCGAAATCTTCGCTTAAAAGCGCATCTTCATAACGTCCCTGTCAAAGACATACCCAGCTTCATCAAATGGGCTAACATCAGCTGAGGAAACAGAAGGAGATGACAATTATCATGATCTTTAGTTCTGTCCACAGTTGGAGTGGATCCATGTTATAGCCAGAAGTGCCTTCTGTGAAAGTACTTTTCTGGCTTTTTGTTGCAGGTTAGAAAAAAGACCTCAAGGCCGCCATTTAAAGAAAACTTTAACAATGAGAATAATCTGAATATGACTGGAAACCAATTACAGCTTGCAATTAAAGTGTTAATGTTAGAGACAAGACTTGCTGTAAAAATATGGTTAAATGACGAGAAAGTTGTTGAGACTTTGTTGCATAATGAGGTGGGATATATTTTTAGCACAAACAGAAACATCGTTAATACTGTTCATTCAGGGAATTTTCCTTTGCTGCTTTTTCTTTGTGATTTGCTCTTCTGTGCCTCATAAGGCAACTGCAGTTCTGCCTAAAAAGAACAACTATGAAGATGTGTTTACTGAGCTATTGCATGCTTATTATTATTTATTTATTAATTATTATTTATTAAATGAATTTGCAAGGTCACACTGAAATGTGAATCTGAGATGCTTCTAGGTTCTAGATTGTGGTTTGAGTATATTGGGTTCTGCACAGTAAAAAGAGTAAAAGGAAAGTCCTACCAGTTATTTAGGTGACCCGTCAAAACAGCCCCGTCATAATAGCCCAACGACAAAATAGCCCCGTCATAATCGCCCAAGGACAAAACAGCCCAGAAAAATTCAGTTCCCGACAAAATAGCCCCGTCAAAATAGCCCCGTCAAAACAGCCCGTGTAAACAGTTCCGCGAAAACAGTCCAGTCATAGACGACACGGGCAACTATTTCAAATATATAAAAACATTCATCCAGCTTCCATTTCTTCAACGTTTTATCATCCATCCACCTTCTATTTAAGATCTATAAAACCATCCAGCTTCCATTTCAGAAGCGTTTTATCTGGATCAAAGCATTTTTTTAATACGATCTAATAATTATTGGGAGCTGGATCAAGGTTTTATAGATCTTAAATACAAGCCGGATGAATAGTAAAACGCTTAAGAAATGGAAGCGGGATTAAGGTATTTATATTTTAAATAGAAGCTGGATGGATGATCAAACGCTTGAGAAATCGAAGCTGGGTGAAGGTTTTACAGATCTTAAATAGAGCTGGATGAATGATCAAACGCTTAAGAAATGGAACCGGGACGAAGGTATTTATATTTTAAATAGAAGCTGGATGGATGATCAAACGCTTGAAAAATCGAAGCTTAACGAAGGTTTTATAGGTCTTAAATAGAAGCTGGATGAATGATCAAACGCTTAAGAAATGGAACCGGGACGAAGGTATTTATATTTTAAATAAAAGCTCATGGATGATCAAATGCTTGAGAAATCGAAGCTGAACGAAGGTTTATAGATCTCAAATATAGGCTGGATTGACGATCTTAAATAGGAGCTAGATGTAGGCCTATGATAAAGCGCGAAGTTCGTTTACCAACGCGATCATTTCCGGAAGTCATCTTAAACTTTACAAGCATTATTTTTATCAATTCGGCTTCCTTAAAAAGACGTTAATTTCGTCGGTCTATTTTTTACGAAAATTGTGTTATTCCGCGACTTTGTCGGTCCCCGACAAAATAGCCCCGGGCTGTTTTGACTGGGCTATTTTGACGGGGCTATTATGTCGCTGAGCGATTTTGACGGGGCTGTTTTGTCGTTGGGCGATTATGACGGGGCTGTTTTGATGGGGCTATTTTGACCGGCTATTATGACGGGGCGCCAGTTATTTAACCTGTTCCCGCCGGATGGAGTCACCTGTGACCCCAAATGGTAGGCATTGAAACAGACTAGAAAACAAATATAGTTTCGATACTTCCTACCTAAAAATAGAATCAGTTTCGTGAATAAATCGCAAACATTTTAAAATATAGTTTATTGCTAGAAAGTAAATATTTATCGAGTTACGAGAGTAGAAAAATTAGTAAAATTATCGCATTTGCTGAGATTTTGGATAAGTTGACGACGCGTTTGGTCTTCAGATGAATTAGTTTCTAGACGACATAAAGTTAGATAGTTAGTCACCATCGTGTGTTATACCCCGCAGTCGATCGAGTCGTGGGCTACGATCGACTTGACTCGGTCGACGATCGACTCGATCAACTTTGTCGACTCGCCGACCTCTTGACGACTCGATCGACTTGGCTCGGCTGACGATCGACTCGATCGACTTCGTCGACTCGCCGACCTCTTGACGACTTCGTCGACTTGGCCTAGTTTTATCTTTTCCTCACTTTTTAGGCTTAGTTATTTGTTCTCAAAACGAAATTATATGATAGTAGATCGGTTTATATAATCAGTGTGACGTGACACTAAGATTAATTTTGCGTTCTCAGTGAACTTACATAAAAGTGGATTTGCACTGTAATCATAGTGACGTCACACTATGCCTCGTTTTGGATTCTCAAAATGAACTTCTGTAATAGTAGAATTATGTAATATTCGACGCGACATCACAATAGGCCTTGTTTATACGTTCAAAATGCACTTCTGTAATAGTACAATTGTATCATAATCGAAGTGATGTCACAATAGGCCTAGTTTATTTTCAAAATGAACTTCTTGAATAGTAGTATTGGTCTGTATTATGATCGAAGTAACGTCACAACAGGCCTAGTTTTATATTCTTAAATGAACGTATTATATATTTGTATCATAGTCAGAGTGACGTTACGCTAAAATAGCCATAGTATTGCATTCTCAAAATGAAATAATATGATAGCAGATCTGTGTCATTAATGAAACAGGCCTAATTTCGTTCAAATTGAACTTATTTAATAGTAGAACTGTAGGGCCTATCATAATCGAAGTGAAGTCACAAAAGACCCTCTTTTATATTCTCAAAATGAACATGTATACATGTATAATTATAGTAGATGTGTATCATAATCGTTCAACTCAAATCGAAAGCGTATGTCTATAGTCAAGTTTCCAAGTTCCACTAGGCCTAATACGAAATCACCAGCTGTCAAAAGGTTCGTTCGTTGCACTTCTATGCAAAAACTGAATTATGTCATACTATCGTGTAGGTCACTTTGAGACTTCAAAAATATATTAAGCAAAATATTTATGAGTCGAGTCGATGAAACAACGATCGACTCGACTGTGAAACAACGATCGACTCGACTTGGCAAGACTCACGATTGACTCGACTTGGAAGTCGATCGAGTCGACGATGTTTCAATCGACTCGACTTGGTCCGAGTTACGATCGACTCGATCGATCGACTCGATCAACTGCGGGGTATGTCGTGTGTGGACTCGGCATTGTATGCGGGCATGGTCTGTAGGCCTAATCGAATGTTGAGCCTTGTCGGTTGGATTCAACATTGCTAAATGATGACAAAGTGGGAAAGGTAAGTGATGCAATTTTTTAAAGATTTTCTTTTGCATATATTACTTGATAGTCGCTATGTGAAGTGTTGTAATTATGTTGCCACGTACTTCATATTTTTATTGAAGTACAGGGTGGCGCAAAATAAACCGGACTATTAGTAATTATCGCCTTAAAACTGTAACGCCCGCCCCCTTGGACACTCCCGGAGTCGCCACTTCCGGTCCAACGTGCGAGGGGACCGCGTACTGTTGTGAGTCATAGTCCAAAGAGATAGAGGGAGGAAGGGAGGCGGTAGCTCCCGGGTTCGAACTCCGTCCGGTCTGAGGAGGCCAAGCCTCTCGGGCTCCTACCGCTTTATATGAAATAGGAGCTTTACTCAGCAGTCGCTCGCTCCTCCGTAATATACCAGGGTAGGGCGGTAAGGCGAAGTCTTTGGGCCTAGCACCCGAACTCTCTTCCAGGCCGATGGTCGAGTGGTAAGGAGCGTCTACAGTAATTGCAGTGGTGAAGGTACCAGGGTTCGAACTCACAACAGATTTATGTGTTGGTATGGGCGATTCTAATCGTTCGATGCGTGCCACGACTTCCGTCAGAGCTTCTCTTACCTTATAATGCACTGCAGAGATTTCCTCTCTGACATTATTCTGTACCGAGGCAATTGCCTCTTCAACGTTAGTTTGTACAAAGGAAATAGCTTCCTGTGTGTTTATGGCATTAGCCTGAAAATCCGTTCTGACAGAAGAAATAGCCTCTTCCACATTGCTTTGTACCACAGAAATAGCCTCCTGGGTATCTCTAGCATTATTCTGAATGGCATCCTGCGTGGACTTGGCGTTTGACTGCATTGCCTCAAGCAATATCCCCATCTCAAATGCAGAAGGTGGTCTGGAAGGTTGCGAGGGAGTTGACGTTCTGCTCTGCTCCATGGCGCTATATAAGTTTCTATAATTTCACTTCCTAGGGCTAGCAAGAAGTAAGACAGTAAGTTTAATTATTATTTCTTATTAACTCTTCAGTCAGAACTTGTTAAATCGTTTCAGTGCAAGTCAGACATTCAGTACAATGCAGAAAGAATATAATTATGCAGATCAATGCACCAAAATATAATTATGCAAGTCAATGCAAACTGCCCTTAGATCGGAGTATGTCTAAAATATCCCCAAATTAGTTCTCAAGTGCCATGATCGAAATTTACAGTAGCCCAATTTTTCTACAAAATCGATCGCCTTAGCTTCCTCAATAAACAGTACCTGATTTCCGGGAACTAGGGACAAGGCAGGCGGTGTGCGTAAAGAGACGACGAAGAAGACGACGAATCCAGAATAAGCGCCGAGGAAATGGGATCCACTAAGGATATAGGTATCCAGAAGATGCGATGACAGACTGACGCAACACTCGCAGAAAATAACCACGACGAGTATGCTTCCGATGAACAGAGAAGAACTCGCTCCGTGCGAGACGAAGAGCGAAGGCCTGGGCTTTAGGCCTATATCCACAACGAGGGTGCGAAGACAGAACACACAGCGCCGACGATTCGATTCCTGCTCCAAACAGCGATACAAACGGCTCCGGCCGAACGGAGCATCGACAACAGAGGTCGGTATCAAGAGAACCGAACGACGCTTCGACTCAATAGAAACGACTCCTGTCGCCGAAGACGCCCAACAGAAATCCACAGCACAACGACGTCGAAACTAATGCAAGCGGCAATAAATCCTGCCTTCACTTCAATAAAATCAGGCTTCGAATCTAACACTTTATTATCGAGAGTCGCACATCCACTCTCCACGAAGGTTCAATCACGACTGATCGCCCGTTGCGCGAACTTCTTCTATATCGGCCTCGACTGACGTAGGACGCGATCTACTGCGCATGCGCTGCACGCGCTGTGATCACGCAGGGGCAACGTGACCCGGCGTGATGGAAAATACCCACACACGAGCCTACGTCCTGCGTGCACAGACCACAGGGCAACTGACGTGTCTTGCTCTGTCCGTCTGCTTATCTGTGTATATGTACTGTTTCGGCACTGCGTCTGTCAGCCTGCTTGTCCGCCTGGCCGTGTCGGTTCCTCCTATCGGCAGACTCCTCTTCCTCCTTTTCGGCCGACCCTCCATTCGCTGAGCGTGAGAAGAATACACAAGAAACGATCAATAACGTTTGCCACGGCAGGTGCCTACGTCATGAACGCTCCGATTCGCATTAAAATCTAGGTCACCAATATTATGTAGGTCACCGAATGCAGCTCAAAAATAATAATATTATAATATATATATAATTATCAAACCACGAAATTACCAAGGGATCCAAAAATATATATAGGTTATGGCAACCAAAAAATCAACCCCCGTAGCGTCAAATTATATACAACGCTACAAAACTATATCATTAGACAGAAATGACACAGAAAAATGGCATTGGTTTGGCATTTAATATAACATTGAATGAACTGTAAAATTTCAGAATTTTCTGAATGCGTAAGAAATTTCAGTCAAAGTGATGTTCAATATGTCCTCCGTTTGCTGCGATAACCAATGATAATCGCTTGCGAAACTGTCCAATAGCCCTGTGTCCTCGCTGATTTCGTCCCAGCATGCGGTCAGAACTTCTTTCAAATGTTCAATATCTCGAATTCTCTGCCTGTAGACAAGCTGCTGAAGCATTCCCCAGATCGAACAGTCTATACGGGATTCAAGTCCGGACTGTTCGGTGGCCAATTTTCTGGTTCAAGAAAGTCTGCATGCAACGTGAGCAGTGAGAAAAGCAACTGTTTTTCGTGAACGATGAGCAGGTGCTCCATCCTGCTGGAAAGTGAAATTGTCACCAGAGTGCGCTATAATGTCTGGCACTAATCTTTGATGTAGGACGACGTCACAGTAATAGGAACTGTTAACCTTTGCTCCTCGTTCAACGAAAACTAAAGACGATTTCCCCAGCTGCGACACGGCAACCGAAACCAGGCGCGGATTTAGAGGGGGCGAAGCCGGCGTACGCCCCCCCTAACCTGCAGCAAATGTTCTGAAACTATACTGACCTAAGACTAATATAATTGCAATTTCGGAATAGGATGTTTGAAGTAGCTGGACCGGCAGAATGGAGCTCTCTTACCGGAGCTCTATTACCTACTTACCTGAGTTGCTAGCAGACGTTGCCCACGTGACCAATGACTTTTGCCGTGACGTCATTCACAAAGTTCATGTACAGACAAAATTTACGTAAATAGAAATTGGTCAATTAAAAAATATGTCTAGTGGTCCGTCGTCAAAACGGCTTAAATAAAGCAGTTTTATCATTCGCGAATAAGCCGACTGCCGTTGCATGGTAAGACATAAGCCTATCTTAGGCCTAAATCTCAAAAGATGGCATATGATTATCATTATAATTTTGAAATTCGTCGTCCTGATTATAGCCGCCGAAAGCGTTCAGCTGCCGATATTATGGACAAAAGCAAATCAAGGATATAGAACTAGGACTACTCATAATCATTCTCTTAATTAACGCTCAGTGGCGTGCGGTCCATGGATGAGGTTCTGAAAAAGTACAGGCATTTTGTTAAGATGACACCTTAACATGCTACCATTGCAATGTGGAAATTCAAAAAGTTTCTGATGAGGCTCTGAAAAAGTACAGGTATTTTGTTAAGATGACACCTTAAAATGCTACCATTGCAATGTGGAAATTCAAAAGTTACTGATGGGGAGGGGGCACACCCCCTCCCCATACCCCTCCCCCTGCGGGTCTCGGCGCTACAAGCCTCACGAGCGTCCTTCGGACGCTCTATTGTCTCTCCCCCCAGAAACCTGAATTTCCCCCCCAGCGGAGGGGGAATAGATTAAACACTGACTGTTAACCTTCAGTGGAGACCAGTGGTTTTATATGAGAAAGTGAGAAACTATATATTTTTTTAAAGTTCCATAACATTTTCTATAAAAAGGATTATTATAGTGTGGCGTGATCTAATTTCATATATATATATATATATACACTGTGTCCGGAAAAAAACCAACCAGTTTTGTAAATATGAAAATAAATAGTAAATATTCATCGATTTTCACAATTCAAACACCATTTTAATCCTGACATATTTCTCTAACAATTGTGAAAATATAAAAGTTCCAGTCCAAATAATGACGTCATAATGACGTCAGTTGCATCAAAATGCATATAGCCGGCCATTCATGCATGGTTCGGTTGGTATTATTGGCTTTTGGTAAAACGGAAATCCGTTTAATAGAACCAGAAGTGAAAATAAATGCAGCTTATTAGAGGGATTGTCTGCTCTATAAAAAAGTGGTGCCTGATATCCGAGAATATTCGGAACAATAGCCTACACATTTCAACAAAATAGCGCTTCAGCTCACTGAGTTCGTGAATCTGTTGATCTGTTGACTAAAAAGACTCGGAATTCATTCATCTTAATCTTTGGCCGCAAAACGGCCGCCCGCTTAAATCCCATTGATAATAAGAGTTGGAGATTGATGGAGGAGAAGGTGCAGGCTACAAGACAAGGATAAGAGACATTGAAGAACTCTGTAAGCGAATTGTTAACGCCTCGGAGGTTTTGATAAGCTGGTTATCGATGCTGCTGTTGGGTATTAGCGCGACCCTTTTGACGCTTATGTTGAAGCCAAAGGTGTACTCTTTGACCACAAATTGCAGTCTGACATAATTCAGATAGAAAAATAAAATTAAACTTACATTTATTATTGATAAATTACATGATAAAATATTGAAATTGTGGATGATTTTGCGCATTTATCTCTTAAATTTGACTTTTTGTGCAAATGACGTCATTATGACGTCATTATTTGGACTGGAACTTTTATATTTTCACAATTGTTAGAGAAATATGTCAGGATTAAAATGGTGTTTGAATTGTGAAAATCGATGAATATTTACTATTTATTTTCATATTTACAAAACTGGTTGTTTTTTTTCCGGACACAGTGTATATATATATATATTTACGGAATTGGATTGGTAGTATTTACGCCCCCCCCCCCCCCCTAACCAGAAATCCTGGATCCGCCACTGGAAACCATGATGCTCTGTGAGCTCTTCTGACCTTTCAGCGTATCTAAGGAGAAATCTCGCAAGGTCCCAAATTCATTTTCATCGTTTAATATGAGCAATATTTACAGCACTTCATTAAATACAGAGTCCTTGAGACACCTCGACAGTAGGCATACGACAGCACAGCAGAACCGAACCAACGGTGAATACGAACCGAACTCTGGACAAGCTCAACGACAGCTTCTGAACGTCATGGAGGGAAAACGTTCCAGGACCCACCAACAGGGCAGACGTCTCAGAAACAACATCAAATGAGTCCACCAACGAGGCGACCAAGACTCGACCAGTCCCACCAACGAGGCGAAGAAGACTGACATCACCGGTCCACCAACCAGGCGACCAAGAGTCAGGCTGCGACTACTCCAGCCAAGAGTACGCCCAAGACTGACTTCTCTCTCGTCCAACCTTTCCACGATAGCTCGTGCTAACCCACGTGATTTGTGGCGCCAACTCGCCACACCTTTCCCTCTCACGTGTAAGACCCAAGGACCGTGTCCAGGTCTGAACTAAGTCACGTAAGCCATATGCAAGGATAGCATGTGAGTGAACGCTCATTACGCTACGAGCGTACACGTAACATACCCTACCTCCCGAACACGAGGAAACCTGTAGGTTGACGAGTAACACTCAAAAATACAACCTTAACTACAAAAGACTTCAAACTTAACTACCCAACTGCATAATGCAACTGCAAGGGTTCACAAACAATCTTTACTATACATCAAGATCAGCAACATTTAGCTGAAGTTACTTAACTATATCATGAAGATTCCATTACAATTCGCACATTTATGAAACTCCAAAAAGTTCAAGTCCAATACCGAACTACATCAATCACCGAACGCAAAACGACTAACGAGATCTGACAACAAGTTCAGACAACGCATTCGATATTGAATGTTCACAGAACACTGTTTCGCTTCGAAATCCAAAGTCCAAAGTTTCTGGTTACTGTTTACATGGACTTCATCAACTTGCAGCAACTCGCAAACCGTCCACAGCAACACATGTGCCAGTCCAAAGCACAGGCCAACAACGTCAACGAGCATCAAGCTCCACGCTTGAATCCATTGTGACGATGCAACGAGCCACTTGTTGAATTGCCCAGCGGTAGGGCTGCCAACTCTTGACTTTGCCATTCCGGGACGCCCGCATTCACTATAGGCCTAGATTATGACATTAATAACAATTTACACTGTCCAGTGTCCACATAATTATATTGCATAGGCAGAAAGTCGTGGAAATCAGCATGTCATCTCTCACAAAGCGTTAAAACGGACTAACAGTAGGCCTAGGCATACATTATAGGACACAATGTGCTACTGATCGAGTAGGCTACGTGTCAGTGGGTCGTAAAATTTCAAAGACTTGAACCCAGCGCTGTCCAACATTCAGCCAACAACATTAGGTTTCATAAGCTTAGAGCGCAGAATGCAAAATCATCACACAACTTGCCGAGTTTAGTGTACAAAATAACAACATTTTGTCAAGTGCGTTACCAGAAATTCCGGGACAATTTGAGATCAATCCGGGACACGGGACGCCAGGGCCGATTCCGGGACTGTCCCGGCGAATCCGGGACGGTTGGCAGCCCTACCCAGCGGCCGAATTGCCACTTGACAACATCACCAAAACGGACCATGTCATCCACAGCTCGCATCCCTCTCTTGTCATAGCAAGTGTCCATGGCGAAGTCGACGTCCATCGCCGACCATCGACTCTCCAGCATCCACAGAACGCACATCCTGCAAATAAACTCCCGCACACAACTGAGAATCATTGCACTTCAAATCCACTTGAACATTATCAGATGCAATAGAGGTTACCTCTGTAGACCCACGTAAACACTCATGTACACAGACTTCATTTATCTCTGATGCAACAACAGTACCATCAATAGGCACAAAATTTGTATCAGAATCCGGCAACTCATAAGAACTTTCAAGCACATAATCTGCCTCAATATCCGAAAACTCGTAGACCCGGTCATGCACATCATTATCTGCCATACCGCATGCAACAACAGAGTAATCCGAATGAATACTCAAATCATCCTCAGCAACGTCTGATGCAACCGTATAACCATCAAACGCAACACATGAACCTTCATGTATACTAGTCCTCACTGCGCCTGCCAAATACACATGCCAACGCACTATGTTATCATGCAGCAACTTTCCATCAACTGTAGATTTCACTTCATTGTCCATCAACAACAGCACATCAGACATTACAACATCATTGGACTTCTCTTGCACAAGAAAGCAATGAGTAAACGCCACAAACTTCTGCACGTCCACAAACCTTTCATCCAACTCCACATTCAAGTTCAGTTGTACAACAGTCGAAACAGTGCAACACCAGCCCGTCGTAAATGAAAAAATATCTTACACAACAGTTGTCATCATCGACTGAACAGACAAACTTCCTTTCACACTGTCATGCCATGGAACAACAATTCTCGAACCATACGACATATCAACCAATTCAGAAACAAGATTCGCTTTCGCTTCAAAAAGGTGCATTGCTTTAGTTGTTAATCGCACGAACAATTTCGCACCATCTTCAGAATTCATGTAATTATTCAAACATGTAATCACTAATCACGTTGTGAACAAAGTCATCTATTCTCAAGAGACCAATGTCATGCAACACTTTGTCATACACCCAACATAACATCCAACTTCGGTATGCTCCCTGTGCATACAATCCATTCACACAAGTCTGATGCAAGTCTCGAAAAGAAAGTTTTCTAAACAACATGAACTTTAACCCGTGCGATTCAAACTCAAAGATGCTACAAGGCAGATCAATTCCATGATCCTATGCTCAAAATCCAACACATCATCAAATAGTAAATTTACCGCCAGTATACAATCATCACATACAGTCAACAGCAGATTTGTGTCCAGAGCGTAGTGACTGCCCTCCGTACCCTTCGACCGGAGGGGGCCCCCGCAAGGAAGGGGGCCCCAAAACTGACAAAGAATGCGTTGTTTAAGTGGCATTTATTAACGCTATTGCACCATCCATCCATCCAAGTCGGTTTTGCTGACAAACCGTGAAGGAAATAAGGAATATGACTGTGTTCAATGTAGGCCTATGAATAATTCGAACCCTGTAGGCCTATTTTGTATGAAAGAAAAACCACATTTCCAGTTTCTGTATTGTTACGGAAACCGCCGCCTGGGGTATATGTTCGGAGGGGGCCACATTCTTTGTTGCTACAGCCCTGTTTGTGTCAACAAGACAACACTCCTCAACCATTTCATGCAAAGCACTTGCAACATCACACACCTTAGACTCGATTGCAGACAACGCATTTTCAGAGACAGAAACATTCGATTCATTTAGACACGCTTCGTCGAACACACTCAACTGTACTTTAGTCTCAATGGGCCAACCAACATCAACAGGACCATCCTGCAAATTATTCTTTGCAAACTCAACCTCAGACAACGCTCTTTCAGAGACAGATACATTCGACCCATTCCTACACGCTTCATCGCTTAGAACTAATTGACCCAATTCATCCTCAACCCTATCCTTAACGACCTCATTCTTAAGAACAGCATTCACAACTACACTTACATCATTTTCAACAACAACCTTAGAACTAAATCTCGCATCTGCCTCAATATCTGCAAGGTCTGCAAAATATCCACCATACAAGTGCCCCCAACAACCTTGATTGCTAGTCCTCTTCGGCAAACGATCCATTTCAATTTCATGCCCATCCTTCAACAATTCCTGTGACTTCACAGTTTGTTCCATACCCGCAGGGACTTGTGGATTTTCACTGACCAATTTATCCTGAGCCCTGGCTTGTTCCTCCCACCAATCTTGTAATAATAGACCTAGGTCCTAGGTGCTTTGTAAGTTTTCGACAACTCAAACCATGCCCTACGCTCTGCACGAGATTTCTCAAAGTCCTTCACTTTCTTTTGTCTTCTCTTTTCCTTTTCAACTTTAGCCATTGCTCTTTTCTCCTCTCGACTAAGTTCCATTTTCCCATAAAGTAACAACTACGCAGTTACAAATTCGTTGCTGTATGCTACTTCAATACAACCAATTACGCAGAAAAATTTTCTTCCCCACGTGCAACAAATTTCTCCAAATTTCGCAACCCCACGAACAGTGGCGGTTCTACCGGGGGTCTGGGGGCTGTAGCCCCCTGGTTTTTCCTAGCACCCCTATGCACATTTCAGCCCCCCAGTTTAACATTTAGTTAGTTTAGTTAGTTTAGTTTAGCATTGACTTCAATTTTTGTTGGCAACAGAGTCTTTTAATCCCTTATAACGGTACTTCCCATAGATCAATTGACATGAATGATTTTCATCTGCTACATACAGGGTGGTCCAAAATAAACCGCACAGTGACAGTTTTCTTGATATAATGTATAACAATTCAATGTTTAATGCCATTTTTCTTGCGTATGATGAAAGAATTTCCAAATAAGACATGGAAACGTCGTACTATCGATGACCTCATTAAAAAAATTGATACCGAAGGTACTACAGCTAGGAAGCCGTGTAGCGGACGTCCAAAATCAGCTCGAACAGATGCAAATATCAAGTTGGTAAGCGACCTTATCTGTAGCCAGGAAGACAAACCGCTAAGCCATAAGAGCCCACGGGAGATCGCACGTGAAACCGGCATTTCACGTTCAACTGTTAAACGTATTGTAAAGAAAGATCTCGGACTTAACCAGTACAGGCGCAAAGTTGGACAGCAGTTGAACAGCGATTGCGTTTCATTGAACGCGCAATTGATCAATGGCGGCGTCGGCTTCAATGCGTGGTCGAGCAGCAAGGAGGACACATTGAACATTTTATGTAACGAAATCCATCCATGTAATGTTACAGTAAAAATAATTGCTGTGTTTTTGTGAATTTTCACGGTTATATTTGAATTGGTCTGAATAAAGTACTATCAATTTATCATTGTGCGGTTTATTTTGGACCACCCTGTATGTTTCGCAGATGCTGCTCTGCAAAGCTTGGGTCCTGTAACATAGGCTACATAGCATCATCACATATTCCTCGACTGTTTCTCCAATCAGAGTGCTTGCTCAGATACTGACACACCTTTGTATATCTCTACTGAACGTCACGGAGGGAAAACGTTCCAGGACCGTCCTGTGACTGCAGAAGACCCCACGGGATGTTTAAGAAGAAAATGAAGAACAGATTGCAGCTTGAGTGGCCGAGGTTAGGCCATTCCCCTCAGCACTTGATGACTCTGTATGCTGTGGTGATACCAGCTTCATTAGCAGACAAAGACAGCGGGAGTGGGCAGCAGGCCACCACCATCAGCAGCATAGATGACCAGACAAGGGCAGGCTTGGTCTCAGTCTCGTGTACACTGTACAGTGTACACGGTGTACAATGTGTAATTGTATATGTGCAAGTGTATACACTGACCAGTGTGTACTAGTCTAAGAATCCGTCTGGAGAACACACAGTCACAGATACGTTCATTATTATTACAAATAGATGAATTTATTGTGAGAACAAAAAAGAAAAGCTGAAGAGTCAAGGATGAATTTTCGACGGCATTGATCATCCTACGGCGGGTATGTAAACTGGCATGACGATACCACATGGATGGGATAAAATTAATGGGAGAATTTAGGTATGCCCCAGTTTTGCAGCAATTATATTTACCCAAAGCATGAGCGGCCTCATATATTTTTGCTGGAGGGGCAGACACAAGATTTCCAGGGCCAATTAAGTGCCCTTTTGATCCTATGTGCGGGTTCCCATGGCTCAAAAGGCTGAGGGCAGTTAAAAGATCATTTCTAACTTGCGAATGGCATTCATGGCATGCTTAGTAGTGCATGACCTCTTGACGTCTGTTGAGGAACAAGTTTGGTAGTATAGTATACCATCTTCACTGCAAGTTAAAGTTTATTTTAATTTTGACAATCAAGATGGCGCATTTTAAGACAATATATTTCAAATATATATCGCATTATTCTTTTAAAATGCACTATATTCATTCATTATGGAGATTTATATAGTCCCCCCTCAAGTTTCTACTCAGGAGCGCTCCCGACCCAAACCTGGCTGAAAAAGAATAGTTTTAAGACTGTGATAAAATGCATCTGAGCAAACTCTAGCCCCAAGACAATTGCAGTATCCCGTTCCATACATTGATTTAAAATGCTTGAAATTCGTGTCCACTAAGAAAAATAATGATCCTTTAAGTTTAAAGTACAGTAGGCCTACTGTTGTAGACAACTGTTTTGGGGTTTTACTATTGCTTTTTCTTCTAGAAAGCTTCGTGCATTCCTTAGTTTTATCGCGTTTTCAGCTTTCTTTCTATATTTTGTATGTAACCTTTATTTCTAGCTTAGGCCTAGGCGTACTGTCTGACAGACAATTGCTATAAATTTATTTATTCTTTATTTTTTTAATTCATTTGTAATTATAAATTATTCTTGGTTAGGCCTATGAAATGTCAGCCAGATAATATCAATTTTTATGTTAATAGAATGCTGAAACGGGCGACGGGGGGTATAGACTCAGCAGTATTAACATACACAACATTATAGGCCCTACACCTTTGAGGAGGGAGGGCTAAGGCAAATTTTAGCCCCCCCCCTCAGTTCAAAAACTCTAGAACCGCCACTGCCAACGAAGCACAATTTAGGAAATTTCAACCTTCCACGTTAATTTTCCCACAGAACAACCATTTTTAAGGTTGAACCAAACATCAAACGTGCTCTGCAAAATTTAACGTTCAGCCAAACCACGTGACTGACGAACGAGCGCACAAAACTGTCACATGGACAAAACGTAGGTACCCCATGTATACATCGTTTTAACCTACAAAATTTACGCACGGCCTACAAAATTCAAACGGACGGACTCTCATTCGTTAGAATCTTCACCCAAACTTCTCAAAAGCAAAATTCGCAAATTTCTCACTTTCAAAATTTACATCTCCCAAAATATATCAATATATCGGACGACAAAAAAATTACAACCGGCTACGACTCTCATTCGTCAAGCTACCGCACGAAAAAAATTCAACCAGACGTGCCCCCATTTCTTCGCGTCATATCTAAGGAGAAATCTCGCAAGGTCCCAAATTCATTTTCATCGTTTAATATGAGCAATATTTACAGCACTTCATTAAATACAGAGTCCTTGAGACACCTCGACAGTAGGCATACGACAGCACAGCAGAACCGAACCAACGGTGAATACGAACCGAACTCTGGACAAGCTCAACGACAGCTTCTGAACGTCATGGAGGGAAAACGTTCGAGGACCCACCAACAGGGCAGACGTCTCAGAAACAACATCAAATGAGTCCACCAACGAGGCGACCAAGACTCGACCAGTCCCACCAACGAGGCGAAGAAGACTGACATCACCGGTCCACCAACCAGGCGACCAAGAGTCAGGCTGCGACTACTCCAGCCAAGAGTACGCCCAAGACTGACTTCTCTCTCGTCCAACCTTTCCACGATAGCTCGTGCTAACCCACGTGACTTGTGGCGCCAACTCGCCACACCTTTCCCTCTCACGTGCAAGACCCAAGGATCGTGTCCACTGTCCAGGTCTACATCTGAACTAAGTCATGTAAGCCATAGGCAAGGATAGCATGTGAGTGAACGCTCGTTACGCTACGAGCGTACACGTAACACTACGAAATGACCCACAAAAAAGTTGTAAGGTGTGTTATGAAAATTTTCTGCTTTCTTAGGTCTGGTGATCAACATACTAAACGTTGCAAGAAATGGTCTTAATGGCCAGTGGTCTATTTTTGGCGGGAAAAAAGATGGCCGCCAATTGGATGAGGCTTGGAATCTGGAAATGATACTGTTAGAAGCAGATTATGTAACAATTTAGTCACATGGTTTTGTAGACTAATTTGACCCTTCTGAGAACGAAAATCGTGGTTAGCAAGCTTGATTTTTAGCGGTTGCATGGGAAAACAAGATGGCGGCTAACATGGCGGCCGATTGCTTAAAAAGGCTGTAAGTCGGGTATACTATGCGATATGAACTCCATTTTGTAATTATTTTAAATTAAGATGTAAGGGTTCCAGGCATGCAATGGAATCAAACACACATCTGTAGCACTGGAATAAAACCAAAATGGCGGGGGAAATGGCGGCCAGAATGTTGAAATTGCTATAAGTGAAGTGATGTATGCAATGGAAACATGAATTCGGACTCCAAGTTAGCATTTTTGAAGTAACGGAAGGCAATTAAATCAACTTTTCAAATGTGACACTGCAAGAAAACTAAAATGGCAGCGATTGGAAGCGTTTCCGAGAAGTTCGTCAACGGAACTTTTGGGTTCATGACAACCGAAAGTATCTCGGAAAAGGATGGATCTTTCGGAGGAGAAGCGGAACGGGGTAGAAGGCGAATGGAATCCATCCTGCGCCAACCCATCCACATCATCACCAGCATCTTTTCCATAACAGCATGACATCAAACAGCGCTGGAGGGGGGTCAGTCCATTGAACAACATGTACATGGGGGTCAGTGCTGGAACGAACAGCAGAATCAATGGTCACAAGAGGCAGTCAGCATCATCCCTCTACAGAAGCCAGTGTCTAGTAGTCTACACTAGCAATAATATGCTATTATGCTTGTTGTAATATTTATATTGACACAATGTCATTCAAATTAGATGCCTTTAATGGCTGGCTGGAATTTGGTCATACAAAACAGGCTGGCTTGAATTTGGTCAACCCGGCTGGAAATTGGGCAAAAGCGGACCTTTTATATTTTTAAATGCTCTAATTGCTGTTTAAATTGTTTATAATTGCTGAAGTTACGCATTTTGTGGAATAACTTCTCTTTCATCTGATATATCATACATGTATGCCAAGGAGGAAGGTCTGCCAGATGGGTGGCGATACACTGGCAGTAAAGGACCAAGACAATTTAAATCCGCAAAAACCACGACACAAGTGACATAGCAACCTAGATGCTTAGAACTAGATGTCATGATGTGGAGCAGACATGCACAGGCCGGTCAGGACAGACCGGTGGAGTGAGTAGGAGGATAGAGCGTGGGACACATACGGGCATTGACCCACGTTGTCCTTCATGCCTCTTTCCCACGATTCTCTTCAATCAGACAAGGTGGTCTAGCTGCTTCAAGATGTTAATGGTATGGAGCTGACCTGCTGACCGGACCAGTTGAAGCTGGGCAACATGGCGCGATACAGAATGGCGTCGGACTCCTACGGGCATTGAGCCCAAGGTTATTGTTGATGATGATGATGATGATGATGATGATGATGATGATGATGATGATGATGATGATGATGATGATGATGATGATGATGATGATGATGATGATGATGATGATGATGATGAAGTAAAAACAATAAGACGACATTTAAGCAACATGTCAATTGAAAATACAATGTGCCTGCAGATACTAATTAAGATTGGCACAGAACAATAAAATTGTAAGTGCACAATGCCACTAACACAATTAAGTGATTAATAAAACAAGTGGGATAAGTTAACTGTTCAAGTTAAGCTTAATATTGTCTTTCATTCTCAGAACAGTTTCTACAGCTCATTGGACTGATCTCATCAGCCTGATCAGTTTTGCAAGACCCCATAAATTTGGTACTAAACCTCAGTCTGGGATTTGGGATCGCAAGGCATTTACTGGGGTTGTGGAAAAGGCTAGGCATTGTTGCATTTCCCAAAATCTGCAAGTTTACATATTTAAAAACAACTTATTTAACTAGTTAGCCCAGCATTAGACATTAATAAAATAGTTAAATTTGATACATCTATGACATCAGCACTTGTGATTACATTTAATCGTTAAAATAGCCTTACGAAGTTACGACAACAATTGATGCCTTACACTACACTTTCTTAAGTTTGTAAGAAATTTACACACCATTGATCATGTAGCCTGGTATTACAGGATTGTTTCTTCTCGCTGGGCCTTGCGCACTGGGAGCGCCTCTGAATGGTTCACCCTACTAGAGGCGCTTTATAAATGTTTAAATACAATACAATACAGGATATCAAAATGCCTGTAACAATAACTTCATGATGTCAATAGTAAAATCTTTATAAGAGGGAAACAAAATAGTACACATTGCTAGCAACATCTCAAAAGTCACTCTTTCAAAAGTCAAACTGCTACCAGGGTTGCCAGGTCGTCGCGAAAAGCGCGAATTGGGCGACTTTTGAAAGTGCTCGCAACTGAAAATTTCGTTCTCGCGACCTCGCGCTTTTTGGGCGACTTTTGAATTGTCTCGCAAAGTACAGATCGCAGTACAAATCTTGCTCTCGCGCAAACGAATGAGTGTCAGTGAGAAGATTGACAATGAAAAGATTGACCATTAGGCGAACTTTATATTACTTTAAGAATTAACATTCATGTCATATTGTGTGATTACTGTCGAAAATATTTGTACACCTCTTTTAAGAGCTATTCATCCTACAAGAATAGGCCTAGCGTCTCGAGCAAATGCAACTACTTTAAAAATTAGCATTCATGTCATTTTTTGTGATTACTGTTCATAGTATTTGCACACCTCTTTTAAGACATACTCATCCTACAGGACTATCCCCTGGAGCAATTACAATTACTTTAAATATTGACTTCATGTCATTTTTGTGCTTACTGTTCAAAATATTTGCACACCTCTTTTAAAAGATATTCATCCTACAAGAATAGCGTCTCGAGCAATTGCAATTACTTTAAAAAATAACATTCATGTCATTTTTTGTGAATACTGTTCATACTATTTGCACACCTCTTTTAAGAGATATTCATACTACAAGAATAACCCCTGGAGCAATAACAATTACTTAAAAAATTGACATTCATGTCATTTTTTTGTGATTATCATTCATAATATTTGCACACCTATTTTAAGAGATACTCATCCGGCAAGAATTAATCTCGCGATTTTCGCGACTTTTTTCGTGATAATCTCGCGATTTTCGCGACTTTTTGTCGTGATCTCGCGACAATTTTTTCCCGAAATCTGGCAACCCTGACTGCTACTACCAACTGCGGCAGCTCAGGGTCATTGCTCACTCTCTGACTGATAAAGCTGCAGTTTCTCTCGTCCATGCATTGTGCTGAGCCGCCTTGCCTTATCTGTGCGAGTTTTGACTCCCCCTTTCTCCTTGCATAGGCCGCCGCGCACTGCACTCTGCACTCCATGAGCACTTATTGGTTCCTTTCACTCACTCTGCAACAATGCAGGTGTTCGTTCTCTGTGGTTGGTCCAACAACCTGGAATGGACTTCCCTTGACTATGCGACACCTCCCAAGCTGTTCTTAATTTCACAAACTGTTGAAGACTGTTTTTTCGCTTGATTTCGGCCGGGAGCGCCTCTGAGTAGATACCTTGAAGGGGCGCAATATAAATTCTGATCAATTGATTGATTTTGATATAACTAATCCACAACAAGGGTGTAACTTTTCTCCAGACAGTGGTGGTGACTATTCCTCTCCCCACTACTCTTTCTATCCCTTCTCTCTCCCATCATCTTCCTCTATCCCAGAGGTCTCAAACAAGCGGCTGTGGCTCGCAAACAGCCATCGAGATTTTGGATTTTTAAAGAAAGAAATGGGTTTAAAAGAAGTTTGCAGTTCTTTAACGATTTGAACCAAGGTTTAAACTGCTTTCTACTCCTTTTGCTGTGGACATTGAGCCAACAACAGCAGATATAGGCCTATGCAGATGGAGTTAGTGGACCTTCAGTGTGATGCAACGCTAAGCAAAGTAGGCTACAGTGAAGTTTGTATGCCGATGTCACAAAATAGGATATCCCCGTAATAATCGTATCCCTCATACGATGAGAAGTTGAAAAAGTCACTTCTGCATGTGTTTATTTTTGCAAATTAATTTCCATTTGCTTGTTTTTGAACAATGACACTAACAGGTAGGTCAATGTTTATTCCTACTAGATAATTTTGGTGGCTTTGGATTAGAGCACTTAAGAAAACTCAGAGTTTCTAACCAAATTCGAGCTACCTTGCTCTAAACATTGTTTAGGATACTTAAAAAGTTAGTCATTTCAAATTTTGATTGCAGCATAAATTTTTCAATTATAGCTAGCGCCTATGCATTTTTCAATAATTGACACAGAATGGTTTTTGCCATATAATATCATGTGAATTTTACAGGGTTATAATCATTACAGTACTGTATGCTGCAATGACACATAACTAATTCTATAGTTTCACGTGCATGATTATATTTTAATGTTGCAGCCCGCGAGTCACTGTACATTTTCCAAATGCGACCCACATGCTGACTTGAGTTTGAGACCACTGCTCTATCCCTTCTCCAAATATGAACTTAGTATGCTTTGTCCACGACTAGGTCACCCACACAGTAGAACAGTAGGCAATATGTCATATTAGGTTGGCTCTAACTAAAGATATGTCAAAGTTTGTTCCCTTGTCTCCTCTCGCCTTGATTATGCTAATTTGAATTCTGTGGGTAAGTCAGACTTTGCGTCAGTAGTGACAACAAAATATAGCATGTAGCAAAGTTGGTGCATTTATGCTGGCCCACCTGTACGTGCATATTGAAAGAACTATATATATATATATATATATATATATATATATATATATATATATATCTTCATTACTCTTTTTTTTTCCGTCTTTATACTTTCTCTCTCACACAGCTCCACAGATGTCTATATTTTTGTAGTCGCAAATATATGGAACAACAGGCACTTTGAGTCATCTTAATAACCTTATGCCCTAGTAAATCTGCCATTTGGCAAAAACAAGTTTATCACGATGACCACATTTCATACATAAGTGGCGGTAGCTGAATTTTGTTTGACCACAACATAGCAAACTTCTCTTCCTCTTTTGAATGCAGATGGCGCACCATGCGCAGCTGCAAAAGTACATCAATGATCTTGGCAAATATCATTGGTTCATCCGGACGAGACTTCTTGAACCAGTAGCTGAGACAGGCTAAAAGCAGATCTTGAATGTCCTCAACACGTACAGGATTCTGCAACCGACACCGATCTAAGTAAACAAGAAAAACTTCAAATTACTGTATTTAAACAAATCAATATCAAATGCAAAACTTTGTTAAAGTGGTTAACATGGCTGTGTAAGTTCATGTTTTGAAGAAACTGCAATACAGTTCTGAGTATGCGCAGAATGTGTCCTGAGCATGACGTTAAACTGCATCCCCTGCCCAGGGTTACGGGTGAAGACCTCAACGGCCAAGGGAGCGGATGACCTCATGGAGGCAACGGTCCTGAGGGCGGATAAGGGCACGGCGAGTCAGTACGCCGCTGGTCGACCCATTTTATTCCTGGATGACTCGTCCATCTGACTACCTTGCGTTTGCCTGGCGAGTTACCAAGGGAAATTAAATGCCGAAGTGTTTTCCACAATCGGGATGGTTCAGCATGGAGAGTGGCGTTCGGCAGGGCTGTAAGCTTGCCCCTGACCTGTTCCTGTTGCCGATGGATCAGATTATGGCGAAGACGGTGGAGGAAGGGCAGCCCAGTGCATGCATTGGTGGCGAGAGGTTTTCCGATCTGGACTTCGCCGATGATGTCGCTCTTCTTAGCGAGATTCTTGAGACCCTGATTCTATCGCTGGAGGTACTAGACAGAGAAGCCCACCAGTTTGGGCTCGAAATCAACTGGGCCAAAACCAAGATCCAGACAACTGTGGAACCACCGCCGACGATGGACCACATACCTGTCGCGGGAAACCTGGTGGAGAGAGCTGCCGCAGTCGGTAGTAGCAGCTTTGGCACACCAGGATGAGTTCAGAGTCTAGAAGCACCCCAAGGTCACGCATCACCGAAGAAAAAGTCATAGATAAGAATTGAGAAGAGAGAATGCTCGGGTCGAGCTCAGCCAGGTGTTGCGTAGTGCCCAACCAAATGAATTGGGTTTTTTGGGCATTTAGGCGGAGTCAGTTTGAGGACATCCAATCTGTGAGGGCCCCCATTGCTCGTTGCATGGTGCGGGCGGCCTCAATGCCTGCGAGTGGAGGGCAGTGCAGATATGCCTGAGTGTCATCTGCATACAGCTGGTGTAGCATGCTGTAAGATGTTAAGAGTGTACCAGTGTCAGAAGTGTAGAGCAAGTACAGTAAGGGAGCCAGGACAGAGCCTTGTGGGAGACCAAATGGAGCTGGGGCCCAGGGTGACCTACTTTCTCCCAAGATCACACAACTGGACCGACCCACAATCAAAGATTAAAAAATGACGAAAATAAAATAACAATAGGAAAACACATCGTTTTTAAAATAAATAAATAAAAAATGACCAAAAAACGATAAAAAATGGAAACGGAAAATAATTTGCCTTTGCTACATCTGAAATTTCATTTTAAGCTCAAAAACCTTGCTTATGCAAGTTTATCTCAATCTGCAAATAACACAACTTTAGACCAAAATTAATTGGCATAAGTAACATTAATCTACCACAGTTATTTTTCTTATAACTTTGGTTTAATAAGAAATCCAAACAAATCAAAGGTATTGAAATCTTTTCAAATTTAAATTGTAAACATAGGTTCACATAAGTTCATGCTGATCGACATAATGCAATTAAAATCTAATCAGAAGCAAATACCATAGATGTGCACGAAATTATATATCGTACATTTGTACTTAAAATTGTTACTTATGAATATTAATTATAGGCCCAAGAATTTAATACCAAAATAACTCATTACATAATGACACTATAGTTAGCTGAATTCTTTAGTGTACGGTGAAAACTTATGGAATATCAAACAAAAATTAATGAAGGAAAATAATTATAGACAGCAAATAAATAAAAAAGTGACATAGAAAAATATAAAAAACGATAAAAAACGATGAAGAATAAAAAACGGGGAAAAGTTTTTTACAACTATGCCCACAATAATCAATGCTTCTGGGCCGGTAGTCTTGGACATTCTTATACGTAGCGTACATGACGTTTTCGGCGTAAATCTCTCCTGCTCTCGAATAACGATATAAAATGGTAGTCACGGGGCAGGCGCAGACCTGTACTATCTGAATAGCGGTACTCCCATTCTCGACCGGCTATAAGTCTCTACTCCCTAAGATGGCGTCTGTTTGTGACTCGGAACTCGCTGCATTCAACCACACTTTACACGTCAAAACGTGTTTAAAACATCTTCAATGAACTCGTATCCTTCGCCGACGGCGAACATTATATTGGCTTTTATTTTGGCCGTCACAAAATATTAAAATTTGGCTAAATACCCTAGGAAATTGCATTCGAATTGCCGCTGCGTGGTATGAATACCAATTTGTGGGTCGCTTGCCTAACGTGTCTAACGTAGCGGCCGTTCTATCTGTTGTAATTAGTTTGTTCTAGCGACAGCTTGCATATTAAACTCCACAATAAATCAAACGCATGCCACGTGAAACTGGACAGTTCGAGAAACTAACAAGAAATAGCTCCTTTATGAATTTTAATTCGGCGACCAATAGCTGAAACCGGTTACGGTTTCATCATATTCTATCCACACAATCACCGTTCTATTCAAAATCTTTTTCACTTTCTCGCTATGTAATTTTATTCCTATACATTTGCAACTAACTTTCTTTCACATAATTATTTTTTCTCTTGTCAAGTGTCATACTTTTGTATTTAGGCTATATTAAATATGAATCGTTTTTGCTTTGCGGCCGTCTATCTACTTCCTTACTTATCGTCGGAGACGATGAATATAAATATATTAGGCTATGCGCATGCGCGATAACCTATAAAGCTATAACCACGGCTTAAGTGAGATGATTTGATAATCCAAGGTCTGCGCCTGCTATATGACTTCCATACAAGAGTAAAACCCGTTAAGAGAATAACAAAGTTCGTGAACAGCCTTTTCGCCTAGCGCACGCTATTCTATCTCAAGACTACCGGCCCTGGTGTTCTCTATGTCAATGTCACTAATCCATATATCAAACTAAAATAAACAAGGCACTACACTATAGTCGATGGATGGTTGTATGAATGAACTGAGGGTATGGACTGGCAAACAGTTGCACGGACGGATGTATGGATCTAGTAGGACATCATTATTTCTGCATTAGTGTGTTTGACAGGTATAAGCACCATGTCAGATGACTTGTTAGGCCCCCCAGAAATTTGCGCCAAGAAACTGAAAAAATTGCGCACCAAAAATTAAAAATTTGCGCCAATTTTGCGCAAGTTAAAAAATGATAATTTTCGTTATTTTTTTCCATTAAATCGGTGTACCAAAGTATCTAGCAATGTTTTTGTCACTTATTGTAAAGCTTTGGCGTTCTAGAAATTAGAAAATCAAGCAAAAAATTCAGTTATAAAGTTCCTATAACCATAAGATTAATGTATTCCGACGATTGCAAAGAATTTTTATTTTGCAAAATTTACGCCCACCGCAATCTACGCTCGTTACAAAATAATAGGCCTACAACTTCAAGACGGTATTAATAATATATCAAGCCTATATTATAATGAATCACCAAGTTACACAACGTGCTGATTAGTAACCTTCTATCTTTGTCTGCACGCTTGACGCCTATAAATTAAATGCGTTCGCTGCCGTGTGAGAAACTTCGTCTAACATATTTTATTGTGTGGCCGTGAAGTTCTGGAATTTTTATACTTTAAGTTTGATACATTACTAATAAAAATAACGAATTTTCACTAAAAATTCCAATATAATTTCATCCCATTCTGCGGCCGCCATTTTGATTATCGCCAATCGGTTTCGTTACTATGTTGAACTGCCGCGCGCCGCAGTGATATTTTAAGTCAATCAAAGCCCAATTTAGACAAATTGGCAAGATTTTATCAAAAATTGCGCTAAAATCGCGTGGATTGGCAATTTTTGCGCTGTTGCGCGAAACCTGGAAATTTGCGCTAAATTTGCGCTGCGCAAGATCGCGAATTTCTGGGGGCCCTAACTTGTCCCCAATGACTGTGTATTATCAAGTTCACATTGTATCTCTTCTCTTATTAGTTCAGCGACATAAAATACTTTGAATAATAGAATATAAAATCCTTTCCCTCACCTACAGCTTACCCAGATCCTCATAGTCAACCTGGGTAACCACTCCTCTTCTAAAACTTTCCTCAAACTTCTAAAACTTTCCTCAAACTTCTGTCTTTCCTTGTACCAATTTATACAAATATTGGGTATGCAAGCGACTCAAATAGCCTCTGCTGCTCAAATGTCCACCCACACCACCTTCACGGGGTCCCTCCTGTTTCAACGGAGTGCGTGGTGGACGACCGAGTTAGGGCCCCCAGAAATTCGCGATCTTGCGCAGCGCAAATTTAGCGCAAATGTCCAGGTTTCGCGCAACAGCGCAAAAATTGCCAATCCACGCGATTTTAGCGCAATTTTTGACAAAATCTTGCCAATTTGTCGATTGACTTAAAATATCACTGCGGCGCGCGGCAGTTCAACATAGCAACGAAACCGATGGGCGATAATCAAAATGGCGGCCGCAGAATGGGATGAAATTATATTGGAATTTTTAGTTAAAGATCGTTATTTTTAGTAGTAATGTACCAAACTTAAAGTATAAAAATTCCAGAACTTCACGGCCACACAATAAAATATGTTAGACGAAGTTTCTCAAGACGGTCACACGGCAGCGTCGCGTACTTATGACAAAGTGGACGCATTTAATCTATGGGCGTCAGGCGTGCTGACAAAGACGGAAGGCTACTATTCAGCACGTTGTGTAACTTGGTGATTCATTATAATATAGGCATATGATATTAATAAATAATACCATCTTGAAGCTGTAGGCCTATTTGTAATGAGCGTAGATTGCGGTGGGCGTAAATTTTGCAAAATCAAAATTCTTTGCAATCGTCTGAATACATTAATCTTATGGTTATAGGAACTTTATAACTGCATTTTTTGCTTGATTTTCTAATTTCTAGAACGCCAAAGCTTTACATTAAGTGACAAAAACACTGCTAGATATTTTGGTACACCGATTTAATGAAAAAAAGAAAATTATAATTTTTTAACTTGCGCAAAATTGGCGCAAATTTTTCATTTTCGGTGCGCAATTTTTTCACTTTTTTTGGCGCAAATTTCTGGGGGCCCTACCGAGTACTCGCCGGTATAAGCGAGTGCCCCATGGGCGAAGAAGCTGAAGGATGGACGATGGACGGCATCGACGCTGAGAGATGGTGTCTCTCCGTAAAAACACCGGGAGGAAGGCAACGGGAGACCACCTCCCTACTCATCCCGAGGTATATGTAAAATGACGACAATAATGAATATAGACAACAACGTGAACAACTCAATCCAGCCACTGGAAAGAGTCGCGTTCGGCAGAGGGGGACAAGGCTCCCTAGGTCGTCATCAAGCGAAATCCTTCCAGACTAAAGCACTGCAGAAACAGGAAAACTTAAAAATAGGAACCTGGAATGTAAGAACAATGAGGAGACCCGGTAAATTGGCAAATGTGATAAAAGAGATGAGGAGAGCAGACTTAGACATCCTAGGATTGTCTGAAGTGAGATGGAAGGATGGTGGTGAAATTACAATTCACCTTGGGTTTTTTCATGCAGTTGATAATGATGATGATGGTGAGCAACAACACTGATTGCCGTGGCTGGACTGGGCTGGAGCACCTCTGAGTAGCCTTCTTGAAGAGGTGCTATATAAATTTTAGAAATGAACGAATGAATGATTACTGATCAACATAATATGATTGGGAGGGAAATGGGGCATGGGGAGGGGAATGGGGCATGCAAGCGACTCAAATAGCCTCTGCTGCTCAAATGTCCACCCACGCCACCTTCATGGGGTCCCTCCTGTTTCAACGGAGTGCGTGGTGGACGACCGAGTACTCGCCGGTATAAGCGAGTGCCCCATGGGCGAAGAAGCTGAAGGACGGACGATGGACGGCATCGACGCTGAGAGATGGTGTCTCTCCGTAAAAACACCGGGAGGAAGGCAACGGGAGACCACCTCCCTACTTATCCCGAGTTATATAGAACAATGCTGCTGGACTGGATGCTGACAGAAGATGGATACAGTGGACTGAAAAGAGAGGCGCAGGACAGAGAAAAATGGCGTAATTGGACATACGAACCTGCCTGACGGCAGAGAACATGAAGAAGAAGACAAATATTGAATTACTTTACAGTTCAATCTGTACCACATCTTTAGAGAAACTCCATTCACAGCAATTATCTGACACATGATGCCAGCTCATCAACTCTACTGTAATAATTTTCATTCAAAACTTAAAATAGTGCACTTTCAAAGCCTATTACTCATATTTCTTAATACTTTAATTCAAAAATTTAGTCACTGTAGTCTTTTGTTTTGGCTACCTACTACTCGTTTGATACGGACTATGAACCAAACGTAACTATACCTGCATCACTTATGTTGTTGCTCACTAAGCAATGTAATCGTAATCTCCATATTTCTAAAGCGCCACTCAAAAGCCAATCGCAGGGAGAACCACCTTATTCACGAGCTTTGAACTTATTCACGAGCACATCTGCAAATCCTGGTTCATATAATTTAGCTGTTTGGGGTGCTGCAGTTTCCAGAGATTACAATTATGATTACATCATAACGAAATCAACAAGGATGCAATGCATCTCCTAAAGAACAGAAGCACTTGTCTGGCAATGTCTCACTGGTAGTGCTTCATCCTATTCACCTGATCTCTGTTGTCCTGTCTCCAACTAACCTACCATCGAGCTTTACGCTCTACATCTAAGGAGAGCTCCTAGTCCTTGGGCCTGCTCCTCAGTCAGATAGCATCAAACCCTCTTGGTTGTTGGCCCGCTTCAGCTGAATGGGCTCCCACTTGTGCTGCACTTACAACCTGCTTTCTACCAGTTGCTCAAGAGCTTTTTAGCCGTGGCTGGGAGCACCTCTGAGTAGGCTTCTTGAAGGGGGCGCTATACAAATTTTGGAATGAAATAATGAATGAACATAAAATGAGCCAACAGAATTATAGGAATGCTCAGAAGATTAGAAATGACTAACCAGTGAACATCATAGTGAAAGCGCCAAGGATGCAAGTTTCTTCGTAGTTGAGACCTAGGCTCCTGATGCGTTCTTGTGCCACAAACATTAGATCAATGTACACAGCATTGTGTAGTTTGATCATCTCCTCATAGCAGATGACCTTGCCATACACAGTTGTATAGAGATGCAGTTTATGATTAAAGTGACGATGACATAAAATCATCCAAGCTTCAAACCTAGATGCTGTAAAAACAACAGAACAGTTGAAAAGCTTCGAAATGTTTTAACATCAACTTGATATAATTTTTTTTAATTATGAGGAAAGTAGTATACGATGATGTCCAAACATTTGTCCATGGACCCCCATCTTCCCAGCTGCATTTAGTTGGCTTTATTGAATCTCTCACTACCGTAGATACCGGTACGCTGTTTAGACTATTTTAAACATTTTAAATGACTTCAAGTTTTAATCGGAATAGCGCATAATTATAAAAACTAGTGAAGTTTGTAGTTTGAAATAAAATAGTTTTATTCTCAATAATAGTTTTGCATATTTGGTATTAATTTCTTTATTTTTATTCTAGACGTTCGGTTTTTCCTTCACCGTGAAGAATGGAAAGGAGTCATAAAAATTAATCGTCAAATGTGTTTTAATATTGCTGTTTATTATCGGATTGCAGTCACTCGCCTAGGCGCCAAAATACCAAGATACGCCACCATCTATATAAATAAAAATGAAACTTTCCAATAGTTCGTAACACTATCACGCCGAAAGTTACGCACCGATTGTTTTTGAAAATTACCAAAACCTTCCATTCCAATAGCACCGTGTCTTAACATTTTTTTCCCCGAAAAAACCCCAATCTTTTCCACAAAAAGGGAACTTTGCAATCCGTTCGACCGCCATTTGCAAATTCAACAAAACAGCCAGATTTCAGAAACGCGTTGTCCCCAAACACAGCAGCCAAAACATGAATGAAGTCGCGTGCTGTGACGTCATAAACGAGTCGCATATTAATTTCCGAAAGCGGCCTTTCATCATTATTGGGCTCTATCCGATGTCAGGAATGGACGATGTGACGGAGGAAAGGAGCGGAGGGAGCGGGACGAAGAGGGTGGGGAGGGGGAGGGGAGGGGGATGGGGAGGTCTTTTTTGCCACAGCAACGTGAGGCCGGGTACAGCTAGTAATAATTATAATACTGCATTATTATATCTACCTTCTAGACACAGGAATAACTTTCTGTTGTGACTTTTAAAAGTGGTGGTGCCACCACTTTTTTATTCTGAAAAGAAATATTATGGTTTTGAAACATGAAAGCATTTGGCTGTCCATCGTATTCGTATCGGCTGTGAATTCATGCGTAGCCTAATTAAAATCGCAAAGGGGCAGAGCTGACGCAAGTATAGGCAGTTACGCCGGTACAGTGTGTTTACTGTCCACACGAACATAAGCCTACTCAGAGCCTTCTATTACTGTAATCCCCTTCCACTAATCGCTATGGCGTGAAGCAGAGACACGCCCACACAACTCTTGGGTTCATTTGTTACTATCAAAATACCATCGCTGGTATCTACAGTGTGGGCAAGCATACATGCACTGACTTTTGAATGCTTATACCTCAGCCAATAATAATATTGTAATTTATGTTTACTTAATGTTTCAAATTAAATGCATCTCACTCGAGTATCAATTATTCACGGACAACATTCTGTATATTTCATTTCTTCCATACAACCGCTTCACTGGTGATCACCAGTGAAGCAGTTGACGAATCTAGCTAAACATGGAGACCTGCGTGGAGGCGATATTCGCGAAGTTTCGGAGCTTTTACACCTAAAACCCCTTGCGGCTAAAGATAGAATTTGACCAGGGCCATCACACTCACAGTCAGCATACACACCCCGCCCCGCCCCGCAGGGGTGAGTCGGGTTTGGTTGTGGGAGGGGTTTACCAAAAATGTGCAAGGGCTAACCAAAATGTTTCGGGAAACGCCTATAATTGCAAATGAGTGGAGTCGGTGGGGCCGGGTCAGAGAGCGGGGATGGCGTAGCTGTTGGAGGTGGGGTAGGGCCGTGGGTGATGTGGGGTGATGCGGAGTAGAAGCGGTGAGCAGTGTATGGAAGCGGAAAAGAGGGACGATGGCTGAGGTGGGAGCCGTGAGCAGGGTGGGAGCGGAGAGGGGCGGTGTATTGGTGCGGAAGGGGTGGGACGAGGACGGGGGAGCGGTGAGCAGGGTTGGATCGGGGTGGCATGGAGGGGAGGTGAAAACCCAAAATTCCCTGGGCAACACCGGGTTCCACAGCTAGTAATTATATAAAAACAAAAGTCGACAGACAGCCAAGACTAAGAATCAAATGGCCAACTGTGCTGGCGGAAACTGCTGTCTATATACCGGGTGGCGCATAGAAAACGTTCCCAAACTTTGTTAACCTGGCAAAGATCTAATTTCAGAGATATCAAATATTAAGTTATACCAAAATGTTAAGCAATTATTTCTGTGCACATTATGGCAAATTTCAAGAGAATACGTTTATTTTGTCACACCCTGCAGCAAGGTTATAACGTCTCACCTATCTACAAATTTTGCACTAAGCTACGTCATATATTTCGCCGTGACATAACGAGAGTATCTTGATTAAACTGGTCCTCGAAGAACTAAACATTAAAACATGGTGTTTTCAAATGATGATCTCGCTGTTATTAAGATACATCATTTGAGGAGAAGGGTTGCGAGGCAAGCGAATCGTTCAGGAATATCCGCGTAAAAACTAATCAAGACAAGGCATAAACCGAGTAATTAATTAGCTCATTGAAACTGGTAGCGTTGCTAACAAGCCTGAAAGTGGTTGTTCGACAACTGTAACGACTGTTGAAAATGCTGAGACTGTTACAGTAGAGCAGTTGTGTCAATCGCAGGAAAATGCACCTTCAGGCACACATCAGTCTAAGCGCAAAATGGCCGGCACTCTGAACATTTCACATAGCTCAGTACAAAGATTATTTTGTTATGCGATTTAGTTAATTCCGAATGTCGTAGACTCCATTTTGACAGTGCTTCTTCACATCGTTACAAAATGGTCTCTATTAGACGACACATAAATGCAGAAGTCAAAAGGACAGTGGAAACAGCGTTTAAGGGTCGATACAAGAGAAGGCGGAGGATCAATTAAACATTTATTCCCGTAAAAATCATCATTAAACAACTGTGCAAAATTTTGACCATGGGTCATACAGTTCTAACAACAATTTCTGTCAAACTGTTTAGTATTTTGGGCCAAATTTTGGCTGTGTTGTACAAATATGAATTATGATTAGTTTGATGTACTATGATTCAATTCATTTTTTAAAATGTTTAATTGCCAGGCTGGGAACGTTTTTTATGCGCCACCCGGTATATTGCAAGGTGTTCAGAATTAGAAGTGGCTATCGAGTGAGTCAAATTGTGGAGAAGGAATGTGGATAAGATTCGTGAAAGAGCTTCGTTTCAAAGTTGAATTGAGAGACTCATGCATGGAGAGATACAAAACTGCAAGAAGTGAGGTCGTGGTGAGTCAGTGGAAAGAATCGGCGATCTTTTTAATTATAGCAAAACTCATATTAATTAATAATTATTCAAGAGGGCTGCAGAACTGTTGTCGATAGATGTTTGAGTAGAATGATCTGCAGAAGGGTTGAGAAGCATTATGATGAAAGAGAAGCAGGTTGAATGGTGAATGATATTGGACTACAAGGCCCTACATCATAGGCCTATATAGGGATCCACACCTAAGTATATTATATACAGTGTTTATATATTACTAGCTGGTGTACCCGGCGTAGCTGGGGGAAATTTAGGATTCGCCCCGCTCCTGGCCAATCCCCAACTTTCCTACCCTTATTTCACCCTGCCCCCACTCTTACTCCCCATCCCCACTTAATTTCCCTATCCCCTCACCCAGTGTTTATTATAATTTATATATATATATATATATATTATACATGGTGCGTTGGCTTCAGGGAGATGGATTGGCTAGAGACAAGGTTTGTGGATAGATCTTGGGCAAGAGATAAAGAGAGCACGCGCGCCAGTGAGAGAGATGCAGACAGACAGACAGACAGACAGACAGACAGACAGAGGATAGGAAGGTAATTAGGGGCGTCCTGGCACTTCTTTTTTTACACTTTAAGCACTGGATAATATGGTATGCAACAAAGTGAAGAATCTATCAAGGAAAACGGAAAAATGAGGAAGAATAGGGATTAGGGATAAACAAGGCAAGATACTAAGTGAAATTGGAGAAGTTAAAAATCGGTGGAAAGAATACATAGAGGATTTATATAAGGATGAAAACCTCAATGGAACAGAAGAAGATGTGAGAAGGGAGATAGTAGAGCAGATAGTGGAAGCAAAAGAAGAGATTGGCCCGGATATGCTGGCAGAGGAAGTAAGAACAGCGATAAAAGAATTGAAAAACAACAAGACAGAAGTTTATGACGATATACCAGCAGAGATGTTGAAGAGTCTGGATGAGAAAGCAAAGAAGGAAGTAATCAAAATATGTCAGGAGTTCAGGAATATGGCTGGAAGACTACCTACATTCCATCATGGTACCAATCAAAAAAAAGCCTAACGCAACTAGATGTGAGGACCACCGCACTATCAGGAAATAAAATTTTGATTATTTTCTGTTTTGTTGCTTGACTTGGGTTCTGCTAAAGCCCTTCCCACTTCTGACTTGGTCGAACCAGGAGTGATCCAGCACTTAGGCCATTAGTGTCAAGCTACCGAACCCACTGCTGTAAAGCCGACCTGCGTGTCGTGCTATCTTCTTCTTCTTTCTGCTCTTCCATCAGTTTCCTGACGATGAAGTGTCTCCATAGTGTTCTGTTCCTGATAGTTTCGCCCACCATGGTCAAGTTAGTGTTTTTGCATATCAGATCTTCCTTGATATTGTCTATCCATCTTTTCCGTTGTCTCCCTCTGCTCCTTTCACCTTCAACGTGTCCATGTAGGGCAGCGAGAGGTAATCTTTTGTCATCCATTCTTTAAACGTGACCATACCACTTAAGTCTTCTCTTTCGAATCTTGTCTACCACTGTTTCATCTGCCCTGGGGGCACAACGTAAAACTCTGGAACAGCTAGAGGAGTGCCTGAATTAAGATGTGGAGAAGATGGAGAAGTTCCTGAAGAAGTGGCGTTTACAACCAAGTGCCACAAAGACTGTCTCCTGTGTTTTTCACCTTCACAATGCACAGGCGAGTCGGGAGCTGAACATTCATCTGAATGGGCAGCGCACCAGACATGACCCGCACCCGGTATACCTTGGGGTGACTCTGGATAGGTCTCTGACTTACCGCGAGCACCTGAAGAAAACAGCAGCCAAGGTTGGTACCAGAAACAACCTGCTAAGCAAGCTCGCCGGCACAGACTGGGGAGCCCATGCCCCGACCCTTCGCAGTGCGGCCTTAGCCCTGTGTTTCTCAACGGCGGAATACTGTTCCCCAGTTTGGGCCCGCTCTAACCACACTAACCTGGTGGACGTGAAGCTGAACGCGTCGATGCGTATTGTCTCGGGCACTCTGCGACCCACCCCGCTGGCATGGCTTCCGGTCCTAAGCAACATCCCCCCTCCACACCTCAGAAGGTTGGAGGCTACGGCGAAACAACTCGATAAAGTCCGCTCAAATGACAGTCTACCGCTGCAACGTGACATCTTACTCCACCCCGCCATGCGTCTCCCCTCGAGACGGCCCATATGGTTAGATCCACCAGCTGAGGACATGACAGCTAATTCGGCCTGGAGTGCAGAATGGTCAACAACTGACGCTGCAAACCATTCCCTCGTCGCCGTGCCATCTGTCTGGTCCCCCGTCTACAACCTATCTCGCCGCCTCTGGACGACGCTGAACCGATTCAGAACCGGTCAGGGCCGCTGCGCTGCAAATCAAGTTCGGTGGAAGCAGGCTTCGAACCCTCTCTGCGACTGCGGAGAGGTGCAGACAATGTATCACATCGCTAATGACTGCAGAATAACTGGTTTTCCTGGCGGACTGTCCGCTTTGCATATTGTTGATGACGATGCTGTGCGCTGGCTTAGAGCGAACTGCAAACGCTAAATAAATAATCTGCTCCTAGCTCCTTCCTTGTTGTTGTGTTTCTGATCCTGTCTCTTCTGCTTATGCCCTTGATTCTCCTTAGAGAACATCTCCACCACCAGTAGTCTCCTTTCATCTTCTTTCCTCAAGGTCCAGCATTCTGAACCATCTCCACCACCAGTAGTCTCCTTTCATCTTCTTTCCTCAAGGTCCAGCATTCTGAACCATACAACAACACAGGTTCTACCAAGATATGGTAAAGCTTCATTTTAGTTGCGATGGAAATGTTTGTTGCCCTCCACATTTTGTTTAATCCTCTGAACGCTGCACATGCTAGTCCATACCTCCTTTCGATGTCTTCTGTACAACTGCCATCTTCCGTTATCACTCCTCCTCCTTCCTTGAGAAATGTTTCAACTATTTTATTTTAAAACCAAAATTCAGTTCGCAACGACTACCTCTAGTCCACACCGCAACAACAACCCACAGGAAAGTCTTGCGGGGACAGTGTGTGGCACCCTTAGGCGGACTTTTACACAACCCGTTTGCAGAAAAATGCCCAATTGTTCCCACATGGAATTTGAATGGGTACAGTCCACTAACAGATAGCCAACTTACAAAGCTTTGGTGGAAGGGTCGTGCTATAGTGAGCCGTATTTCGTATAACCTGTACCTGTAATCATTCTGCGGTTTGTCAGATTGAGTCATTAAACGAAGATTATTATTATTATTATTATTATTATTATTATTATTATATAATGTAACTAGTACGGAATTGTCAGGCCTCGTCTTCAGGGTTTGAACAGAAAGAGCCCTATTATTATTGTTATTATTATTATTATTATTATTATTATTATTATTATTATCAGTCTCATTACAAATGTGTCAAAGATTTTGATAAGAATACTAACAAAGAGGATACAAGCAAAAACAGATGCAATACATGAGATAGGAGATGATCAGTTTGGGTTTAGGAAGTAAGTAAGTAAGTATATTCTTTTATATGACCAGTTGCAAAACAGCACTCTGGTGAACAAGTATCACATATAAAAATTCACATAGGACATAAAAAACTATCATCAAAACAAAGTAATATATCGTCGCCTCAGAATTATCTTGTTGTATGTCCATTTTTTTCAAAATCGAGTTTAGACTTGTTTTGTAGCAAAAAATTGTTTATCTTTCTTCACTGTTAACCGTTAGGAGATACGACGAGTTGTTTTAAAGATATTCAACGAAAACTACTGGTACTTGTCGTATGTCCATTTTCAGAATGATCTTTGTCGTATCTCCTATTTATTTTTGTCGTATCTCCAATACCGCATTCATGGTTAAAAGTGCATTGTCGTATGTCCAGAGAAAGCTCGTCGTTGATTGGACGATAAGGAGATACGACATCATTACACTGCCCACTTCGTTGTATCATAGTGTCGTATGTCCAGAGAATAAAAAACGTTCTTTTATTAAAAAATGGTATTAAACTTGCGAAAATTGAAATGAACTAAGTCGCAATTGATTGTATATTGCTTTCTTTTATTGTTTCTTTTTTTTATTTTCTCACGTCAGGATGACTTGTAATTGATTTAAATCCATTTTATACAACATTTTCCAAAATTTCACAAAAACCATTCTAAGTTTCAGTTTAATTTTTGTGCAGCATCCTTTAATTAATGTCGATGCTTTAATATGACATCTTTGCTTGAAGTTTTATTGCACTGGATATATTTTTTTGCGTCCAAAGTTGCGAAACTTCTACCTCGTTTTTCTCGGAATTTACAAAAGTAAACATACGCTAAGATAATTCTGAGGCGACGATATGTATACAGCATTCTAGCTAAAAATGTTTTCCTCATCTTATTGTCTGCTCTAGGTAACACCCGGTCATGGTGTCTGAGGCGCAAGTTATGACCCGTTTGCATCGCTGGGGGGAGAGCAAGTCATGGAGGACATGGCCTGGTCCTGTTAGAACTGTCGAAAACAAACGAGTATCAGCCTGACGACACAGTTCTTCAAAAGTTGGAATATCACCAGGAAGACAATGCTGACGAATAAGCCTATTCATCAGGGCTTGGAGCCTACCCTTTTCTTGTTGTCCAGTATATCCCCACCATGCAGGAGCTGCATAAAGCAGACGTGACAATGTAGTAGCTCTTACCACATCGTATAGCTTGATGCCAGCTAGACCATGAGCAGTGAGTACACGGAGGGCATAAAGGGAGGGCATAAAGGGACTGCCTGGCCCTGCAACATATCTTATCAATGTGAATATTGAAACTGAAATTATTAGATAATATTACACCAAGAACTTTCAAGCTGCTAACCCTGGTTAAACCTGGAAGTTCTATTGAGTCGGACCCACCCCCTGCACGCCCCGTCGCCCCAACTGCCCCCAAGGTCCTCCGACAATCATTTCACATGCATATGCATATATTCATAAGGGCATGGGAACTAGAGATGCAATTGCGTCAATGAGAGTAACAATGGAACGAAGCTGCGAAATAGGAAAGGACGTATACATTTGTTTCGTAGACTACGAAAAGGCGTTCCACAGAGTGGACTGGAGGAAACTGATGAAGGAATTGAGAAGAGTTGGCGTGGATTGGAGAGATAGAAGATCGATAGGCATTCTGTATATGGGACAAAAAGTACAGATAAAAATAGATGGAGAATATTCAGGTTGTCATTAGAACAAACAAATTAGAAGAAGTGAAGGGGTTGCTGTGTTAGGTAAGCAACCCACAATTTGGTAGGCCTGCTGTGACACGGCACTTCAAATGCAATATCCTAGGGCATTTAGCAAAAATAATATTTTCTGACGACGACGACGACGAAAATAAAAGCCAATATAAAATTCACCATCGGCGAAGGAGACAAATTCATTTCAGACCTCTTAAACATGTTTTTACATATAAAATGTGGTCAAATGCAGCGAGTCTGGAGTCATGACCAATGCCATATTAGGGAATAGAGACCTGTCCCAGAATGGTAGTAGCCTTATTCATAGAATAGAGGTTTACGCCTGACCCATGATTAGCATTTTAAACCATTATTCAAGCATAGGCCAGATTTAAGCTGGGAATAATAATAAACTACCTTTGATGATGGCAATTTGATCTTCTGCCAAAAGCTCTTTGAAACCAGGTATAGCTTTGGCAAATGTTATGAACCTTCGAATGCAGTTCTCCACATATGGAATGAACCCTTCAATCAGGTCTCTGCGTCCGTCAATATCAATGCCAGTTATCTCGTAGATTTTCATGTACTCTTCTATGGGAAGTGGTTTCAATGTGCCAAAATATTTATCTTGTAGAGCTCGTTGCTCCTATAAAGTAAAAATCATTTTCACAATATAATGCCATACAAACACAACAAAATTGCAAGCACACAAATGCTAATGACATTGAATGTGTAAGTTGATGCTGTTGCATCTCAAAAACCTGATCATAAGAGAAGTACAGAAAAGAATGTTGTGAGGAAACAGGTTCCTCAATCAGGTGACATTTTAGTTAGAGCAGTGGTTCTTAACCTTTTCAAGGGAGCCGAACCCCAAGAGAAATCCATGACCAATCACCGAACGCCTAAAGTTTGAACAATAATTTTTTCACTAATGGGAACAAAAGGAAATAAAAACAATTGTGCCAAAATGTGATACAATATTAATATGTTCAATACATGAACTACTAACAGTTAACTAACCTACTACCAATTGCATCATAATGTGTCTTTTGTCATTAAATAAAAATCTAAAAATAGAAATAAAATTGCAAATGATTTTCCACTCACTCACTGACCCTGAATATGCATATATTTCAGAGGACCTCTGCCGAACCCCTGGCATTGGCTCATTGAACCCCAGAGGTTCGGTCGAACACTGGTTAAGAAACACTGAGTTAGAGCCTGCATACCCTGGGGTTGGTGTTAGGACAAAATGTCCTGGACAAAATTTCCCTGAACAAATAGTCCTCAGACAAAAAGTCCCTATAAAAAAACATAAAATTGCATGTTCTTTCACAAGTTCCACTGCATTTTGACAGCAGTTATTTTTGCAAAAAGCTTTATTGTCAGTATTATTATTCCCTTTCTATTTACGCCTTTCAGTGTCTTCCTCTAATGCAATTCTGATAGTACAAATGTTATGGTTGGACCTTTGGAAATGAACAAAAATAACGAATATACAATAAAAGATAACAAAATCACATTTTATAATAATTATGATTATTATCTGATAAAGTCAAGAAAATTAACCACTTTAGAAGAACCAAGCAAACATTTGTAAGATATTGAAAAGAAATGTGGTAAATCTTTGGAAAGTGCCATAACTCCCACTCCCAGGGCTTTTGAACATGGTAATTCTGGAGTGATGATGTGGCGACCATATCCCAGACATTGCTTGCTCACGGGTCGGAATGGACGTCAGCCCACTTCTCCATCTAGAGCCACCCGAGTCACTGTTCTACCTTCTGTGCAAATGGCTGTTCACCATCTCTACCTATAATCGCATTCCGTCGAGGAAGGTCCTGTCCTGGGTCATCGCTTCTCTAAAAGAGAAAACATTATACACTGTGTCCGGAATAAAAGGGACCCATTTTGTAAATATGAAAATAAATAGTAAATATTCATCGATTTTTACAATTCAAACACCATTTTAATCCTGACATATTTGTCTAACATTGGTGAAAATATAAAGGTTTTAGTCTCAACGATGACGTCATGATGACGTCATTTGCATTAAAGTTCATTTAGACGGCCAGTCATGCATGGTTTCGGTTGGTATATTGGTTCTTGGTAAAACGGAAATCCATTTAATGGAACCAAAAGTGAAAATAAATGCAACTTATTACAGGGATTGTCTGCTCCATATAAAATTGATGCCTGATATCCGGGAATGTTCGGAACAATAGACTACACATTTCAACAAAATGATGCTTCAGCTCACTGAGTTCGTCATTATGTTGAACTGTTCATTAAGGAGACTCGGATTTCATTCCTCTTAATCTTTGGCCGCTAAACGGTCGCCCGCTTAAATCCCGCTGATAATAAGATCTGGAGACTGATTGTGGAGAAGGTGTACAACACAAGGATAAGAGACATTGAAGAACTCCGTGAGCGAATTGCTAATGCCTGGGAGGATTTTGATAAGCTGGTTAGCGCGACCGTTTTGAAGCTTACGTTGAGGGCAAAGGTGTACACTTTGACCACAAATTGCGGTCTGACATAATTTAGATATAAAAATAAAATTAAACTTACATTTAATATTGATAAAATAAATCATAAAATATTAAAAATTTTGATGATTTTGCGCATTTATCTCTTAAATTTGACTTTTTGTGCAAATGACGTCATTATGACGTCAATATTTGGACTGAAACTTTTATGTTTTCACCAATGTTAGACAAATATGCCAGGATTAAAATGGTCTTTGAATTGTGAAAATCAATGAATAATTACTATTTATTTTCATATTTAAAAAATGGGTCCCTTTTTTTTCCGGACACAGTGTATATATAGCTCTGTCTCTGAGTCCAATTCTGATTCTTACATGGTTGCTGGGTGGGTAACCTCCTGAGGATGGCCTTTTCTCAGAATAAGGTTCATTCTTTTACCAGAAGGAGTTTTCTCTTTATGTTTCCTATCTTAGACATGGGCTTACTCTTCTCTGCCTGATCTAAACCTTACGTACCATTCTACACCTTGTAACTCTATTAGTATGGTTGGACACCAAAGGTTCTCCAAATTCAGGAAACAAGGAGGGCTTACGTCTCTTCCACACTGTGTCCGGGTTAAAGTAGAACCCACAATAAAGTGTCATAACTCGGTCAAAATGTTTAGGATTTGCCTGAAATTTTTACACACAACAACAGTGGCCATAGTTACACGAGATCCGAAAGCCGATTAGAAATATTCGTGAGTTTGTCAAATTTATGAGCGTTTGAGATGCAGGACCGAAAAATGCAACTTTCCAACATGGAAAAGCTGAAAGAAAGTAAAATTCAGCTAAATATGATGCTCAAAATGTCATTTTTGTTCACGAACACACAACCATAGACGTAGTAGTGTAGTAGCTGTCCCGAAAGACACTCGGCTTCATATCCGTAGCTGTGGCCGCCTAGCAGTCCAGATGCATGTACCGGAGTAGCGCGTTTATCGTTCCCGTATTCATGACATCGATAGGCGTAGGGTGCATCTGATTGAAGAGTGGCAGCTGTTTGACCAGGTGATCATCGATCGGACCTTCAAACAGTAGCCTCTACGTCTATGGTCGTGTGTTCGTGAACAAAAATGACATTTTGAGCATCATATTTAGCTGAATTTTACTTCTTATCAGCTTTTCCATGTTGGAAAGTTGCATTTTTTTTATGTTTCATACGAATTTACTGCATTGCACATAATTCAAGAATGATGCTTACCAAATATTCGCGCTCCTTTTCCGGGAGTTTCTCAAGAATGTACCTAGTCTGAATCAGATGTGCATCCGTGATATGCTTAACAATTTGTTCAATCTCTTCAACTGAAGCCACTTTCAGTGGTCGCATCGAATTGACTAGCGAAGATGTGTCTCTGTCTGACAACACTGCGATTGTTCTTGTTGCTTGAGCTCTTAGTCTGTGTTGAACAATGCGTTTCACTTCCTCAATGTCTCGTGTTTTCTTTTCATGAGTATATCGACCAGTTTTAATTGCTGAAAAGATTCATCACAAGGTAAAGATTATATTGGACTTCCTCAGGTTCTCTGCCACAGGCAGGTTCAAGTGTCCAGTGTTGCCACTCCATCTCTCACTGTGCCTTCTCCGTGAGTTTTTTTTTCATATAACAGACTACAGAACTTTCTTAAATCAAAAAACATTATTGTGACAACCTAGTTGTTTTGGATATGATGACAGCAGTGAAGTTAATATTTTCACAGCCCTGTACCAAAGCACATGGAAAGTTAATAGCGCCAAAGCACATGAAAAGTTAAACTATTACAAAAAAGCGACAGAATCATATAATTTGCGTAACTTGATATTGACATATACTTAGAAATATTCAAGATATTCCAGAAATATTTAAAAGATGCCATGGAGTGAGCTACCAGCTCCACTGGTTCACTTGTCCAATGTGAAGCATTTAAAAACCAAACTTTTACACAGGCCCATCTTGACTGACTTTCCCTGCTTCGAGTGCTTCTGAATCGTTGCTACGGTTTTTAATCGATTGCTTACGAACCTCGTCGTCGTCGGTGCCTTATTCGTGATTTCGAACTTTGGCGGCACATAGGACGATTTGTCTCCATGAAGATCTTTGCTGGGCTGCACGAATCGCCTGCTCCATTGTCATCCCGGTCCACTCTTTCACATCGTCGATCCACATCCTACGCGGTCTTCCACGTCTCCTCTTTCCCTCCGTTTCTTCAGTGATTATATCCTTCTCCAGACAGTTTCCTTTCCCCATGATATGACCAAAGTAACTTAACTTCCTCCCTACCACCTCTCCCCACAGCCGTTCGCCACCCACCCCCTGTAGCACCTCCTCATTCCTTCTCTTAGCTGTCCACAGTATTCTCAATATTGTTCTGTAAGATGTCGTTTCAAAAGCCTTTATTCTTCTCACTTCACTCTTCCTGTACGTCCTATGGCACTTAAATCTCTGCATATTATTATTATTATTATTATTATTATTATTATTATTAAAGGGAATTTCATTCACTCATTCATTCATTCATTCATTCAAATATTTATATACCGCCTCTTCAAAGAAACTACTCAGAGCCGCTCCCGACTCCAGCACGGCCAAACAGGACAGTTTTCAAGTGCTTATAGAATGTGTCACAGAGTGATCTAGGAAACAGGCACAGCTCAAGTGCGAGGGCATTCCATACTACCAGGCCAATCCCAGAAAAAGCACGACTCTGCATAATGGAGGAACGTGCAAACGGGACTGAGAGAGCACCCCCCCCCTATCAGCCGGGCGTAGGGATTGACCAGTCCGAGTACTTGATACAGGCCGACAAAAATCAAGTAAAAGGTAAAAGCTAGCTGGAACAAGACCCAGCATACAGTATATAAAAACGACGTTGGTCTTCGCACGCAATGGGTCACTGCACGACAAACGATTGTCGTTAGTCTTTGCACGCAATGGGTCTCTGCACGACGAATGAACGCGGTTGGTCTTCGCACGCAATGGGTCACTGCACGACAAACGATTGTCGTTAGTCTTTGCACGCAATGGGTCTCTGCACGACGAATGAACGCGGTTGGTCTTCGCACGCAATGGGTCACTGCACGACAAACGATTGTCGTTAGTCTTTGCACGCAATGGGTCTCTGCACGACGAATGAACGCGGTTGGTCTTCGCACGCAATGGGTCACTGCACGACAAACGATTGTCGTTAGTCTTTGCACGCAATGGGTCTCTGCACGACGAATGAACGCGGTTGGTCTTCGCACGCAATGGGTCACTGCACGACAAACGATTGTCGTTAGTCTTTGCACGCAATGGGTCTCTGCACGACGAATGAACGCGGTTGGTCTTCGCACGCAATGGGTCACTGCACGACAAACGATTGTCGTTAGTCTTTGCACGCAATGGGTCTCTGCACGACGAATGAACGCGGTTGGTCTTCGCACGCAATGGGTCACTGCACGACAAACGATTGTCGTTAGTCTTTGCACGCAATGGGTCTCTGCACGACGAATGAACGCGGTTGGTCTTCGCACGCAATGGGTCACTGCACGACAAACGATTGTCGTTAGTCTTTGCACGCAATGGGTCTCTGCACGACGAATGAACGCGGTTGGTCTTCGCACGCAATGGGTCACTGCACGACAAACGATTGTCGTTAGTCTTTGCACGCAATGGGTCTCTGCACGACGAATGAACGCGGTTGGTCTTCGCACGCAATGGGTCACTGCACGACAAACAATTGTCGTTACTCGTTAGTCTTTGCACGCAATGGGTCTCTGCACGACGAATGAACGCGGTTGGTCTTCGCACGCAATGGGTCACTGCACGACAAACGATTGTCGTTAGTCTTTGCACGCAATGGGTCTCTGCACGACGAATGAACGCGGTTGGTCTTCGCACGCAATGGGTCACTGCACGACAAACGATTGTCGTTAGTCTTTGCACGCAATGGGTCTCTGCACGACGAATGAACGCGGTTGGTCTTCGCACGCAATGGGTCACTGCACGACAAACGATTGTCGTTAGTCTTTGCACGCAATGGGTCTCTGCACGACGAATGAACGCGGTTGGTCTTCGCACGCAATGGGTCACTGCACGACAAACAATTGTCGTTACTCGTTAGTCTTTGCACGCAATGGGTCTCTGCACGACGAATGAACGCGGTTGGTCTTCGCACGCAATGGGTCACTGCACGACAAACGATTGTCGTTAGTCTTTGCACGCAATGGGTCTCTGCACGACGAATGAACGCGGTTGGTCTTCGCACGCAATGGGTCACTGCACGACAAACGATTGTCGTTAGTCTTTGCACGCAATGGGTCTCTGCACGACGAATGAACGCGGTTGGTCTTCGCACGCAATGGGTCACTGCACGACGAACGAATGTCACTTGTCTTTGCACGCAACGGCATAGTTGTTTTTTTCATTTTTTTTTCTATCCCAAAAACGTCGTTTTTCATTTTTATTTTTCACATCGTTTTATCGTTTTTTATGTAACTTTATTCATCTATTTATTGTCTATTATTATTTTCCTTAATTTAATTTTTGTCTGATATTTCATACGTTTTCACCATATTCTCAAGGATTCAGCTAACTATAGTGTCATTATGTAATTGTTTAAGTCATCATTTGAGAAATACACGTAGTAAGTCCCTAAAAGAAATTAAATTTGTAAGAGTTTTATTTTGATATAAAATTCTTGGGCCTATAATTAATATTCATAAGTATCAATTTTAGGTACAAATGTCCAATACATAATTTAGTACACATCTTTGGTCTTTGCTTCTGATTAGATTTTAATTGCATTATGTCGATCAGCATGAACTTATGTGAGCTTATGTCCACAATTTAAATTTGAAAAGATTTCAATAATTTTAATTTTTCTAAATTTCTTATTAAACCAAAGTTATAAGAAAAAATAACTCTGGTCTTCACACACGATGAGTCTCTCTACGGACGAACGCCGTTGGTCTTCACACGCAATGGGTCTCTGCACGACGAACGAACGCCATTGGTCTTAGAACTCAACGGGTCTCGCAATGACGAAATGACACGATTGTTCCTCTAAAGCAACAGCTGATCCAGATGAACTGTCCTACCTAAGAAACATTGAACGGTCAATGAACTGCAAGTCTCAATTAGAATTGTTGGGGAATGGGAATCCTGGGTTGGGAAACGGTCATCGGCCCAGAGTATCGGAATCTAGAAGAATAATGCCTAGAGACTAAACATTAATTGCAGCAAAGCTTAACCCTTTAACGACCAGCATGTACTAAAATGCATGGAAAAACATATGTAGCTGGCCGTTAATCTTTCCTTTCTCTCTAAGACATAATTAGAGCAATTGGTTTCTTTGCAGCTTCTTCCCTATCTTGAGCAATCGGGTCTTCTCCCTCCCAGGCAATCTGGCTTCAGAGCTCACCACTCAACTGAAACTGCTCTTCTTTCTCTTCCTTCTGACATCTATTCTGCTATGGATAAATCCCATGTTACACTTCTAGCACTTTTTGATGCATCTTCAGCATTTGATACATATGGTAGACCATGATATACTACTCATAGGCGTACGGGAGATTTCAGCAGTGGGGAGCAAAGATTGAACTTCTGCCCGAAAAATACATCCGTGAAAAAGTTGACGACTTTTTTTTTTTAGTCGTTCGGGGCTTTTTTGCCCAAAGAAAACACCAAACATGCCCGAATTTGGGGGGGCCTTTGCCCCCTCTGCACCCCCGCCTCGTATGCCTATGATTCTACTACATCGTCTTGAAACTTCTTTTGGTCTTAGCGGCCTTCCTCTTCTTTGGTTTCGTTCATATCTTACTGATCGTACCCAAATGGTTATACTAGATGATTCTCGCACCTCATGGGTTCCTGTTAAATTTGGAGTTCCTCAAGGATCCGTACTGGATTCACTTCTTTATATCTTGTTTACAGCTGATATTCCTCTTCTCTTTGCGAAACACTCAGCCTCTGGTCAAATCGTCTCTCGCTCAACTCTTCCAAGACTCAGTTGATCTGGCTGGGTACTCATCAACAACTAAATAAAATTGATTACGTTTTACTTGCCGAACACTTTCCTCAATTTACTTTCTTTACAAATGTTCGTAACCTGGGTGTAACTCTAGACCTCTAGACCAGGGGTATCAAACCTTTTTCAGTGGCTGGCCAGTGTGAGCATCTTCCAACAAGTGGCGGGCCAGTGTGAACATCTTCCAACAAGTGGCAGGCCAGGGTGTCGAAGCTCCTGAGCAAAATTGGGTAGTGATATGATAGGGAGCTCCGTGCTTGGTCAGCAAATTCCCAGAACATTTTAAATAATATAAGTGTTTCGTAACTTTCATAATTTTGTTAACAGACAACCAACTGGAAACCATAGGATAGGCCTACACAGTCTACACAGAGCTGTGCGTCTGATCAAAAGTGAGTAGTGACGTCAGTAAGAAAAACCTCCATGTATTTGGCGCTGACTGTAAAATATAAAAATGTGAACGTTTATTCTCCAATTTTGTAATCTTTTGGGAAGGCTCCGCAGGCCATAAAAAAATCGTTGGCGGGCCAGAAATGGCCTGCGGGCCAGCTCTTTAACACCCATGCTCTAGACGATTCTAGGACGTTTCATCCCAGGACGATTCATCCCCGGACGATTCATCTCGGACGATTCATCCAGTGGACGTTTCATCCCCGGACGGTTCATCCCCGGACGGTTCATCCAGTGGACGGTTCATCCAGTGGACGGTTCATCCCAGGACGGTTCATCCAGTGGACGGTTCATCCCCGGACGGTTCATCCCCGGACAATAAATAGATAGAATAATATGATACATAAGTCTAACCTCTAGCAGGTCCCGATAAATTTTTTTACCATGAAAATGGTATTTTATCTCGTGCTTATACCCCCTAGATAGCACTAGCCCGTTTTTATAGGCCTATGATATCTATTTTACTCCTAGTTTTTTTTATAGATTTTTATCTAGATTTTATTGCATGTTTTATAGGCTTATGTTTTCTTATATGATCTCTATTTTATTCAAAATATATGAAACTAATAATATCTATTTAATCGCAGGTTCTACGGGCTTGTGTGTTCTTTTATGATTATATGATTTAATTGCATGTTATAAAAAATAGGCTTATGTGTTCCTAAATGATATCTATATTATTCCAAGTATTTTTTGACTTTTTAGATCTATTAGATTGATATTTTATAGGATTATGTGTTCTTTAGTACCTTAGGTTTGTGTGTTCTTTTATGATATTTAATTACTGACGATTCATTCTGTTATTATAGGCTTATGTGCTCTTAAATATGAAAGCTATTTTATTGCAAGTATTTTTGACTTTTTATATCTATTACAGTGGAAATTTTATAGGATTAAATTGTTTAAATTTCCGTCCATTGGGATGAAACGTCCATTGGGATGAAACGTCCGGGGATGAAACGTCCCCTGGATGAAACGTCCTGGGATGAAACGTCCGCTGGATGAAACGTCCGGGGATGAAACGTCCACTGGATGAACCGTCCGGGGATGAAACGTCCACTGGATGAATCGTCCGGGATGAACCGTCCGGGGATGAATCGTCCGGGGATGAAACGTCCGGATACCCTCTAGACAGTACTCTTTCCTTCTCTGTGCATATCTCTAATCTTTGTCGGTCCAGCTTCTATCATCTGCGACATTTACGTGCCATTCAACGGTCTGTCTCCTTGTCGATTTTTTCTTCTATGGTTCATGCCTTCATCTGTTCTCGTATTGACTACTGCAAATTATTTCTCATTGGCCTAAAAAAACTTCGCCTCACACCACTGCAGTCGGTGCTCAATGCATCTGCTCGCTTGATTGCCAGCCTTCCTCATTTCTCTCACATTTCAGCTTTTATGACTGAACACCTTCATTGGCTTCCCTTAACTACACGGATTCAATGTAAAATTCTCTTTTTTACCTATAAGATGTTCTTGGGTAAAGCTCCTCGCTACCTCTGTGATCTTATTAGGTGGCCTATCTCAACTACCACTGGACGTCCTCTCCGCTCTTTAGACCGTCATGACCCTCTTGTGCCACAGTCTCGGACTGCTACAGCCCAGCATCGTGCATTTGCTTCTGTTGGCCCTTTGCTTTGGAATGGCCTCCCTGTCAGGGCCGTGTTTAAGGTTCTTCGAGTGTCGGTGCAAAATGTTACCGCAGGGGCATAGTGTCGTTCGAGCGGCCGTTTTTTTGGTTTGCCAAAATCTACGGTCATGTGTAAAAAGGTAGGCCTATATAGCCTATAATTATCATAAAGAAATTTTAATTGACCTATAGGGCTTTTATGGTAGCTACACTTTTACTCTCTGTGTGACCTCTTCGCTGAGTAAAGACGTTTTTATTCATATTCCACTTATGATCCTAGGCATAGGGGACATTCCAGCAGTGAAGTGGGTAGCAAAAATGGGACTTTTGCCCGAAAATTTTTTTGTCATCCTGCCGAAATCTTAAGAAAAATTCCCGTTACGTCTGCCCGAAAATTCTGACGACCTTTTTTAGTCATCCGGTACGTTTGCCGGAAAATGTTTTAAATTTTTTTTCCGGGTCTGCATGCTTGCCCGATAAATCAGATGCTCGAAATTTGGATGTATTTGCCCTCTGGACCCCCGTCTCCTACGCCTATGCTTATGATTTATCCCTGGTCATACCCAAATACTTAATACAGAGTAGTAAGCTACTAGAAGGCCCAAAATAACTGGCCTGACTGTTTTGAGATTAAGTGTAGGCATAATAGGCTTCATAGAGCCCGTTAACACTTTATATTCTGAAACAATCCTGATCTTAAAAAATTAGTCATTTTACAAAACCTGCTGTTCGATAGGCTAGTCTACGTGGTTTGTCGGCTGTGGCGAGTCAGTAAACAAGCACGCAACATCAGTGAACTTAGTGAAATTAATTGGTTTCTTACACTTACTGATTTTACAAAAGGTTTAGGTAACACTGAGACTCGCAAGAAGACATTTGGCCAATAGCAATAAAACTTTCGACTCAGGGGCATTCGGTGCACCGCACCGAATGGACCTATGTTAAACACGGCCCTGCTCCCTGTTATTATTTGTACTCAGATCTTATCTGGAAGCACTGCTGTTTCTGTGCGTTTCCTTAAAACTTTTTTTCCAAAAGGATCTTCGCACTGAGAGTGCCTCTGATTAGGTTTTACTGCGAGAGGCGCTTTATAAATTCAAAAATAGTATAGTATACTATAGTATAGTAAAGGGTTAACTCTAAAGTTATTATTGCTTCTTATGTTCTGATTTTGAATATATTGTTTCATTTTGTTGGCAGAAAGAATAACCGCGATTATACCTCTTAACTCATTCCCGCCTGAATTGTTCCGATACCTATTGGGTTTATCGGGTCACCCGCGACCCGATCCGGCGGGAAAGAGTTAACACAGGCTTCTATATTCTTTAACCCTTAACAGCCGAGTAGCATAGTCTTGTCACCTAGACCCTGACGCCTAGCCATTTTTACCATAAAACAGCCTATAAACAAATTTTTTTGAACTTGTGCTATCTCAGTTATTTCTTGGACTAGAGACATAATTTAACCACTGTTCTTTAGCATTTTATCTCCTCGTCCCATCTATCCGTCCAGTTTTAGCCCCCAAAAATTTGGGGGTACCCTACGTTGCCCAAAATTAGACCCCTCCCCAAATATTTTCATTTTTGCATGTTCAAGCACCTATATTAAAATATTTTCAGTGACAACATATTTAGTTTGAGCACGAAAGATGTGCAGAAATGAATGCCAGTCAAAACACAAAAACAATTTTGAATATATCTTGATAAATGAGGAAGCTATAATTTTTTTAGTATTTAGACCCAAGTTGTAAAAGTGAAAATAATAATAAGGATATTGAAAACTTTTGAATTTGTGATATCTCAGTTATTTCTTGGCCTATAGACATATTGTAACCACTGTTCTTTAGCACATTATCTTCTCTTTTCTCCTATCTGTCCAGTTTTGGAGAGAAAAATTTGGGGGTACCCTAAGTTGCCCAAAATTAGACCCCTCCCCAATTTTGTCACTTTTTCATGTTCAAGTACCAATATGAAAATATTCTCTTTGACAATATATTTAGTTTGAGCATGCAGGATGTGCAGAAATTAATGCCGGTCAAAATACAAAAACAATTTTGAATATATCTTTATAAATGATGGAGTTATAATTTTTTAGTATTTAGACCCAACATTGTAAAATTGGTCATCTAAGAAAATAGAGGGAAAAATCCAAAAATGGTGCATCATAGGTTGGACCACCACATATGCCGGTAAATGGTATAGTTAGGGAAGAAACAGGAAATTCCGATACCTGTTCAGTCGGGTCTATTGCCCCAAAGTCATAATCATCCGATAAAAACGACCCACTTTTACGCTCACAGCGTGCGTACCGAATTATATTGGTAAAATCGGTGTCAATGTCGGAATTTTCCTCAGCCAAAGCCACTTTACAGTCGTCATTTGAACCGTGGGACAAGTTTTTATTCTCATATTCGTCAAAATACTGCCAGAATTCGAATCTAATTCATCGAACATTCGAATTATTTCAGCGTCGGAACGTCCACGCGCTCGCTTCGTCGCCATTTTTTTCCAAGTAAATATCCGAGATAAATGTCCGATTTGATTCGTCGATTTACGTAATAAAATGCAAATTTTAAGGGGATCCTCCACTTATTTATATGCCTAAATATAGTATCTAGGCCTACATGACGTAAAGTCATCAAAATATAATAAATTTCATTGGCCAAAGTACGTCATTATATATGGAGCGCCGTACTACCATTCACTACCGTCTCGGTGCGAAGCACTAGTTAAAATCAACTACCATTCACTACCTCGACGGTGTTTAAAGGTTAAAACTCCTTGTCCTAACTAGCCATCTTTAAAAGAACTTGTGACACATTCATGTCATGAAAGTTCGTAGTAACCATCACTGGATTCTTCTGCAATTTGGCTGGTCAACAAATGGCTATCTTCTGCATCAAATACATCAAACGGCATAAAAATCGAGCCACTACTTTCCAAATTGTGATAAAATTACAGGCAAGCGCTGATTTGAAGGATATGAATGAATGGATTAATGAAGTGTAAACAAACTCGTCCAAAGCATGACAGCCAAACACTTAATCGTAGACATGACCTGCGATGTAAGAGGTGTAATATTTCTAACAAATAATTAACCAATATCTCGAAGACAAGCATGAATATTAATATGTATGCCCAATTGCCCATTTATAATTTAAATAAACGGAAATAATTATTGTGATCGATAGCAACAGTGGCATTCTGCCTATAGAAGCATTAGCAAATGCACAGGCTACCTCAAAGAAACTGCTACACAACAGCTTACAGCAAAGCAAGCCTAATAATACAAATAAATTATGCCTGATTTCAATCTAGACTTGCTGTGATAAATTATGCGAGCCTCTTCAATTCTTATAAAGAACTTTAATTATCTAGTCCTATATGTGACCCGGTCCATGAAAAGGGACCACAACGCGGGATTTATTTACCGAGATACAGGCCTTAGAACATGGTCACCCATCGAAATATCGAAATCGGGTTTTCACTGGGATTCGCTAGATGACTCTTCTGTCTATCAAATTTTCATAATGGTTCACATAAATCATTTGATATTATTAGGTTTTCTTATTGTAATATTAGAGCACATAAAAGGGACTGCAAGGCGGCATCCTTATTGTCGGGGTATTATGACAGTAGAATATTTTTTGGAAACGGTTTTAATGATGAATCTATGATTATAATTATAGTAATGCGCTAAATAATTAATTCTACATGTCTATGCAGCGCTTTGATTTCCATGTTTCTAAATATAAAGTGTAAGGTTCAACAAACAGCGATATTCGGATTATTCACTTCAATTGCGTTTTCCGAAGATCTCGTTTTTCAGGTACATCACGTTGTAAAGTTTAAAAAAAATAGAAAAGATAATAGTGCTGTGTCACATAATACATCATTCTTTTCAGAATTTTGTGCTGATCATGGTGGTATACATAAGTCCATTCCCGCGTTGTGGTCCCTTTTCATGGACCAGGTCACATATACTAAGACAATTGTTCATACTTATATCTTGTAGATTGCGCTTTGAGGTGGGAATAATAGATAGGTGTAAAAAAACTATGGAAACGGGGAAAAACATTTTAAAAACCTCGTTTTATTCAAAAAAAATTTAAAAAACCAAAAAAACACAAAAAGACGGAAATGGAAAATAATTTGACTTTTTACATCTTAAACTGCATTTTAAACTTAAAACCCTTGTTTACTTACTACATGTATCTCTTAAATGATGACGTTATACAATTAAGTAATGACATGAGTTAGCTGAATTCTTGAGATTAGGCTGAAAATGTAAGAAATATCAGAAAAAATTAAATTAAGGAAAATAATACGAGACAGACAATAAATAAATATCATATAAAGAATTTAAAAAATTGAAAAAAACAATGCAAAAAATAAAAAACGTTTTTTGGGAGCGAATTAAAAAACAAAAAAACCTTTTAAACAATTATGGAATAATATGTTAAGCTATCAAAGCCAGTACTAATCAAACTTCCTGTAGATCAATATTTATGATGGGTGGTAGATGGATGAATGGATGATGGGTGGGTGGATTGGTAGCACCCTGTTTACCAAAATTGACAAAGGTGGCAGTATTTTATCCATATTAAGGCGCTAGCCTATCTAGGGTTGCCACCAGTCCCGATTTCTGCGGGACTGTCCCGATTCTCAGCACAAATGTCCCGCGTCCCGGTCAGACCATGGTCGGGACGCCTAATGTCCCGTTTTTTGCTAATTCGTCATTTTATTTTGAAAAACAAATTTTATTAAACGTAAAAAATAGAAATATAACTTATGCACAGCGAATTCACCAATACTTATTTATGCAGCCGCTGCAGCGCAGACTGCGCAGTACAGAGTACACGGGCCACGCTGGCAGCAGTGACTATCACTAATGACGTCAGAGCATATGTGAATCACATAAATATCGTCTGACTTGTATAGCGAAATTAACCCAAGAACTTGGAAGTTGTGAAAAGTGTGCGTAAACAGCGAAAATTCGATAAATAAGCTTAATGTCTCAAGATAAATCTGACGAATCTGCCACAAGCGCCAGCGAGGCACTCTCGGAAGATTCTGATTCTGATTTCTCTCAGAAAAACAGTGTCAGTGACCCGAGCCATGACTGTGTTTCAAATGTTGCCGAATGTGGTGATGGTAAGGGGACCCCACCACGTAAGAAACGGAAACGAATGGTGCGTTATAATCCCCGGTCCCATGGAGCTGCATTTTACGAGGAAATTATGACGGGAGGGAAGTAGGAAATTGGAAATTGGAATGGGTGTCAGATGTCCCGACTTTTGTTGGGTAAAAGGTGGCAACCCTAAGCCTATCACTATCGGTATCACGATCGCTATCATATTCATCTCAGAATGCCTGCAGGTCCTTATCAGAATTTGAGCAGTTAACCAACTTCGCAATTTCACTTTCCATTCATGTCCAAACTGTTTCCGATCCAAACACAATCCGAACGTAAAAAAATGAACATCAACAATAAACCATGTGCGGGTCTCACTAGATACGCAAACACAACATCGAAGGTCAGTGTCGCAAGATGTCTCGTAAACCAATAAGACTCTCAGAAAATTGGGTCGGAGTTGTTAAGTGGACATTTAAACAACGCTTATAATTTGGATAAAAACTGCTCTCACTTAAAAAGGTGACACAGTTTACCAGGACCATCCAGTAGCATATTGAAGGAATAATTTATTAAATGATACACACTGCTACAAGAAATAGTCCGGTCGGTGTGTGAAAGTTTGGTCATTCATGGTGAATTTAACTTTGAAAACATGCTCATTGAGCGATTGTTTCAGAGTAAATCTTGACACAACATGGGCTTAAAGTCATTTTTTCACCACCAAATATTAGAATTAAACATTTCTAATTGTAGATATTGAAAGTAGACATATTTTAAAATAAAAATACACCATAAAACAATATTCCATATTATTTTACCCCTCTCGCCTATTTCAGCTTTTAGCGCAGTACTTAGGAAGCGAAAAGTGACAGGTTTTGAGCCTGGCGTCACATTTAAGCCTTCAACCCAGCACGACCATGGGCGGAGTTTGGTTTCCGTTCTTGGGGGAGCTAAGCCCGAGTCTGGGACTTATTGAGGGGGGCTAACCCCGAAAAATGATACCATTTCCATGGTAAAAAAGTGGAATCTGGACCTTCTTGGAGGGGCTTAGCCCCCCCCTAGCCCCTAATAAACTCCGCCCATGAGCACGACTAATTTTTCACTTGGCCATTTTTGCAGCTATTTACTTCCATCAATTACAAGTTATTATAAGCCCTCAACAAAAGAAACAGCATATTTTCTCATCCATCGCAACACAGAAACATTTCTTATCAACCCTGACATCAGCAGAATTATGTATTGTACTACAAGTTCACTCGTAGGTGGTGGTCAATGTGTTAAAGATGTTCAGTGAGAACCCTGAGTGTAATTGTAATCTGGAATTCATAAAGCATCACTTAAAAATGAACTCCAATAACCTCACTCATGCTCCTGACCAATGATCTCACTGTAAAACAATACAGACTTCAAGAGCATGCAAATCTATGGAGCTGACCATCTGATGAGCATGAAACCACCAGGTAGGTTCAGCATAGGCAAAACATCAGAAACTGAGCTGTATTTAAAAAACTTACGAATAACAGCCCATGCGCTGAAGGGACCTGACCCGGGACCAAGAAGATTGTAATGCAGAAGTCCCTGGATGTTGTAAAGCAAAATGAAAGATTGTGAGAGTTTGTGTTATGAAAAGTCAGAATGAAAAGAATAATAAATCGAACTTCTTAGCAGCTGCACATACCTTCTTTGGACATACCAACAGCCAAACATTTGCGATATCTACAGGCACCGCAAAGGCTCCGTTTGCTGGACCTAATCTCACATCGACCTCGGCCCACACATTTATATTTTTCTCTTTTACGCAGGCTTCGACGAAAGAACCCCTAAAATACCCAGAATAAACAATTTTAGTTACAGCTCATTTGATAGTTTGATAACTATATTTTATTTAAGTGCTTAAGAGCCTCAAAATTCACAAAATAGTAATATTCAAGTATTAATGAAAACTAGCGAATATGTAGTGCAATCACAATGATATTCATTCCGAGTATTTATATAGTGCCTCTCCAAGAAATCTACTCAGAGACACTTTCTGCGCTAACTAGCCGAAGTTATGTTAAGTGTCTTCACAACAAGAACATTTGTTTGACCAGGAGCTCACATTTGCACCTCACATTCACCGACTTGCTCGAGACTGTTACTATCAGCTGCGTCAGCTTCGCACAATTGCTCGTTCACTAACATCTATTGCTCTCACCACTCTAGTCCATTCCTTCATTACGTCCTGTCTTGACTATTGCTCGCCACTCTACTCTGGCCTCCCATCCAATCGAATAATGTGCTTAAACCGAGTCTTACGCTCTGCAGCACGTTTAATTGGACAAATCCCTAAATTTGACCATGTGTCCAGCTATATGCTAGAGGATTACACTGGCTTCCTACTTGGCAGCGCATTGAATTTAGGATCGCTGCTCTAGTTAGGCAATGTCAGCTTGGGATTGCCCCTGACTACTTGCAAGAACTTTGTTGCTCCCCGAGTACCCAAGGCCACCACCCCTCCGTTCTGCACAGAAGGGATTGCTCTTGGTCCCATTTGCACGAACTGCAACGATGCAGAACAGAACCTTTTCTTTGATCAGCCCAGTTGTCTGGAATGGGCTCCCACAGGAGTTATGTCTACTTTCTGGGGTTATTACTGAAACATTTTTTTTATTAAACTCAAAACTTTCCTTTTTTGCCGTGCTTAGAGTCAGAAGCGCTTCTGAGTAGTTCCCCCTTGAAGAAGTGCTATATAAATTCTTGAATGAATGAATGAATTTTCATTAGCGATAGGTATTAAAACCATACGTGATTTCTGCGCAATATGCTACATCATCTTTAATTCAAAAAGGGACATTATTGCAGACGTGTAATTAGCATAGTTAGGCCTACAGATTTTTCAAACAGAAACGTTTCTGAAAAAGTGGTGCTCATGCGGAAATTTGGTTTGCTCAAGCAATCGTCAGTTCCGCACATCATCATCATCATCATTATCCTTGGGTTAACAACCTGTAGGTGTCCAATGCACACTTTATCTTTTTCGTCCAAAGTCCGTGGTCCTGCACAGATCTGCTTAAGCTGTAAATGTCTTGATTACACCACTCTTTGATGTCATCTATCCACTCTCTGTTTGGTCGTCCTCTTCTTCCATTGCCATCCATAATTCCCAGCATCACACTTTTTATCTTCCTGTCGTCCTCCATTCTACATATATGTCCGAATAAACTGAGTTTCCTCCTCATTATTTTCTGCACCAGGTCTTCTTTGATATTTAGCCTGCTACGAACCTCTTTGTTTGTAACCTTCATTGTCCAATTCAGATGCAATATTCTTCTATAACAATACATTTCGAAGGCCAATATCTTATCTTGATCCGTCTTTTTGATAGTCCATGCCTCACATGCGTATAGTGCCGTGCTGAACACACATGTCATTAGGATGCTCAATTTAGTTCTGTAACTTATTTGCTTGCTGCTCCAGATGGTGTTCAGTCCTGCCATGGCTCCTTTTGCTTTTGTTATTCTTGTCTTTATTTCTTTGGTGCAGTCGTTATTCCACGTCAACAGGCTGCCCAGGTACACAAACTGTTCTACATTCTCAATCGTCTGATCCTGCACTTTGATTTCCTTGTCTATTGTTTCTCTCCCAAATACCATTGTTTTTGTTTTGGCCACATTTATTCTTAACCCAGCCCTTTGTGCATCTTCATTTAGCCCACCAACACTTTCTTGTAACCTTTCGCAACTATACTCCAGTAAGTCAA